>JAEQBH010003607.1:0-600000 GCA_016808115.1 Tetrastigma voinierianum
GATAACAAAGGATCGATTTGAGGTCTATCTCAATGGTTAAGGCTAGGGTGGGCATAGGGAGGGGAAGGGACCGGATACTTATAAAAAAAATGGATTGATTTGAAAGAACTTTTTTAGACAAATATTTAGACTTATTGAATTTGGATAATTGTCTCAATAATGTAGCATAATAAAAGTTCTCGTTTTCAATCATGCATTTAGCTTAGCATGGACTGTTTCCAAGTTTTTTAGTAATAGGCTAAGGAGCTTCTATGATTGCAGATGTAAGGATTTGATGTAAGGATTTTCCCATAGAGACAAGCCTGTTGATATTAGAGCAAAACATGGAACTATGGATCTATAGACCGTGTTTTCTATCGCTCTTCCCATCCAACAAACACGACCACTCATCAATGAAAAGAATTGGTCGATATGCATCTCCAACCATGGGTTCTACACAAGATTTTCAGCTTGAAGCATTCCCAAATTTGCATCTTATGCATTTTTACACATTGGAATGCCCATTTCGGATAAACCATTCGTGCCAGAATGATGAAAATAATCTAGAGGACTTAACCTCATAACCAGTTGAAATGTTTTGTTAACAATAATTTTAAAAGTGCCCGTTACTGGAGAAAACACAAGAAGTTACCTCAAAATAAATATGAACCTCATACAGGGGGCTTGCTCATACAGGCTTGCATGCTATGATATGTTTATTTAGTCATATCATCACATGGCATTAATCCAAGAGAAGACTATTTTTCTAGTATAGCAAAGCTGAATTACACTGGCAGTTTGTGTAAGTTTTCTACTTACATAACTGAATTATACTACCATAACTAGGTAGGTTCTATGCATACTAGCCTCGTGATCTTCCAAACTTACAACAGTTACTGAAACATATATATTTTAATACAACCGGGTTTTAACTGCTCCTAGGGCACTTCAATCAAAGAACCAAGCTGCGTTATCGATAAAGATTCCTATGAGTAGTTCTCTTGCCAGAGTTTCCATGTTAATCTGATTCCCCGATTTGAATCATATCTTCACGCCCGAGGGGTGGATTCTATCTCACTACCACTCACCGACTACCATCACGCTAATCGCAATGACTCTCTTCGAATTAGAATTGCCATGAAGATTGTACTTTTGAACTCGATCCGTTTCTTCTTTCAATGCTACTACCTTTCCTTCTCGCTTTCTTCCCCTAACTCCTTTCTCGCTTAACCTCATTAAGTCCAGCAGCATAAACAAAATGCAAAGAATTATGTAAACTATCCGTCTCTTCATCCTCCTCGCTTTCCATCTTCCTTCCCTTTTATCAACATAAAGAGGAGACCATCCAAATTTCGATATCCAATTCGCCGATCGTCATAATCTACTTTGAAATGTCAAGGTCGCTTGGCACGATATTCGAGATGCTATCATCAAATATCTTACACCTTGACCCTCAAGGTTTAGCAAACACTCCGGGAAAAATCGCTTAAAAGTTACACATTAGAGAGAAGAGGCACTAACGATGAAGATAGGCATCAAGAAACCCATCATAAAATGTGATTCTTACTTCTTAATAATTCTAACTCTCCACTAGCACATCTGAAGAACAAGAACAAAGGTCTATCTTTAGTTTGCAACTCTCACCCATTGTTGATTAATTAATGGCATCATAAAGGTTCAGATCTAAAACCATAAAGAGAGATCAGAATTCACACTTTTTTTCTACCACCAAATAGCATATGTTATTACTGATTGGTACTTGATTGCAAGGTAACCTTTCTTCAAAACACTCGAACTCCTTCCTGACACACGGGTTTGCATCCTTTAGGCTCTTCACTGCTACCGTGCACCCATCATCCAGCTTAAAAATGGAACGGGTCATGGCATATTCTGGTTTCCTCTCAATATTAAGAATAAATAATTCATGAGAACGCCTAAGATTTGAACAAATTCTCAACGCCTCAAGGACTGACTAAGACTAATTGCTTCAAATGCCTACACAGGAATCCACTAAGAATTGAATCCAACCAAATGTCGCCGTTGGTGTTGCCGGCTTCTGCCTAATTCAATCACCGCCGTTCCCATTGCCGACATTATGATTTAGTTTGGGAAATATTTTCCAACCAACATTAATTTTATTTTATTTTTTTTTAAATGATGTATTTCCATACAAAACTCGGGCATATTTATATGAGACAATCTATAAAACAAGACAAGACAGTCACTATGGTACAATGCATTAGTGCAATTATGACAAGTTTACAACTACCGCCTTACCCTGGCCTTTCTCTTTCTTTTCTTTTTTTTTCTTTTGTCGAGCTATATCTTACCGCCTTTGTAATAACTCTTCCCAATGTACAACTTTCAACCCTGCTGCTAGATTTAAAATATCCTATATTGTTTTTATATAGTTATCGATATCCGATATATCATTGATATATCAAATTTTGGATAAATATATCATAAAAATATTAGATTTATGATACACGTATATGATAGTTTAATTTTTTGATAAAATATCTAAGATTTGATAAAATATCTAAGATATATCCCATATATTCGATATTTAGAGATATATCGTATATATTAGAGATATATCAAGATATATCCAAATTATCGACAAATCCCATTTAATCTAACGATTATGGATTGATCCCAACGGTGTAAAGAATAACTAATTGTCATATTTACACAAAAATTAAATCCAACGGTTATAATTAAATTACAAAGATTTTTTGATCATCCAACAGCTATTTTAACCCAAAAAAAATCTATAAATACCTCTAAAATCATTCCATTTGATCACAAATTCTCTCTACCCATATTCAATCTTCATTTCACTCCAATTTTTTTTCTTTGTGATAGTTTATATGATACTTTCATATTTTAAATTAGTTAATTTAGTAATAATATATTAATAAATTAACATTTCATGTTAGTTAATATTTGAAATCAAGTTATATATTAGTTAATATTGTGTATGCATATTATAAATTTATAGTATTATATGAAGTTTTCATATTTTAAATTAGTTTAATTTAGTAATAATATATTAATAAATTAAATTTTCATGTTAGTTAATATTTGAAAAGAGCATATGGATAAACCCCGAATTTCCTATCCATTGAGAAGTTGTGGATACAAATCAAGACATTTATGCATGGCATGTTCGATCCTATAATCAATATTATCGGAACATCATGTCTTGGTATGAGTATTGTCTTTATCAAGATATTTTTCTATCAAATTTTGCAATGGAGTCACATCGATCTTCATTTTGATTTTAAAAGCTTATTGTAATGTAATTTCAATCTATATATATTTGATTATCAATGTCATTTTTACAACGAGAAGGTATTTCCATGAATTTCAAATTATTTTTGTTAATTTTCGATATATCGATATTCATGTAAAAATATTCACCGATGTATCTCCGATATATCCGATATATTCGTAAAATCCAAGTGTCAATATATCCATCGAAACCGATATATCCATCCTTACCAAGTGGTTGGACATGCAATAATAAAATTTGATATTTAATTAAAATACAAACAAATAAAATAATAAACATAAGATGAACTTGGACATTTAATTAAAAATACAAACTGATAGGGTTTGAAAAATTGGCTCGCAGGCCCACTCGCTAAACCCCAAAGGAGAGGCATGCCCATTGAAGCATCTCGTGCCTTTTTGACGCTAAATTTCAAGACGGGCGGATGAAGGCCCAACCCGCTCGGCCCAAAGGTCGATTATGAGTAATCAAGAAAACCCATGTTCTGCAAATCAAGCCAAATCCCATAGATAAGGGAAATAGAATAACCCCCAATAATATATTATCCAGTAAATCTACCTAAATCTTACCAGTTAGGAAAGTAAGATAATTCACAATATTACAAACACCCAACTGATCCCACCACAAGGGAGAGAAATAATTCCAAATAGAGCTGCACTTTCTATATCCATAATCAAATCCGATATCAAGAAAATATCTCATCCAATAGGAAAGAATCCTAATCACCATCCAACTGGTAGAACATCTACTATAAATACAAGGTCACCCCATCGGTGAAAGGTACGCAAACATACGCAACACATTCGCCCTCTAAACAGTTTCTCTTTTCTCTCAAGAAGAAACTGACTTAGGCATCGGAGAGGCCACGGGCGAAGCCCTCGCCGACCCCCCTTCTTCTTTGTTCGCAGAGGGAGGCCACGACCCGTAACTCGTAAACCAAAGATCAGCAAAGAATCCTACTTCACTCGACGATCCAGATGCGTAATCACCCTAACATCACCCAGTCCCGCCAATCGATTTCCCTACACGCTCCAGCCTGGCCTGTGCTAAAAATAAGATCACTAATCAAGGGGCCACACCGTGGAACACAGCCTTTACAAATATGACTGATTTCGCGCATCATAGTATCAACCCGAACACAAGGTGGAGCAACGCCTAATCCGCCGGATGGGGCAGATCCGCGCAAAGACGTGAGACAACAATGCACCTCCCGGCACATTGTGCGATGCAAGCCAACACGAACGAGGTGGAGGCACTCGCCACCAACCAACGCCCGATTGGAGAATTAGAACAACTCACCGTGCAGATACACGCCACGGGTACACGACAAACAATGTGAAGGTCACAACTTTCCTCCTCATGAAGGGCAACACACCCGACATTCCCCGAGGCACCGAAACGGCGCAGTCTAGCCGAAGCCAGGGGCACGACCACAATCGCCCCCGGAGAGGAGGGCAAACGGAGCAACACCTCTGGGGCATGTCGAGGAACTACACCATCCTCAACAAGGGACTCGGAGAATCATCATGGGAACAGAGGTTCAAGAGCCTTCAAGAAGAGCTCGTACCGTGAAGGAGGTGGTGATGACGCGCCCGACACTATGGACACTCGTACAACAAACCGAATCAACCCTTCACAACCGAGGTGCTTCTACTTCCCTTCCAATGGGAATTCGGATGCCAGTTAAGTGGAGCATTCGATGGTGTCAGGGATCTAGTCGATCATCTCAACACTTACAAAAACCAAATGGAGCTGTATGGGTATCAAGATCCGGTGCGATGCAGAGCTTTTGCTATCACATTAAAAGGCCTAGCCTTGGCCTGGTTTAATAGGCTTCCACCGTCATCAATCTCCTCATTCAGAGAGCTATCCATTACGCTCGGCCTCACTTCATCAGCCAGGACGAGGAGCCGTTATCATCTACTCGACCATCGCAGCTCGCAAGAAAGCCTGAGGTCTTATGTCCAGAGATTCAATGCCGAGTCTCTAAAGGTAGATATACCCGACGAGAAGTTCGCGATCATCGCATTCATTGCTGGCTTAGGGGTTCAGTCGAAAGACTTGATGTTTTCCATCTCCAAAAATCCCCAAGCAAGCATGGCTGAGGTGCTCGCAGTGCTGCAGAAGTATATTGGGACCCGTGAAGAAGCCCCATATCCAAGAAAGAGAGCTCTTCCACCATAAAGAAAAAGCTGATTGCATGTTTACGCAGGACGAAGCCCCAAAAGACAAAGCGACCGGGAAAGGTCTTTAAAGAAATATGGAGAACAACTCAGGCAGTGGGAACCTCGAGATCGTTCTGACCGCTGTGAACTCAAAGACGACGACGCATTCGTCACCGTTTCACTTCTTTAACACCGCATCACAAGTCCCGCGAAGTACGAAACGAATAGTTCCTGAGATGGTAAACCCAAATGAAGTCAGACCTCGCAACAAGAGACACTGTGTACCGGCGAGTTCCATAGGGATCACGCACCGCACCTGACGATCAGATAACCTTGCAGGAAATAGCACACACGGCGCGGGTACCTCCGACGCTTCATATCCCCAAAAAATCAATCTCAAAATCAAGCTCAGAACCAGGCTCCGGCTCAGCAACCACCACCTCGGCAGACGACAACTTAGCACCAACAACCTCTAGGAGAAATCCATGTGATCCCCGGAGGATTAGCAGGAGGAGGGGAATCCAATTCATCCTGATATTCATCTGCAAAGATCGTCGGGCCGAGATAGGGGAAATACAAGCGATGTCCAAACTGCAGCGGCTTGACACGTCCATCACATTCTCTGACTCAGATCTGGAGGGATGTCAACACCCCCATGACGATCCATTGGTAGTCAAGGCAGCCAGGGCCAACAAAATACCATCTGGGTCTTATCGGCAACGGAGTTCAATTGAGATCATCTTCGCCGCCTTCTGATAAGATGGGCATCTAAGGAGAGACTAGAACCCTTCAACACTCATCTATGGGGGTTCTCCGGGGAAAAGGTATTACCTTGGGCTCACAACTAAGACTCACCTCGGGAGATCCCCTCACAGCAACGACGACAACAAGATTCCTCATTGTCGACGCCCCATCTGCTTATAATATGTTGTTAGCGCATCTCTCTCAATGCAATAAAAGACTGATCCCTCCGCATACCACATGGTGACTGCCTTCTAACGTAGCTTGGCAGGAATGGTTAGAGGAGATCAACGAGTGGCCAGGGAATGCTATTCAGCGTCCATGAAGCAGAAAGCGATCGACAACATATATATGGACGAAGCTCGATACGCTACGACGCAGGTGTTCACCCGACCGAGCCCTCGAAGAACTAGAGCCGGCATCGTTTGACGACGACCGAACATCTCACCTATATCGCTCCAAGCTGCAGAGAAGACCTCAAAAAGCCTCCTCACCCATATTTTGAGATAGAATAAAGACGCTCGCATGGAAGCAAAGTGCATATGGGAGGAATTGACCCTTACAAGACCACTCATAGGATGAACGTCACCCATCCTTCAAGCCAATCAAACAAAGAGGAGGAGTCACGCTAAAGACAAAAGCCATCAACGAGAGGCCGCAACCGCCAGGAGCGATCAAGGAGGTGGAGTATCCCGAAAGGGTCGCCAACGTCAGACGGTCAAAAGCAAACGGCAGATGACCAGACGACGACCGACATCACCGTAGTGTGCCCAAAGGATGGGCTTCCTTTGCCGAGGATCGACTCCATCGTGATGCCATGTACCGGCCATGAACTCCTCGCTTTATGGACGCCTTCTCCACTACAACCAGACCACAAGATGGGACCCATACGACCAAGAAAAGACCTCGTCACACAGTCACAGGAACCTATTGTTATCGTGTGATGCCGTCAGCTCAAGAACGTAGAGCTACTCATCAAAGGTCAAGAACTGGATGCTCAGTAAGCATATAAAATAACCATGGAGGTGTACATAGATGACATGTCGTAAATCCACCACAAAGTAGAGCTCCACATAGCTCATCTGTCCGAGGCGTTCCAGATCCCGAAATTACAACATGAAACTTAATCCACCCAAGTGTATCGAGTATCAAATTAAAAATTCCCCGGGTTTCATAGTCAACCACCGAGGAATTGAGGCAAATCCAAACAAAATAAAGGTTGTGCTCTACATGCCATCGCCATCAGGTATAAAGGAAGTCCAGTCACCCGACTGTGAAGGATTGTCGCTTGCCGATTCAGATCTAGGCAAGCGATAAATGTCGTACCCTTCTTCCAAGTCCTCGAAGAAGGCTCAAAGGGATAATGGCGCGTAAGAAGCATTCTCAAGATTATAACATATTTGAGCTCCTCCCATTCTAGTAAGTCCTATTGGAGCTCACTCTGGCGTACTCAGCTTCAGCTAGACTTCGACCGTTCTCGTCGTAGACAAAGAACGAAAAGACCCATTTTACTATTGGCAAATGAGCTCGAGAGGAGAGGAGGAGAGGTACCCAAGGATGGAGAAATTAATTTTAGCATTGGTAACCGCAGCTCGAAGCCCGCCTTACTTCCGTGCTCATACCATGGGAAGTTCCAAATGTATCACACCCGATGAAGCAAGTGTTACATAAACCAGAGACCTCCGGAAGGCTGATGAAGTGGGCCATAGAGCTGAGCGAGTTCGACATCATATACTGCCGAAAAACTGCAATAAAGGGCAGTCTTATCGACTTCATGGAATTAACCTCACGAACCCGTTGAGAACGCCAAACAATGATCGACCTCCCTATCCGGGAACTCTCTCGCATGGAGCCAAATGCACAAGGGAGCCGGAGCGTGCCCAATCCTGACCTCTCCGTATGAAGACATTGAGTACGCACCATTCTGATTCCAAGCCTCCAATAACGAATGTTTTCCAGTACAGGTCAGCCATGCCAGCCTCAACCTCGCCCATTCACTGGAAGTTGACCAGCTAGAGGTCTGCAGAGACTCCCAGCTGGTAGTAAGACAAATAGAAGACACCTACGAGGCCAAAAGCGGAAGGATGATCCTATACCTCCAAAAGGTACGAGATTTATTGAAAAAATTCATGCTCGGTTCAGTCGACATGTCCCTGTGAAAGGTAGAACTCCCGAGCTAACGCCTCGCAGTTAGCGACAAATTTTATAGAAGACTCACAGTCAACACCGTCGAATACCCGGCGTTTCCTATAGATCTCTCGTGACGCGGAAGTTGTGCCCGTGCCTCCAGTCCGGTCAGTTGGATGGACCCCATTTGGGATTATATAATAGACGGACGCCTACCCGACGACCCGAAAGAAGCAGCTAAAATTAGGACGAGGTCAGCCAGATTCACTAATCACAAGGGAAGCCTTTACAAACGAGGTTTCTTCACACCCATCCTTAAGTGCATCGCGGGAAAAAACACTGAATATGTACTAAGGGAAGTACATGAAGGTATATGCGGAAATCATATCTGGATTCTCGCATTAGCAGAAGGTCTTGGCTGTGGATACTACCGCCCAATGATACTGTGAGATGGCTGCATCTAGTCGAGATGCAAGATTTGTCGAGCATGCCAAGATCTCACGCTCCCATCCGAGCCTCGACATCAATCACAAGCCCCCGGCTTTTCCAATGGGGTTTTGACATACCGGGACCTCGCCCATCAGCGGCCAATGCAAATTCATCATCGTCACAGTGGATTACTTCACCAAGTGGGTTGAAGCCGAACCTTTGGCCACAATCACAGAACAGAAGATACGCAATTTTGTGTGGCGAGCCATCATATGCAGGTTTGGCATCCCAAGAGCCATGGTATCGATAAATGGAAAACAATTCCACAACGCTGCTCGTAGATTTCTCAGGCCGAGCTCTAATTAAGAATTATTACCGTCTCCAAAGACATCCTCGCAGCCTAATGGTCAGCCGAAGTCACCATCGTAACCTCCTATGTCAGCTTTGAAGACCAAATTGGAAGATCTTAAAGGAAAATGGGTAGAATAATTCTCCCGAGGTGCTACGAGCCCATAGACAACGCAGGTCAGCAACCCTGAAACCCCATTCGCCCCTAGCCTTGGCACGGCAGCCCCGCCGAGGCCTGATTAAAGTCCCCAAGGATCGAAAGAAGGTCAAAGTGGAACACACGACGAGGCTCTCCGTCTAAATTTGGATCTCCTAAATGAAAAACGTGAGCAGGTTCTAAGGCGCACTGAGGATTACTAGAGGAAGACAGCGAGGTATTACAACCAAAAGGTCAAACCTAGAGCCATGCCGTGTACCTAGTCTTGAAGAAGCTCCGCCAAACCCGTGAAGAATCCAAGCAGCATGGAAAATTAGGGTCCAACCTGAGGCCCCTACATCGTATCCCGCGCCATCGCACCAGCAATCCACGAGCTCCGCACAAAGGAGGGAAAAATTCTACATCATGCTTGGAATGCGGATCACCTTAAACGTTTTTATCAGTAAACATCGTTTTGTAATCTTAAATAAAGCATTATCAATTTTCGGATGACGAGTTGACCATTTACTGGTTATTTTGTTAGGCACACGTCTCGAACTGACTCAGATATCTGATACTTTCGGAAAATTACATGCAATAGAATGAAAGTTCATAGTCATAAAGAAAAGTCTCTCTTATTCAGTCGAGTTACATTCGATTACAATCAAAGTGTCATCCACCATGCCAGGGATACATAGTACAAGCAGTTCCCTCAAAAAAAAAAAAAAAAAAGCTTCCAAGAAAAGGAAAGGAAAACGAGGTGGAAAAGAGGAGAAGAAGAAAAAAGGGATGGAAAGAGTTTGTACGAAAGAGGGAGAATCAGATGTGGAAGAAAAGAAGAAATAAAAAATGGGAGAATGAGATGTGGAAGAAAAGAAGAAAGGAAGGAAGAGAGAATGAAGGTGAAGGAGAAAGGAAGCGAAAGGAGGAAGAAGAAGAGCGAGAGAAAATGAAAGAGCACAAGAAATGTCACCCAGCCCTCCCGGACACGTTCACACAGCACGAGAAGCTGAGAATAACATGACTCCCGTAAGGGAGGCCCAGGGAAAAACGAGCTCCACGAGAAGAAGTCAATAAAAAACTAAGCCGGAATCTTCGGGTGGATCCCGGCAAAGCGATCAAGCCCCGACGCTTCATCTCGGCGCGAGATCTCAATCACGCACGGAAAGCGAGAATATCAAAGTATAAACTCCATGCATGATGAAGCCGCGTTTATAAGAGGGCGAAACTTGCTGAAAATTCGCATAAGCGTTTCAAATTCTCCATAAATCAGCATTAAAGGATTTCGCACCTTTCCAAGAAAATCTGAAGTCGAATGGTAAGCACGTAATAGTTCCTTTGTGAGTTCGTCCCTTTCTGCCACAGACCACGCGCTGAGGAGTCAGATCGGCTTCGGCTGGATCGCCCAGTGAGGCCTCGGCGCGATAGCTCACTTTGAGGTTGACTACTCTGCGCAGACCCGCCTTGACTAGAATTCGATCATTTCAATTCAGTGCGCCACCAAGGCCTCGTGCCGGAGCCTAGTAGCTCACTTTGGCGGGATTGACTACGCACGGGCGGCGTGGCACAGGAGTCGGATCATTTCGGGTGGATCGCCGCAAGACCTCGGCGCGGGCCCGATGGCTCACTTTGACCCGAGGTCGACTGCTCTGCCGCAGGCCACAGCGGCCTGGGAGTCGGATGGCTGGGTGGATCCGCCAACAAGGCCTCGGCGCCGGGAGCTGATAAGCTCACTTGGCCAGTTCAGCTACCTGCGCACGGGGCCACGCCTGGGGGTCGGATCGACAGGGCACGGATCGCCACCAAGACCTCGGCGCCGAGACCCGATGGCTCACTTTGTGAGCTCGACTACTGCGCATAGGCCACTCGGCCTAAGTCGGATCGACTCGGAATTTGGATCGTGACAAGGTCGAGATTGATGGCTCACTGAGGCGGGCTCAGCTACTCTGCACGGGCCCGCGCGGCCTGGGAGTCGGATCGGCTCGAGTGCGGATCATATGAGCCTCGGCCCGGAGCCCCGTGGCTCCTTTTGGCCCAGGTTCGGCTACTCTACACGAGGCCACGTGACTGGGAGTCGAATCGGCTCGGTACAGATCGTGACAAGGCCTCGGCGCGGGCCCGTTAGCTCGCTTTGACCCAGGCTCGACTACTCTGCGCGAGCCGCGCCCGACCTAGGAGTCAGATCAGCTCAGGCTGGATCGCCAACAAGGCCTCGGCCGAGACGATGGCTCACTTTGTGAGGTTCGACTACTCTTGCCACGGGCCGCGCGGCCTAGGAGTCAAATGTTTCGTTTTGGATCGCCGCAAGGCCTCGGCACCGGAGCCCGATGGCTCCTTTGGCTTGAGTTCGTCTACTCTGTACAGGTCAAGCAACCTAAGAGTCGGATCGGCTACAGTTGGATCCTTGACAGGCCTCGGCGCCGGGTTGATGAATCGCTTTGGCCAGGTTCGTCTACTCACTTACAGTCATGTAACCTAAGAGTCGGATCATTTCGAATTTCTTGGATCGCCAGCAAGGCCTTAGCCCCAAGAGCCCGGCTGGCTCGGTTGGCGGCCTCGACCACTACTCAAGCCATGCGGCCTAACGCGGTCTGTTCGACCAGCGAACAACCCATGAAGCCTCGTGACTGATTTCAAAGAACTCATTTTCAGCTCAACATGAAACGCTCAACTGAACGATATAGCCAAGAAATCAATACAGTCATGGCAGAATAAGCGTGAATGGAAAAGTAGAGACAAAAGTAGTAAAAAGATCGATTATTAAGGGAATCTACATATGTCGGGGTCCCGGGACGTGAAAAATAAGTAAAACAAAAATGCGGCGGCAAACACGATCAAGTGTCAAGGAGGAAGCAGAGGGTGAAGAAGGGAGTGGACCTGAATGAGGTGCCCGGTTCTCGGGAATGTCCCGATGAAAGGACCCACTCTCACTCCTGCGTCATTGGGAAGGTCAAGTTGAAATCCAGTAGGAATAGGCATTACTTGGCCTTCTTAAACTAAGCCACCCGAAACTTACCCGTGAGTACAAGCCTCGACCCTCGGTCTTCCTATAACCTCATATCAGTTGAGGCAACCGAGGAGTTACCTTGTTGATGGAGGTCCCCACGCGGCCCGAGACCTCCTCGGTCGGGCGGTGCAGGCTTCGACCTTAGGCCTGCGTGAGCCCGAATCGATGGTGTCGCCTTATCCGCGTGGTCGTCTTTGATCGCACGCAGTTCTTCCTTAGACTCCGCAGCTCGCCTTGGGATGTGAAAAGCTCATCCCTAACCATCTGAAGTTCATATTGGGTGGCTGCGGCCCGGAGTCCTAGCCTCTGGCAAGTCGTGCAATGCGGGTTCGCCTTCGTCGAGCCTCCGGCTCGCCTTCGGTTGCTCTCAATATTCCCGATATAAATCTTCCCTGCTACCCTCGGCCAGAGCACGTGCCGACATGGTGTCAACTTCAATCATGGCCAGGCTTCACTTGCCTCCTCGATCATACGTTACGGAGCCTCCTTATTTCGGCCCTTTCGGATGAGGAAGCCACTACCTCGCTTTATGGCAGGGTCGCTTTGGCGTGACTTTCGTTTGGTTGTGGCGCTTTGGCGACCCTTCAAATAGTGGCACGCACCCAACATAGAACATCGAGCGCCAAGTTCAACCTCAACTCAAAATGGAATCGAGACACGACCAAAGGTAGACTACGGAGCGACCCCTGGAGAGATAGGGCGAAAGCCTCATCAGCGGGCGGCACACTGCGACCTCGCCCAGAGGTCGAATCATGGAAATGGGCGGGAAGCTGCTTTGCCGAGTTCGATGAAGCAAGAGTCCCCATCTTCGCGATTTTGGATTCGAATCTTTCCTCCTCAACTCTTCCGCCCTTGGAGAAGGTGACTAACACTCGCCGTTGGTGGATTCAGACGATATGGAGCGCCAGCGCCAGCGGTACTTTCAGCGGCTGAGGACCTTTTGCCTTCGCGGCGGACCTAGCGAGCTGCGAACTCAAACTGTAGGAGCCTCGGCCCGAAGGCATTGCGCCGCTCGACTTTCGGACATGAGTGAGCAGAGAAGATGAAAGGCGCTCCCGATTTCGGAACTTTGACCAAAGCGGCCGATCTTTCTCAGCGAGTCGGGTTTTTCGTTTCACGCTCGGGGCCAGGGTTAGCGTCTCCAAGCTAAGCCGTGGTTCTCCCTTAGTGGGTTTAGGCGGAGGGCTGATGGGAGAGCTTTCATGGTGGAATGGCGAGGTACCAGCGGCGGCGGCGGACCTCGAGCTCGAAGGTCGGGAATATCCGACGATCGGCGCTCGCGTGGGGCAGGGAGGACACTCGATGGCGCCGGTGCTATGACGTTATCTTCGGCGCTAAGATCAGATTCGGAGGCACTGAGAGAAGCATGTAGGCGGTGCGGGAATCAAAAATGCCCAATGACCTCGCACAAGTTATAAAAGCGGGCGAACACTCCACGTAGCAGATTCTCGAAGGTGGTCGAGCCTGGGCAGCCCGGGGTATCGTCCTTGTCAGGAGGGTCATATTTCCAATTCGACCTAGCAAAGTAGCGTCCCTTCACGGCTGTGGGAAGAGGGAAGATCGAAATCACGGAGGGCGCAGAGCAGGGAAAAATAGAGGAAGCCCTCGACGGTCTCCTTTGAAATTTAAAGATAAGGAGCAAAGCTACACTTCAGGGACCAGAGCCCCTGTCCCTAAAGAAAACCGATAGACCAACCCAAAATGCTGACCATTGGTAGCGAGTTGAGAATGGCGAGACATTGAAGTCTTTTGCCAAAGCCCGCGCATGAAGGATGCGGAGAAGCGAAGACCATTATCGAAGGCCACTGAATAAGCACCATCTTAGGCACGGAAACTACATAGAGGTCAAAGCGTCGGGGGACCACACCGAGCGTGAGGACGATGCGTCGGCAAGGTGGCCCCATGAGGACCGACCTTGCTAGGCCTGGTCAGCTTATCTTTGAAAGGCGGATCTTAGGTATTCCGACCCAGGTGATGTCAAGTCTATTTTCCCTTACCGCGTCGAGGAAAGAGCGCCGTGGGAACATCTCGAAATTCAACCGGCCGAGCGGTCGGAAGGCGCCGCCCGGTTCGTCCAAAGCAGAGCGACTGAGAGTCACCGCGATGAGAATAAGAGCGACCGGACCCATGATGAAGTAAATAATGGCAAATTTGAATTCGACAACCACAGCGCCTCGTCGTACCGGTAGAAAAACAAAGATAAAGGCCTTGTGGTCCGGGAATACAAAACGGAAGAAGTATCTCGGGGAAACGCCCGAAAAGACTCTACAAAAAGGTGGGACGGAGAACTAAGAGAAAATGAAATCTGAATTATTTGAGAGCAAAGAAGAGGTCGCAGGATTAGGGGCACACAAGACAGAGGAGGTCTGCGAAAGAAACATAAGGAAATTGAAAGGAGTAGAAGAAATAAGCGTGAAAACCAAAGAGTTATCATTATCACAAGACGTATGACGGTGATCAAGCCTTAACTAACCCGATGACGGTGCGTGGAAATTGCATCGTCGAGAAGCGTTCTGTGCTTGCCCGCGTACACAAGTGGGGCAATAGGGTTTGAAAAATGGGCTCGCAGGCCCACTCGCTAAACCCCAAAGGAGAGGCATGCCCATTGAAGCATTCAGGCTTTTTTTACGCTAGCCCAGGATGAAGGATGAAGGCCCAACCCGCTCGACCCAAAGGTCGATTATGGGTAATCAAGAAAACCATTACGCCGTCAAGCCGTCTCATAGATGAAATAGAATAACCCCCAATAATATATTATCCGATAAATCTACCTAAATCTTACGATTGAAAGTAAGATAATTCACAATAATACCTGACTCATCAAACGGGATCCCTGATAAGGAGAGAAATAATTCCAAATAGGTTGCACTTTCTATATTCATAATCCATCAGATATATCTCATCAATAGGAAAGAATCCTAATCACCATCCAAGCTGGTGAACATCACTATAAATACAAGGTCACCCAGTCGATGAGTGCGCGAATATGCGCAACATTCGCCCTACAAAGTTTCTCTTTTCTCACGGGAAGAAAGCGCTTAGGCAGGCGGCCCGCGGCGAAGCCCTCGTGGAAGCCCACTTCTTTCTTGTTTTTGCGGGAGAATTGCCGCGTCTGACCTGCGAGACCCGGCCTTTGCGACAATTACACTTCGATGACGATCCGGAAGCTGCGAGACCATTGACATCGAGTCCGAATTAGGCTAACGGCCCTACATGCTCCGGCCCGATTCAGGTGAAAAGGCATCATCACAAGCCGAATAAAATAATAAATATAAAGATGAAATTGAGGTTTGACAAATACGAAAAGGGATAAATGTATGATAGATCTAGACCTAACGATATAAATACAAGTAAATAATATATATATATATATATATATATATATATATATATATATATATATATATATATACTATATACTCTCAAAGATTAAAAGTAATATAAAATCTCATTACAAATAAATGACATCTAAACAAATTTACAAATAAAAATCATTCTTTTTTAATTAATAATTGATGAGTGCCTAAAACACTCATATTATCCCCGCGTATGCTTTATGTTATTAGTTGATTTTACATTTAAATAAGTGCATTATAATGATATCGGTTACGGATTGTTTGTGGTGCGGTAAAAAGGGTGGTTTGGCAATTTGGGTTAAAAGCGGAAAAGCGGCTTAGCGTCGCGGCGTGCCAGCGTCGCGGCGTGTCGATGTCGTGACGTTCCAACATCGTGACGTTGGTTAACTTCTGAAAAAAGTCGGTGAGCGTCAGCGTCCCGAGACCTCGAATATAAAAAAACAAGAGAGACCCTAATTTGGAGCATCGAAGAGCGTCTGCGGATGGAGGCGCGGAAAAGCGGAAGCGGCGGCTTCGAATCGTGGAAAAGACATTGTTTATTATTTTTCTTTTCTCATAAGCGATTGATGATGTATAGAATGATGCGTATATTCGGTTCTACTATCTTTCATCGGTTTCTAGGGTTTTTGTTGTGAACCTATCACAATTGAATGGATTAATGCTTAATGTTTCTCTGTTTATTTATGATTTGCATCGATCGTCTCTCTATATACGCCGGTTCATATTCCTTGGTGATGTACGGCCAGCAACATTGACAGCATAATCTTCTTCAGGTATAAAGTCGAGATAAGGACTCTCGGGATCTGAATGGAGGCGACCCTCGATCCGTCGATGCAAATAGAGATCCAGATTCAGAGTGGCAAGTAGGGTTCGAACATTGAGAGTGTTCGAATGTGGAGTGGGGCAAAATGCATCCAACCTCTTGGCGAGATAGCGGATACACCTTGAAAGAGGATATCTCGTAAGCCGCGATCACCTGTCATCGAAATCATTAATAGGCCAGATATTAATTCCTCTGAGAACAATCCCAGTCGAGTGGCGGAGACAAATCCTAGTCTTTACAAAGCGAGTGATTCCACAAGTTAATTTAGCTTTATTTTTAATCACATACGTTAGTTGAATAGAAAATTCAGAGTTTAAGTCGGATAATATTATAAGACCAATTTGTTAGTCAACACATATAATTGGATCGATATTAGTGCTTAGGTACACTATATTGCGATCTGACGTACTTGCGAACATGGCGCTACATCTAGTTTTTTTTTTACATCTGCAGCTTTCGGTCTATCAATAATAAACCTTATTGTAATGAATTATTTATATTTAGATATTATAAATAAGTTTTTTATATATTTCAATGAGAAATTACTTAGGTGCAGAGTATTAGAGTATATTTAGGATTCCTTTTATTGTCTCTATGTTTTTACCTTTTTTGCTCTTGTATTGGTATATTTATATACCTCAACTCTTTCAATAATAATTAAGTCTCTTTCATAATATGGTATCAAAGCCATAAGCTTAACAACAAACCCTAGCCATCGTTGTCGTCGCTGCTCATGATCTACTTCCTTCATTAGCCATTATTCTCCCCAATGGTCGACGTCTCTTCTTAGACCCAGCTGTGCGTCGTGCCTCTCATACCCCCCATGGTCTGACCGAGTGACACCTCATAACTTAGTCGTTCTCGCGTCGGTGCTCAGCACAGCTCAAACTCCGGCTGAAATTACTTCACGATGCGACTTGGTCATATCTCTCTTGTTGGTACGACTGCTTGGGTTCTTGATGGCTCAAAGTAGTAATCATCGTGATGATAAATGATAAGGCTTCTCTGTAACACCTCAAATTATACCCTAGTAGTTTTATTACATGTTTAGGGTATAATAAAAGTCAAATTTAAATTTTTTGAAATTTAAATGCTAAAGAGTGAAGGGTCAATTGGTAAAATGTCACATTAAGGACTTAAAGGTCTTTATGTAAGAAGAGTATATGTTAAAGTAAGAATTGTGATAAGTTAGAATTGCAAATAGAATGAAATATAATGACCCAAATGTAAGGGGTGAAATTTGACTCAAATGGATAAGACCAAAAATTGGTCAATGGATTGAGGGGAAGATATTTTCTCATTTTTGGGAGAAAGTGACTAGGGTTATGGTGGAGGAGAAGAGCCAACTTTGGTTTGCTTATTCTCCATTTATTCAAGTTTCTTTTGTTCAGCAGGGGAAGAGGAAGGAAAAGAAAAGGAAAAGAAAGAAATCAAGGTATTGAGCTATCACGAAGCCTTGTTATTTATGGGTTGTTAGGAAAACCTAACTTCCATTATGAAGTGTTGTTGGTTGGTTTTGTGGGCTTTAGTGGTTTTGTTGGTTAAGTCAAGTTTGGGAGTTGTTTTCTTTGATGTGTTTTGAGGTTTGGTTGGGAGATTTCGGTGAAAATAGAGCGAGCACTATATTGCAAAAATGCAAGTGGTCTAGATACTAAGTTGAGTACCGATTACTCAAAGTTACGGTCAGAGGATGTGAATACGATCTTGAAAGTTGAGTACGTACCGGTCACTCAAAGTTGTTTTGGTCCCGAAGGATGTTGAGGTACCGATTACTCAGTTAATTATCGGTACTCAGTTGTTTTCCTTGAAGGATATTAGTCACAGGTCTTGAAAGTGAGTACCGGTACTGGTGTAACTCAAGTCGGCTAGTTATATGTAAAAATTGCTCTGAACCTCATTGCTTAGCCGCCTCGGCGAACTTAGTTGTTGGGCATGTTGTTTCTCGCCCATTGTTGTTTCACTATATAAATATAAGAATGTGAATAAGAACAAAATAACAAGCTGGAAACACATATAATTGTAGCATTGAAGATTGGATAGTGAATGAATAGGCACATATGTTCATCACGATAGCACTCCTGCACGTATGCACTCTGGCACCTACATTATGTGGGCAAGCACGTCTCTGTTCAATCGTGACCTCCTGCTAGTGCTCTGACACTTATAACGCGTGGACAAATAACATTCAATAGCGACACTCACGCATTGTGCTCACGGTACCTCATTGCGTGGGCGAGACACGTCTACATTTTATCTTGTACCATACCTTCGGGTGCCTATTGTCTTTGCGTCCCTCTCATTCATTATTTGCCGATTTATACAGACAAACATTTATATGATAGAATCTGAATAATGAACAATAAGCATAAAAAAAATTAGTTATGTTAACTAATGTACCTACAGTACCTTGTATAAGATCTCTCTGTTTTTTGAACTCTACGAGAGATATAACCACATTATAAAATTATGCTATATGAAAACTACTGTGATAGAATTAGGTTATAAAACTACGACATATGCATTATGTTATATGTATCACGTAATTGTGGACCACTTTTAAGCTATAAACAGCACGGGTGTTTCATCAGTGTAGATATTGAAAGAGGACATACGGGGCATTCATACGATAGACTGACCACGTGACAAGAGTCCCACTTGATGAGTTTTGATTTTTGATTTTGGAATGTAAATGTAAAGGTTTTTGTAATAGTAGAGTTTATGTAAGTACAAGTAAATGAGACTCAGGCATGTATATAAGCAGTTTAAGCACCACTTCACGGTAGTGAGCGCGAAGTTTATTTCCTTATGGTTATATGAAATGGGTCACAAGGTCGAAGCGGGTTAAGGAGTCCGGGTCGTGTCGTGCCCCCTCTCTTCGCCCAGGCGGGGGTAGGGGCGTGACATTCTCCCTCCCCAAATTCGGATTATCCTCTTTGCCTCAAAAATAGAGATCAATTTTCTTCTTGTCTGTGTCGAATCCGTCTCTCACGCTCGTGCACAGTTTACGTCCACCTCCACCACATCTCGAACATGGCCTGGAACACCCTTGAGAAGACATATGCCTTTCTCTCCCGCGGACGGATCATGGTCCATCGCCAGAATCTTGCCAATCCTCGGCAAGGTAATTGGACCATTATAGAATACATGCAAGATGTCAAATACAACATTGACTCTCTTGCCCTCATGAATGTCGATTGACTTTGATAGGCTCTTTGTACGTGTCGCCGCGGACTCGGCAGACCTACTCAAACTTATCTCTCATGCTCTCAAGTTCGGAGGCTCAATTACGTTCGAGGTGTTCGAGCACCTCTGAATTATGGTGACCGACGTCGGTTTCTTGACACCGCTTCCGCCCACCACTCGGCCCCCTTTGCCTTGGTTACCTCGGTTGGCCCTTCTTCCCATCATCGATCTCACAACCGTGGTGGTAGGAACTATAACCGATCTCAGCAGTCATGGGCCCTACCTAACACCCACCTCGGGCACAGCCACTACCTCGAGCATCACCACCTAGGGCATCCCACTCCATCGACCCAACTCGAGCATCACTACCTCGGGCATGGCCGCTGGTGGAGGATCCACCATATGCCTAGTGGGGGCATTTTCCCCCATTGACTTTTAAAATTTTACTGTAGCTATAGTTAAAATATATATTTAAATGTTTATTTTTTCTATTATATTGCCTCCACTTAAATAAAAAATTATAAACTTGGCCTATTATAATCGGGCACTTTACTCAGCAATGCAATCATCTACCCACCTCGGCATTCGGCTCTCTTCCGCCCACTCTTGCCCGTGCTACACGCCCTACCTTCATTGCACCTTATGGCCCCACTGCAGCCCATCCCTCCACTCCCGGTACCTTTTTAGATTGGATTGTTGATTCAACCACCTCTCACCATATGACCACGGATCTTGGCACTTGCTTGGGCCTTCATATTGCCATATCGCCTCACGACCCAGTGTGATTGTGGTGATGACTCAAGTTTATCGATTGTCAACATTGGCTCCTTCTCTCTTACCTCTCTCCCTACACCTTCATTTTTTTCTAACTTCTTACATGTGCTTACCATGTCTAAGAATCTTATTTCAATCTCAACTCTTTGTGTCGATAATCCTATTAATGTCCTATTCTTCGACTCTTTCTTCTGAGCAGTCGTCCAAAAGGGTCACCACACAGTTCTGAGCAACTTAGAGGCGGTGTCACATTCTTTGGCTGAAGTTAGTCCCCCTTTAATCTTCAGGCCTAACTTTGTCATCCTCAACTCGGTCCTCCCTTGTATCTATCTTTATCTTCGATCCTTCCTTGTGACTCATGGTATAACCCATCTCACTACACCTCCCACATATAACATAATGCGTTGATACGAGCGCCAACCTCGACATATTGTCAAAACGGGTCTCACTCTCCTGCATGGTGAAAAATGTAAAATATTTACATATCATAAGAGTCTTAAGTATATGTTAACTCAGAAGGAACTTAACTTGAGGCAACGTCGGTGGCTAGAGTTGTTCAAAGACTATGATTGCATAGTTGATTACCACCTAGGAAAAGCTAATGTGGTGGCGGACGTCTTAAGTAGAAAAACGATTTTTGTTTTGTCCTTCAAACATTGTGCATAGAGATATGCATCTGATGGAGCCTTATTATCTCAATTAAGAGATATCCCTGATTTGAAGTAGATGATGATAGATGCTCAAAAAAATGATGTCAAGTTACAACAAATGGTAAAATTAGTCAGAAATGGAAACAAGATTGATTATTCTATAAAAGGAGATGGAGGTCTCTATTGCAAGAGCAGATTACGTGTACTGAATGTCTAGGAATTGAAAAATTGATGTAAGCCACAATCTTAGTATTCACCATGTAACTTTTTGGAGGTAACAAGATGTATCGAGATTTGAAAGCAGTACTATTGATGGAAGGGATGAAGCGAGATATAAAGTATATATCAGATGTGCGACTTGTCAAGCCAGAGCCAAAGTTGAACATCAGAGAATGCCGTCCGATTACGGCCAAATCCCATCCCAATTCCTGATAGGTGGAATGACATTACTATGGATTTTGTGTCCGGTTCCCCTCACCCAAAAGAAGCATGATTCAGTTTGGGTATTGTGGCAAACTTACAAAGTCTGCTCACTTCTTACCGATCTGAGTTGGGTATTCTATATGGATCAGTTAGCAAAGTTGTATGTAGTGAGTTCAGGTTGCATGAGATTCCATTGTCAATAGTGTTTGATCGCGATCCACGGTTTATATCAAGAATTTGGAAAGAATTCACAGCCTTAGTGCACTCCTTTGAATTTTGAAATGCTGACCTTCATCCTGGAAATAGATGGACAATTTGAAGAGTGATTGAGTGTTAGGACATGCTTTAGGGTTGTATGCTAGATTTTCTCGGAAGTTGGGATAGGTATATTCCTCTTATGGAATTTGCCTATAACAACAGTTATCAGTCAAGTATTGGCATGGCCCCCTATGAAGCTTTGTATAGCAGGAAATGTAGAACCCTTGTATGCTGGACCGACTTAAATGAGCATAAGTAATTATTTTAACATAGTAAAGGAGACAAAGAAAAAGTTCGGGTCGATTCAACAAGGTTAAAAATTTCTTGGTAATAGACAAAAGTCATATGCGAGAATCTGAAAGACAAAACATAAATTATGAAGTCGAGATAGGTTTTCTTAAAAGTGATATCACCGTGGAGGAAGATATCTTTCAGGTTGGAAAGAAAATTGATTCCAAGTTTATCGGACATGAAATCTTAAAAAAAATTGGACCGATCGCTTATCATTTGGCACTCCCTTGAGAAGTTGTGAGTACATAATGTGTTCCATGTCTCAATGCTTCAGAGATACTGTTCTAATGAATCGCACATTTTTCCAGTACAAGATGTATAAGTGCAATCAAACTTCTCTTTTGATGAAGAGCTAAAAGACATTCTAGCTCATGAAGTGAAACAACTGCGAAACAAACAAGTCCCTCTGGTAAAGGTACTTTGGCAACACCACGGTATGGAAGAAGCAACTTGGGAGCATAATACCGTAACTCTTCAGTTCAAGTATGAATTTCGAAGACGAAATTCTTTTAAAGTGTGGAGAATTGTAACATCCCAAATTATACCCTAGTAGTTTTATGACATGTTTAGGATATAATGGAAATCAAATTTATAATTTTCGGAAATTTAAGAGTTAAAGTGAAAAAGGATATAACTGGACTTATTAAAGAAGTAAAGAAGCTAATGGTAATTTTTCAAATTAAGCTCTTATGGGACATTAAGTTAAAAGATTATAGGTTATTTTGGAAAAGTGATAAGTTGAGTTTCAAATTGAATAAAGAAGGAGGACTTAATAGAAAAAGGGAAAAAGTTTGACCAAATCCCATTAAAACTGACACATTGTCTTCTAGGGAAAGAATTTCACATTTTTAGCTTTTGGGAGTTTAGGGCATACGGTGTTTGAAGAAGAATCCATTTTGTTTGATTTCTCTCCATTTGCTTTGGAGCTCTCCTTGTTCATGTGAAGAAGGAAGAAGAAGAGAAGTAAATAGAAGGAAAGGAAAGCTACTTTGGAAGTGTCAAGAAATCAAGGTTAGGAAAAACCCTAACTTTTCCCATAAATGTGTTTTTGGTTGGGTTTGAGGTTAGTTTTGATCTTGTTTCGTTTTGGGTTTGAAGTTGTCGATTGAAAAAAAAAAGTGAAATGTGACATTTAATTGGGGCAGATGCCTAAGCGTGAAAGATTGTGCGCCTGGCGGAACCGAAACCAAGAATTTCCCCCGATCTGCGCACTCACCTCGTGTTGAAGGCCATTTTTCCCGCTTCCTTCTATTAATTTTACGAATCTATTACTCCTTTGTTAGGACTCAGGTGAGGTGAGCGATAGGCATGAAATTGGATTAATTAACGATCATAAGTGAATGAAAAGTACATGTATCTGAGTTATACGTTGTAATTACTAAATAAAATGTACGTGACATGGACGATTCAATATGAATGAGGAAAGTACAGTCTTAAGAATTGACCAAGTGTATAACATGGATATTGGTAAGATCAATGCGAAATGCTCTGAACCGCATATAATTGTATGTCTACCTAAGACCGGATAATGAATGAATAGGCACATCTGTTTAGTGCTTCGACACCCTTATCTAGTCTTAGCACTTGTTTTTTTAGGTGGCGACGAGGCACGTACGTTAGTCTTCACGACACTCCGCAATGCTATAGCACTCATGTTTCCTTTATGTTGCGAGGCACGTTTGTTGTTCCGATTAGGCACTTCTGTGATCTTCATCTGTATCTTCGAGTACCTATTGTGTTATGTCCCTTTCATTCATTGTTACTGGTCTATGTAGGAAAATACTTATATGATGTGCATCTTAATGATGAATAATATGAACACAAATGTAATCAGTTCTGATGCTAAGGCATATCTCTGTTCTGTACTGTAGTGTACCTACATGTACCTTCTGTTATGAAATTTCTGATAAGTACTCCTACGGGAGAGATAAATAATATGATATGTTGAAATAATTATATGTGCTTTTATACTGAAATTGAGGATTAATAGGGTTATACATAACCATTTATGTCATACATGTTATATATATATATGTGTGTGTGTGTGTGTGTGTGTGTGTGTGTGTGTGTGTTATCTTGTTTTTCCCACTAAGTTATATGTTTACAAGGGTATTTCATCCGTGTAGGATACGAAGAAGTCGTCGAGACATCCCACACCCGTGAGTAACCTAACCTTAGGTGTCTCCTTTATGTGGGTCCACCGCCCCATATCTTTTGTAATAGTAAATGTAAATGTAATATTTTGTTATAGCAAAACTTGTAAGTAGATAAGTTGTCAGAGACTCAAGCATATTTGTACATGACATTTTAAACACTATTGTAGTGGTAGTTTCACAAGTTATGATTTGTAGTCTAGAATTTTCATAATTCTGGATCTTGAAACAAGTTCATATCAGTATGAATCTATGCTTAAAATGGTCTCCAAAAATGTATCGAAAGTCGAGGTTAATAGGTCTATGTGCATGTGGTGTCCTCGCTTGTCGCGAACGAAGGGAAGAACCATTACGATACTATGCTCAGCCATTTCACTTCATCTTTTGTGATGCCTTCACCCAGCAATGTTAATAACTCCTTTCAGCCCGAATCACATCGAGGAAATCTGTATGTGTGATTCTGAGGTATCTTTGTAGCCAGATATCTACATCATGTATGTCGTTTACACAAGGCTATTTATGGGCTCAAACAAGCTCCCCAAGCTTGGTACCATGAGCTACGCACTTTCTTGCTCTCTCTCAGCTTTGTTACATCCCGTGCAAACTCGTCTCTTTTTTTCTATTCCCACGGCACTGCCCTTATCTACTTCCTAGTCTATGTTGATGATCTGATTATTACAAGTAGTGACCCCTCACTTATTGACACTATTATTCGGCAACTTGACTCTAAATTCTCCATGACCATTGTCTTACTACTGTGGAGTTGAGGTTCTGGCTACCTCCTCGGGCCTTCTCCTATCTCAACAAAAGTATGTCATTGATCTTCTGAGCAAACATAACATACTAGGCTCTAAACATGTCTTCATACCACTTGTCGTGGGTACTTCCCTGACTACTAATGATAGTACTGCATCGGTCAATGCCACCCATTATGCTGCTCAATTGATTGGTGCCTCCTAACATTCCCTGGGATATTTCGACCAAATATTTCCTTTGCCATGAATAAACTCTCGAGTTTATGTGTGTGGTTGGTGCGGGACTATGCCCCTTAGGGCCTTAGTAATCATGAGCCTTACATGCTCATTACTAATCGGGGCTATGCCCGTTAGGCCTTAGGTGTCGCAAACCTAGTTCTAATACCAAAAGCACAGAGATAGTCTAAAATTTCATATTTTTCGGCGTCGGGTGTCGACTGACGCGTAGCGTGACATGTGGTGCCTTATGTGAGTAATACGTGAGCCAAAGTGTCAGTGGAGAAATAATGGGAAAGAAAAAAAAATAAGGAAAATAAAAAATAAAATAAAATAAAAATAAAAAATAAAAAATAAAAAAAAAGTCAAAAGAAAAGGAGGAGAAACGGCAGAGAGGGAGCGTAGAGAATAGAGAGAGAGATATTTTTTGTTATTTCTTCTCTTTGGCTAACTTTTTAAGATTTACGGAAGTGCGCTGTAGATTTTGCATCGAGTAAAGCGAAGTTGATCCTAGCATGTGAGCTACAGTGGTCTTAAAATCTTGGGTTCGTCTAACTTCACGAGATGAATTTTCACTCTTTGTGTTATTCCCAACACAAGGTCATTTAATGGTTTAGGGTTTCGTTTTTTTTTTTCTTAGAGGCCATGAGGCGTAAAATTTCGATCCAATTTTTAGGGCGGGTGTAGGAATTTTAGGAATTTTGGGGCGTTTTAGGGCCAGTCAGGGATAACCACCGGGGTATTTTCGGACCAGTCTAGGCTGAATTTTAGAGCTGTTTTCGAACGGTCACAGGCTGAATTTTGGACTATTCGAGCTGATCCCTGGGTGTATGTTGAGGTTGGTTTTGATCTGGGAGGCGATGTCTTAGGGTTTTGTGGTGTGTTTGGTATCCTGATGGTCGTGACAAACCATGAAGGACGGGTGCCTGTTTTATGTGGGTCCGAGATTTAGGCCATTTTGTGTGTTATTGTTGGAAAATATTAAATAACATGCTATTGTGTGTAAAAATCATGTTAATATATATTTGCGTGATGTATTAACATGGAAATGATGATGAATATAAATTATATGTAAGAAATATAATTATCCGGAATTTATAAATGTTGCATGTAGCATGACATAGCATGAAATGGCATGATTGCATTTCATATACACGGTCACATCGCATCGAGTCGGGTGTGAGTGCATGGTTGAGATTCGACAACATGTTTTGGTGTCCGACCATGGTAAATGTTACTATGTTGGTGTTCGATGTATATCGTGAGACATGGTTAAATCGACCTTGTGTTTAGTGTTCGATGGTGAGCTTTCAAATAAAATGGGACAACATCGAATTAAGACTCATGGTTGCATGGCATGAAAATGCACGTGTGTGTAAATGGGTGAAGTAAGTAGGGATAGACACCCCTTCAGGCGAAAAACCCGGTATATGGTTTGGAGCATGGGCGCCGGTGAAAGCGTAAAAAATGGTAGGCGCGTGGCGTCTGCGGTGAGAACCCGAAAATGCATGGCCTGAATGCATAACACCACGGTACTTGGTAAAGAAATAGAGTAGGCATTGGGGGTATCAATGTGTTTAAATTACAAAACAAAACTTTGTTTTGGAAAGGGTCGAGGCGGGATGCCGCGCGGTTTCACACTGGAGTTGGTGTGAAGAAGGTCGGTCGAGGACTCGGGTTGTGGGCATGAGGAGTCTCATCTTATGCATGACATGGAAAATTCCATGTAGGATTACATTATTTATATGGAATATGGTTTGATGTTTTATGTACGCCATTTCATGTGCATTTAGGTAGGGAGTAGTCATTGTAGGAAAATTTGCGGGGCATTCTTCCGTTGTGGGACCCCCTTTCAGTGCAGAGGAGATGTACATATGGAGACGGGCGCTCCGACCGGGCCGTGATGATTGTGAAGACATGTAAAATGACAATACTTTTATAAAAAGTATTTTATGTAAAAAGAATTGTAATTAAATTCTTCTTTACTATTGTATAAATAATCGGGTATGTAAATATGGTAAGAGGGTCGTGATCGGACTCTTATGGACTGTAATTAAGCTTTTTATTTTCATATTTTAGATTTAAATGTGAATGAATGGGTTCCGGTAAAGGGATGTATATTGGGGATATGGATGTATGAATGCTGTGGTCAATCTTACTTACATTGAGACCACGGATGGTTATGATTATATATTGTTATACGAGTTCTATGTTAGGTAGAGCATCTCTCTCGAACCGAAAGCTTTGCCCGATTTTTTTAAAATATGGATCCGATAAATGAGACACTTGATGTGGTATCGGGTCTGAAATCCATAAAGTGCAGGGTTGTGAGTTGTCAACGGGAGATTTGGGGCGTCACATTATGCAAGCGCCACCTGAACACCATTGGGGAGCAGTTAAACGTCTGCTTCATTATCTTAATGGCATGAGATCCTTCGGTATATGGCTTCTTGCAGACACTCCTCAAACATTACACGGTTTCTCTGATGCAAAATGGGTTGGTAACCCTAATGATCATACCTCCACAAGTGTTTTTCTTATCTCCTTGTATTGTCAGATCTCTTGGAGTTCGACAAAGCATCGATATTATTACTCGTTCTTACTTGAAATTTGATATCGTGTTATTCTGATTCTTCCTTGTCTGAAGCTTCTTGTCGATCTGACCCACTTCTGCGTATTCACTTAAACGACCTTGGTGCTCGACATCTCTCGCTAATCTGTCTTTACTCTCCATGAAACATCTTGCGATTGATTATCATTTGTTCGTGACACAGTTATCGTATAAGTTGCGTGTTGTTCGTATCTCTGGCGGTAACAACTGCGTGCCGCACCAAATCACATCTCGGCCTCGCCTCCTTTCCCTATGTAATAAGATTGGTATTATTTCTAGCACCCATCTTGAGGGAGAGTATTAAAGTACTTTTAGGATTCCTTTTATTGTCGCTATGTTTTTACCTTTTTGCCCTTATATTGATATATTCATATAACTCAACTTTCTCAATAATAATTAAGTCTCTTTCATAATACAAAGAACTCAATCAAGTAGACATTAACTGCTTCAGAATATATTTATAATATTAAAAAGTGTTCACATTTATATAGTTTAAATTGATTTTTTTTTCTTTATCTTGTACGAAACATCACAATTATAAATTATTTAAATATTATCTTTTAAATATTTTTAGTACTTTGAAAAAAATAGATAATTTTATTAATTTAACTAGCAATATATTCGATAAAAACACATAATCAAATTTTCTAAATACCCTAGAGGATGAAATAACATCTAAATTAATAACATAATAAATCGACTCAAAACCTACACTTTTGATAATACTATAATGACTATAATACCTATAATTTCAATTTTGCAACATATTAACAACCATAATTTGATTTGTTATCTTTGTTTGATCGAATATGTTTTATCGTTTGAATCGCTCACACACAAGTAAACATCACATCAAGACGAAGAAAAACAAGTTGTCGTGCCAAGACGACACAAACCATACACCATAACAAGATGACGACGAAAACACAAAAAAACAAATTAAAACCTTATATATATGTGGAAGAACCACTTTATTGAAAAAAAATATATATGGAAAGAGATATAGAGGAATGATTTCAGATTAAGAATTACCAAAAAAATCATTCCTCATTGCTTAAGAAAAGAGGCTAAAAGAGAAAAAGATGAAAGAAAATAAGGGATAGCTAGAAACTCTATTTTGTACTTAAAAATTGGTTTTAATATCGTCTATAATAATAGCATGTCATATCTACGCTTGAGTTTAAGGATTTTTAATAATTTTATAATACAAGCACATGATTAATTAAACAAAAAATATTTAATTAAAAGACATCAAATAATTCAAAATTTGTGATTCTAACATTCCCCTTGTCTTTTCTTAAAAAATAACTTTTTCAACAAAAAATACTATTTTTCATTTCATGTATTTAAAGTATCTCTTAAAACATGGGTTATTTTTATAACAAAATAAGAAGGGCATTTTTGTTAAAATCATGCCAAAATGTGATGAATGGTCAAATTTCCGACTTTGCTAAGGTCTTTAATCTAATCAACCATGAAACAAATTCTGCCCTGTATCCAACTATTTAGTTCTGATTGGGGGCCTGCAAGCCTATGAACATCCTTTTCCAGTTCAATGACATAAACTTAGGCCTTGGTGGGGCCCAAGATCCCTATTCTAGAAAATCACACACACAAGTTAAATGTTCTGTAATAATAGTATTTAACATTGGGTCCTAAGCCCACACAACAAACCACAGACCAACAACTTCAACCAACTCTCTTCTAAGTTCTTTTTTCTTTTGCAGTTAAACAACTATCTCATTTAAAACCCGGGATGTCTCAGCTTTACATCACTCTGTATCTTTAAAATATTAGTGTTTTTATCGTATGGTAAACATTATGTACAGCTCTCTTGATTAGGTGACCACTTTTCATTTTTTTTTTTCTGTTAAATATTTTGGTTATAATGTAGTAGTATCTGTACTTAGGCTGACATGGGCTGTACTCATATATCATGTCTTTTTTTAAACTTGAGTATTCTCATTACAGAGTTAAGAGCGCAGTGGACGTCACTCTTCCTTTTATCAAGTATATTTTTTTCATATCTATAAAAAAATATTTTTTTTTTTTCATATCTATCTTTTGAACCAAATTTTAAATTTTCGTTCTAATTAAGGGTTCAATTGGCCTAGGTTGGTCGGACTGATGACTAACTTGAACCGAACCCCAACTAACAAACAATCAACTCAAGTCCAAACCAATTTTATTGTTTCGATCCTTAAGTTAATCTCAAGTTTATTTTTTTTTTTTTTTTTTTTGAGATAAAATTAATCTCGAGTTAGTCAAGTTAAAACTCCAGTTGATCAAGTTAAATTCAAACTAGTCAAGGTGCAAAATACAAAATTTCATTAATAATATTTGTAAAAATTATTATTTTTTAAGTCCCATGAGATCTGGTTCAAGAGATAAAACAGAAATGGTGTATGTAAAGTACTACGACATTGTTGTAAAACCTGGAAAAATTAGTAATTTTCAAAAAAAAATGGTCAAAATAATAATTATCCCGAATAGTTCGGGAAGGCAGAATTCTTTATATCTAGGATGGCCAAGCAGGCGCGTTGTTGAGATCGATGCTAATCTAGTGGCCAGGAAAGTTTCGTGAGATGCGAGATAATTAGGATATTTTTTAAAATTTTCTTAGTGATATAAGTCGTGGAAGGCTTGGGGCCAGTACTATTTAAAATCTCATAAGTCAGAAAATGGCTTGAACTAAGTTTAATTAAAATAAATTGAACTGAAAAGAAATAAATTGTTTCGAAAAAGAAATAGATCCGAATGAGTGATAGACATATGACGTAATGTGAGCCATGTGTCCAAAATTTAAAATAAATAAATAAAGTAAGTAAAAAAGGAAAAGAAGATAAGGGAAGAAAAAAGAAAAGTCAAAGATAAGGAGGGCCAAATTTTGGGAGCAATGGTAGGAATGGGTGACCGATGAAGTGGTCCCAATTCTTGCTCGATATTTTTGGAGGGTGGGCCATGAATTAAGCGGCCCGAATAAAATGCAGGCCTCTTGTCCAGGCCCGGGTGGCTCATAGCATGGGGTTAGGACAAATTGCTTAGATTAATTTGAGTACACTATTATTAATTTTTAAAATGACATATATATATATATATATATATATATATATATACTTTATATATATATATATATATATATATATATATATATATATATATATATTTATGACTATTGAGTTTTTCTAAATCTATAATGACCATACTAATAGAAGATGAAGATTAAGGGCATAGTAGATTTCATTTGAAGAGAACACTGGATTTGTAGTTTTTAAGATATCATTTATTTGTCACTTTATTTTTTTAGTACTTTGAATATGAACATGTTTATTAGTCTTGTTTATTACACTTTGACATGTTTATGATTTGATGTTTCATTTTTTATCATGAAACTTTGAACTTGATTGTGGTTGGTACTTTGTTAATTCTAATTATTATGTGATTATAGTTAGTTGCTTAATAGCTACTAGTTAGTTTGGTTATAAATTTATAATGATGTTTAGCATTATTTACGTTTATTTAAGATTTTAAATATTATTATATTGTGCAATTCAAATCATTTATGCATTAACTATTATTAAACACTTATGTTTTGTTTTTTTATTTGAAGAATGACAAAATTAGATAAATTACAAGTTTTAGCATTTTTTTAAATTTTGACCCGCTTTAGCTCGCATCGGGCAGCTGAGTGAGTCTGGTCAAAAAAAACGCCCAGAAAAATATCAATTTAAATTAGCCAGTTTGGCTTTCTGTAGGAATGAAATTTGGGCCGACCGTTTCCCATTATGAAACCATGCAGGTGCATGAAAAAAAAAAGTTTTAGAGAAAGAAGTTTTAGCTTCTCTCTAAGATTTATGGAAATCAGATTTTAGGTTTTTATTGGAGCAAAAGGCAAAGTCGGTTCACGCATCGAGAGCTACGCGTGGGTATCAAAATCTTGAAGTTTCGTCAAACTTCATGAGGTAGGGAATTTTCCTACTTTGAATATTTCTAGCCTAAAAGTCATTTAATAGCTTGGGGTTTTCTTAGAGGTCGTGAGATGCCGTAAATTTCAGTCCCAAATTTTTGGAAGCCCGAGTGTAAAAATTTTAGGAATTTTTTGAATTTGTTTTCGGATAGTGCGGGCTGAATTTTCGGGGACTATTTTGAACAATCAGGGCTAAATTTTTCGATATTGTTTTGGACGATCCAGTTTGGATTTTGGGGTGTTTTGGGCAATCGAGGCTGTGTTGAGGTTTGGTTTGATCCGGGGTGATGTCTTCGGGTTTTGTGGTGTGTTTGGTATCGCATTAATTCGGTGTGAAGGCAGGTAAGAAGAGTTGAAGGTGCCATGTTTTATATTGGTTGAGATTTGGACCATTTGTGTGTGTTGGAAAAATAAATAACGTGTTGTTGTAATGTAAATCATGTTTATATATACTTGTTTGACGTATTAACATAGAAATTTTGATACATGGAAATTATATGTATGAAATATAATTATCCGAAATTTATAAATGTTGCATGTAGCTCTTATTATACATATAGCATGACATCGCATGAAATGGCATGATTGCATTTCATATGTAAGGTTTTCAAAGGCGTTTTCTAGGCGAGGCACAGAGAAAACGCCTCGAGGCTATCGGAAACCAAACACACGATGAAATACGTTTTTTTCGGGCCAAGCGTTGAGGCGCTTGATCGCCTTTCACGTGCAGAGGAAGAGCGTACACTTAGGAGGCCTTGAGGAAAAACAAAAACTAATTCTTCACCCGATCACTTTCTAGAAGGAAAAAGAAAAAGCAAAGCTGTTTTGGGAGGTCGGGGCTTGGAACCCTACCTCAAGCGGTGACTGCTCGTCTTCATCTCCTCGGCTTCATCTCTAGGTATGTCACGTTTTCTTCTCTTCTTTATCTCTTCATCCCATCTCTCTTCAATCTCTCCATCTCTTCATCTCTCCATCTCTCCCGAGCCCTTTCTTTCCCTTTCCCATCTCTCTTCATCTCTCACCCGAAAACAACCCCTGCTCCTCCTCTTTGCTGTTTAATTTTTTTTCTCTTCATCTCTCAGCCGAAAGCAACCCCTGCTCCTCCTCTTCTCAGCCGACAGCAACCCCTGCTCCTCCTCTTAGCTTTTTAATTTTTTTTCTCTTCATCTCTCACCCAGTCACCCGAAAACAACCCTGCCCTCCTCTTTGATTTTAATTTTTTTTTTTTTTATTAAGTCAAAGGGGAGAATCCCCTATCTCTTCATCTATCCACCCGAGAACCAACCCCTCTCCTCTTTGATTTTTTATTTTTTATTTTTTTATTTAAGTGAAAGGGGAGAAGTTGTGCTACTCTATTTTCTGCATCAAATTTTTTTTTTTTAAATCAAACGGCCACTCTTCTAAAAAAAATATTAGTTTTTTAAAATTTAAATCAATTAAATTCTAAATTTCATTCTTAATTTCCTCTTAAAAAAATATTGGCTTTTTTAAATTTAAACCAATTAAATTCTAAATTTCATTTAAATGTCTCTCTTAAAAATATTGGCTTTTTAAATTTAAACCAATTAAATTCGAATTTCTTTAAATTCAGAAGATAAAAATATTGGCTTTTTAAATTTAAATAATTAAATTCTGAATTTCATTTTTAAATTCCTTTCAATTATGTCTTATTATTTTTTAGTCAATTATATTGTTATATAGAAATGTGAATATTATTATTGGTGTTTTTAGAATGAGTTCCTCCGATTCGAAAATTCAAGAAAAAGATTTTGTGTGGAAATGTGTTATTAAAGTTTAGGAGACGATATTGAGATGTAAATTTTAACGTCCAGATCTTGCAGGAGAGAATTGAATAGACACCAGCGTCGGCAGTAAGACTGTGTGGTATGAAACCATGCCCCGAAAGTTAGTGAGATGTTAGATTGGAATGCAAAGATGCATTGACCAATTTTAAGGATCAGCGAAAAGAAATGAATTAACAAAGAAATTGGTATGGGTCAAACGATGCATGAGAGTGCCTTGTCGAAACAATTGGTGCGCTAGGGTGGGAGTGGGGTGGGAGTGGAAACCTATTCCTAGGGGACCTATGGATAAATTTACCACTTCACAACCTCATCAAAGTACTTTGAATTCAAGGTGGAAGCAAGAAGAAAGAAAGGAAGTGTGTAGAAAAATTGGTAGGTTTATGTATTCAAAGGTCTCCCGTTCCAACCTTGTGAATGATCCTTATTAGATTCTGTGATGGATCTTTATTTGCAATTTTGGAAGTAGGGTTTAAGCCTCCATATGCTGAATTGAGACATGGATTCTTAAGAAGAATTGAATGACACAAGTATCGTTATGGAGATCACAAAGGCTTGGAAGCTGATATGGATGTTGATTATGTCGAGATGGTTGGACAGATGGAAAGAGTAGGTGTCTTATCAATTTTTTGGTGAATAGTCTTGCTAGCACTTGGTTTATGAAATCAATTGATGCTTTGATACAATAAAAATGGGAATTGATGTTCAAATATCTTGATGACGTGGTTGAAGAAATTGGGGAGGAGATGTTGTACAGAGTCATCAACGATAATGCCTCTAATTATGTGAATCTTGGAATGAGGCTTATGGAAAAAAGGAAGATTGGTGGACTCCTTGTGCTGCACATTGTGATTTGATGTTGGAGGATATTGGAAAGGTAAATGTTCATGATACTAATTTGCTCGAGCTAGGCAAGTAGCAGTTCATATAGGCATACTTAAGTTCTACTTGATGAGAACATTTACAAAAAATCATGAACTTCTTTCGCCCAAAGAATTACACATTATACTTCATTTCTTACTCTCCAAAGCCTTTATAAGCAAAAGCAAGCTCTTATAGCAATGTTCTTGTAACACCCCGAAATATACCCTAGTCGCTGACATGTTTAGGTATTTTGCAAGATACTTGACTGCTTCATGAGTTAAATGCTAAACATGGAAACAAGAGACCCGGAAAGTTACAAAACTTAAGGACAAAATTGTAATTTGTCCAAAAAGGGACCTAAAAGACATGGATTAACAATAATGGAGGCCAAAGTATAAATAATAGGAATTGTGGTGTAATTCCTAGAAAGATGGAATAGAAATAATAAAGAAATGGGGGACCAAGATGCAAATGAGAGTTAAAAAGCAAAACGGGTTTTTTGACTTGGCAACATGGCTCCAATAAAGATGGCTTTAAAGACCAAAATTGGTCTCATGTTTTGGGGAGAGGAGAGAAACCGTAGAGAGAGAAGAGCAAAAGAAGAGAAGAAGAGGAAGAAGATGGAGGAGCCAAGATCAAGCAAGCCAAGGTATGGAACTTTGGTTTTTTGTATGGAAACTACTTTGGGTATGGATTTTGTATGGATCACAAGGAATTTTAAGGGTTTGTATGGTTAATATCTTATTCTCCGTGTTGTTTTGATAAATTGTATCTGAAACCTCGATTCTGAAAATAGGGCTGGTAAAAACCCCATGGTACAAAGATAATCATAGAATCCTCTTTTTATGTTGGATTCATGGTTAATTGAGAGTCTTTGAGTTAGGGTTTAGAATAAACCCTAACTAAACATCATGTTTAGTTTGTGTATGGGTCATAGCCCATATTAGAATGATTTTTGGAAGGATTCTTGATATGTTTTTGGAAGAAAGATAAGTATTGAAAGATGAATTGAGTAAAAATAGAGATTTCAAGATGACTTTTGAGTGGTCTTGAAGTGTAGATGAAGTATAGAGTTGAATTGGGTATCAAAAATAGGGAAAAAATGGAGAAAATACACATTCTCGATGATTGAGCCATAAACGGCACAACCTTGAATGTGTACCTAAGACACTCCTTCCAGAACCCAATGTGTACCGGCACATTACTAGGGTAAAATTCTAAGACACCCCGTCCGGTTTTTCTATTTCGACCGCTTTTGTATTTCGCCTAACTTTCATTTCTTATCCGACGGAGGGATTCTAAGTGGCCAATTAAAAATAGACTTCATGGGATAACCAAATCTAAAGAAATAGGCATCACAACTCCGGTTTCAGTGGTCCAAAAATTCACTCAAAGTAAATATGCAAAGCTAATTCCTCGCATCGGGCTTGATCATAGAGTAGTCCGGCTGTTTAGGACGTGACCAGTTCCGTGTTCCCATTGGATTGATTCCAATTCTAAGAAAATATATTCATAGAGGGACTAGAATACATGAATGATGTATGATGCATGATCATATCGTATAAGACCAAATGCCATAAGGAATAGGCATGAAACCATGATATGAAACCTGAAAACGATCTAAAACATGAACATGAACATGAACATGAAAAACAATATGTCACATCACGTAATGTGATTAAGAAAGCGTTATAAGCCTTCCGGAAGATACGACAAAAGATGACTACCAGATCAAAACGAATCTGAAATGGACGTTTTGGTGCTTCGCACTCTCGGACGGCGGTTCTATGACTACCGGGTAAGACGCACTACATGCAAGGTGCACGCCCCGTATGGTGCTACTAAGCACTTCAAGATCGTATCGTACCTTCGGGTACTTATTGTACTGCGTCCTACTCATTTCTTATGATTGGTCTAGTTAGTCAGATAGACATATGATAAGACATTGAATAAAGAATAAGAGTAAAGATCTAACATCAATACTGCAGATGTAATTCTCCTGGTGGATTTGTCCCATAGTACCCACTCGCAATCAGATCTGATTAAGCTCTCAGAGTACCTACAACACTCTCGTGATCGGTAAAATAAGCATAAGTCTCCGTAAAATAAGTATAAGTCCACAGATCTTACATATTTCCGCATAATGAATCCAAGTGGATCCGCACTCACGAAAGACTAATATCCGCATCCAGCATAAGTCCGATCCGACTGTATGTGATATGATCTGACCGTTCGACTTATCGTATTTCCACGGGTACTTGCAAAAGAATAAGATCCGAAATACAAGCACCGCTATGTAATATAAGCAGATAAGATCTCAGAACACAAGAATAAGTCCCTGCACACAAATATAAGTTCCAAGACAAGCACAAATTCGTAGAATATACATGTAAGATCCAAATACATGTATAAGTTCCGTATCACACGTGATAAAACTAAATACCCGTATAAGTTTCGTAAGACAAGAGGAAACTCCAGAATATACACGTAAGATCCAAATATGAAGGTATGAGTTCAGAATACATGCAACCAAATACATGTACATGATCCGTAATATCAGGATAAGATCCGGAATACCGTAATAAACTCGTGAGTACAAGTAGAAGATCCAGAAGACAAGGATAAATCGCAGTACCTACGGTACTCCCGTATCGATTAAATTACATGTAGTACCTACGTACTCCTCAGACCGATCAATTTCCTCAGAATACCTACCGTATCTCCCGCATAAGCCTGGGGATAAGTGATAAACTCCGTAGGTACCTACGCACTTTATGAGTATGGTATACGCAACCCAAAGGCTTGTCAGATATGATACCAACACAAGCTTGCAATGCAGCGCATTTGATCAAGTAGTACTTAAGGGTACTCCCGTATAAGATTAAGTTCCGCAAATCCAGCATAATGCCCGTGAATTTCGTGATACCTACGGTACCTCCGAACAAGTGTGTAACCCGGTGAGAATAAGTATAAGTTCTCAAACTCCACGAGATCCGAGATGGGATATAAATACTCAATATCTATTTATGTGTACCTCCCGTATAAGCATAGGTTCCGTAATTCCTAACGGAGATCGAAATAAGTATAAGCTTGAGATAAGTATACGTACATGTATAAGCTCGCACAAGATAATGAACCGACAAGAATAAGATCCGACCACTATAAGTATAAGACCCGATAAGAATAAGTCCGCCATAAGTGTACTCCCCGAGTAAGTATAAGATTGTTATAAGTATAAGTTCAAGACGCTTATAAGGACCCCAATAAGTATAAACAGGATCCCATGGAGACATAAGCATTCTGTTAAAAAGTCACAAGGTATAAGTAGACAGAATTATTTTGATGACACGAATAGGAACCCGACCCGAAATCCCGAGAAAATCATGAGTTATGTAAAAGAGATGAATTGGATGCCTTGTTATCGTATATGTCTAAGTTTGCTCTGAATATGATCTGACCTGTCATACAATTGGATTATATGAATTCATGAAGATTTTGATATCTGTCTCTCGTTATATGTTTATCATGATTCGCTTTAAATGTATGTGCATCGCATAAGTTATAAGATATGCTTTTCACTAAGCGTAAAGCTTAGCACGTGCTTCTTAATCCGTGTAGGTACAAGAGAAGACAGTCAAGAACATCCGTATACATCAAAGCCAACACACTTGTAAGGTTCACTACATTTAGGTTCCGTGCTCTGATTTGTAAATGTAAAAGTTCGCTTGTATATGTAAATGGGACTCAGAATGTATATGATTTTGACTACATAAGATGAGCCATACCCACAAAATTCGCCTCATTTAAAAAAAAAAAAAAAAAAAATTGTAAAGAGTCCTGGCCCGAAGTCTCGCACTCGAACTCGCCGGATCCGCTTAACTGCCTGACCGAATCTGGGCGTGATAAAGTTGGTATCAGAGCCTAGGTTTAGGCGTTTCTGGATAAGTCTCAGATTAAGGATGCACCTACATAGAAATGTGTTGGCCTAATGCGGATGTCCCTCGTCTCCGTATATCGACTAGAATGAATACAAGTCCCAACCCACTTTGAAAGATTAGACTGAAAGTTAGTTCGATGAGCCATACTAAGTGAGAGTCACGCTCCGTACTTCAGAAAAGATATGAAAATGCAGTGACCTAACATAGAACAGCAAATGAAAGAGAGTATGAATTTCGGGTGACCTAAATTTATAAGGGGGAGAGAATTGTAATCTCAAAAATATACCCTAGTCGCTTTCAATATGTTTAAATGGTATTTGTAAGAGGACTTGACTGCTTTCATGAAGTTAAATGCGAAACATGGAAACAAGAGACCCGGAAAGTTACAAAACTTAAGGACAAAATTGTAATTTGTCCAAAAAGGGGCCTAAAAGACATGGATTAACAAGAATGGAGGCCAAAGTATAAATAATAGAATCAGGTGTAATTCCTAGAGCATGGAATAGAAATAACAAAGAAATGGGGGATCAAGATGCAAATGAGAAAGCAAAGCAAAAATGGGTTTTTTTGACTTGGCCAAATGATGGCCTTAAACATGGCTTTAAAGTTCAAAATTGGTCTCATGTTTTGTGGGAGAGGAGAGAAACCGCAGAGAGAAGAGCAAAAGAAGAGAAGTAAGAGGAAGAAGATGGAGGAGCCAGATCAAGCAAGCCAAGGTATGGAACTTTGGTTTTTTGTATGGAAACTACTTTGGGTATGGATTTTGTATGGATCACAAGGAATTTTAAGGCTTTGTATGGTTAATATCTTATCTCCAAAGTTAGGGTTTTGATAAAATTGTATCCAAACCTTGGATTCTTGAAAATAGGGTTGGTAAAACCCCATATGGTACAAGATAATCATGAATCCTCTTTTATGTTGATTCATGTTAATTGAGAGTCTTGAGTTAGGGTTTAGAATAAACCCCACCAAACATCATGTTTAGTTTGTGTAAGGGTCACAGCCCATATTAGGAATGATTTTCGAAGGATTTCTGATATGTTTCGGGAAGAAAGATAAGTATCGAAGATGAATCGAAAATAGAGATTTCAAGATGACTTTGAGTGGTCTTGAAGTGTAGATGAAGTATAGAGTTGAATTGGGTATCAAAAATAGGGAAAAAGGGAGAAACACAGATTCGACATTTTCTAAGTCGAAGTGTGTACTTAAGACACCTGAAATGTGGTACCAAGACACCTTCCAACCCAATGTGTACCGGTACACATTAGGGGTGTACCGGTACACCCTGCTCTGGTTTTTCTATTTCGACCAGTTTTTGTATTTTGGACATAATTTTCTCATTTCTTATCCGATTTGAGTGATTCAAGTGGCCAATTAAAATAGACTTCAAGGATAACCAAATCTAAAGAAATAGGCATCGTCAACTCGTCCCAGTGGTCTCAAAATTCACTCAAATGGTCACGCAGGTGCCTAATTTCGCATCGCTTGATCATAGAGTAGTCCAAGTTGTTTAGGACGACTGAAGTTCCTAAGTGTTCATTGATTGATTCCCAATTCTAAGAAAAATATATTCATGAGGGACTAGAATACACTTAATGATATGCGGATAGACATCATATCGTATAAGTATCTGAAATGCCATAAGGAATAGGCATGAAACCTGAATATGATATGAAACCTGAAAACGATCTAAAACATGAACATGAACACGAACATGAAAAACAATATGTCATGATCACGTAATGTGATTAAGAAAGGTTATGTTCCAAAGACATATGGACAAAGATGACTACCATAGACCGAAAATGAATGAGCGGACGCTTTTGGTGTTTCGGCGACTCTCGGACGGCAGGTTCTAAGATTCTCACGGGTGCTTACGCGACTTCGTTACGTGGGCAAAGCATCGCCCGTATGGTGCTACGGCACTTCAATACTGTATAGTACCTTCGGTACTTATCAGACCACGTCCCACTTCCATTTCTTATGATCGGGTCTAGTTAGTCGTGACATATGATAAGACATTGAATAAAGAATAAGAGTAAAGATCTAAATATCAATACGTATGTATGTACCTCTCTCAGATTCATTCCAGAAAATCTACCTGGTACCAGATTGATTGCTTCCTGTGAGTACCTACTCGCACTCTCGCATTCCAAAATAAGTATAAGTTTTGTAAAATAAGTATAAGTCCAAATAAGTATCTACCGCTATTTCGTATAATGAACTGCATCCTGTATCAATGAAAGACTAATGTCCGACTGTATAAGTCCGATCCGACTGTATGTGATATGATTCGACCGTTCGACTCTATCGTACCTACGGGCACCTTTGCAAAAGAATAAGATCCGAAATACAAGAATCGTCAGAATATAAGTATAAGATCCGGTAACACAAGAATAAGTCCGCATAATAAAATATAAGTTTCGTGAAGACAAGTATAAGTTCCGAATATACATGTAAGATCTGAAATACATGTATAAGTTCTGTAATACACGTATAAAATCCGAAATACCCGTATAAGTTCCGTAAGACAAGTATAAGTTCCGTAATATACATGTAAGATCTGAAATACATGTATGAGTTCTGTAATACATGTATAAAATCCGAAATACATGTACTATTGATCCATACACAGATAAGATCCTAAATACCGTAATAAACTCAGAAAGTACAAGTAAGATCCAGAAGACAAGGGATAAACTCCTCGTGAGTACTCACGTACCCCGACCGATTAAATTATGTAGTACCTACGCACTCAGATTCGATCAATTTCTCAGAAAATTTTACGTATCTCCAGATAAGTCTCGGATAAGGATAACTCCGTAGTACCTACGTACTCCCGTATGAGTATGCATAATGCTAACCCAAAGGTTGCTGGGATATGATACCAACACAAGTCGGGTACCAGAGCATTTGATCGAAAGAGTATCTACTTCTGCACTCCCGCATACATCAAGTTCCACAATCCGCAAGAGATAATGCCCGTAATTTCGCGGATACCCACGGGCACCTCCCGAACAAGTGTAAACCCGCGAGATAAGTATAAGTTCTCAACTCCTACGGAGATCCGAGATAGATATAAATACCAATATTCATTTATGTACTGCGATAAGCATAGTTCCGGTAACTCCCACGCGAGACCGAAATAAGTATAAGCTTGAGATAAGTATACGCATACGTATAAGCCTCGCGATGCGATACGAAATCCGACAAGAATAAGATCCGACCGCTTATAAGTATAAGACCCTGAGCAAGAATAAGTCCGCTATGTAATTCCCGGCAAGTATAAGATTGTTATGGTGATAAGTTCACATCATTATATGAATCAATAAGTATAAATATGGATCCTATGGGAGACATAAGCATTCCTGGCAAAGTCACATGTATAAGTAGATGCACTATTTTGATGACACGATCAGAACCCACCCAAATCCCGTGAAAATCATGTGAGTTATGTAAAAGAGATGAATCGACGCCTCGCTATCAGACATGTTCAAGCTCGCTCGGAACACATCCACCGCCATACAATCGGATTATAATGAATCACAAGATTTTGATATCCGCCTTGTTATATGTTTATCATGATTCAATTTAAAATGCATGTGCACGCATAAGTTATAAGATATGCTTCCCACTAAGCCGCAAAGCTTAGCACGGGGTTTTTAACCGTGTAGGTGCCGTGAGAAGACATCGCAAACATCCGCATACAAACCGGGCCAACACACTTGTAAGGGTTCACTACATGCAGGTTCTCGCGCCTGGATGGTAAATGTAAAAGTTCGCTTTGTATATGTAAATGGGACTCAGAATGTATATGAGATTGATCGTTATAAGATGTGGGCCATACCCACGTACTACCGTTTTAAAAAAAACGTGTAAAGAGTCCCAGCCCCGAATCTCGCACTCAACTCGCCCGGATCCGCTAACTGCTCGACCGGAATCGGGCGTGACACTCTCTTTAAAAATGGTGTTCAAGCAAATGGGTTAAAAAGGTAGAAGGTGTGGAAAGCCTGTAGCATAAAGGTTATTTGATCCAAATTTTTGCCTCATGTTGCTTTTTGCATAAAGATCATCGCTCCATTAGTTAGTGTCTTGAGAGAGGTTGATCTCGAGAAAGACCACCCAAGGGTTATATTTAGCGAGCCGATGGATTCTCGCTAAAGAGAAGATTGCATTTAATCAGGGGGGTGTGGAGAGAAATATGGCCCGATTTGGAGAAAATTGATGCAAGATGGACTCCGCATCTCACCACCTTTATGATGTAGTTGAGGTTACTATCTTAATCCTCAATTGCGGTACGGGATAAGTTCTCTAATGTTGGATGAGGTGAGGAAGAGATTATTTGAATGCATGATGACGTTGGATTATCAAGAACGCTTGCAAGTCGATATTCATTGACTCATTTGACCAAGCAATGGGTGAATTTTCGTATTGCCATTGATTCTCGAACATTAAGAAGTCCTGAAGTTGGTGGATGCGTTTGGGGTTCAGCCACCACAAAGTTGAAAAAGTTAAATCATTAGTCATATAATACTAACATTTGGGATGTAAGAAAGGAATTGGAGCACATTTGAATCAGTGTCTTCTATTTTGTGAATTTTTTATACATATATTTCTATTTCAATGTTAGAACTTTGTTTCATTTATAACACATAATTTCTTTATTTTATTATTTGTAGATACATACAAAATAAGAAATAGACTTGAACATGAGGTTGAATGTCTAGTGTATGTAGGTACAACACTAGATTGGACGAAGTCTACAAAGGAAACAAAATGTTGGTCAGGTTTTGGTGAAGAGATTGATTCGGATGATGGAGTGGATTCTTGGAGAAGTCCTCTCCCCCTTGATCTTTATTTGGCTTAGGGATGATGAAGTTATTTAATGTTGATGCTGTAGGTTGTGTCATCGGGCTCTGACAGGACTCGAACATCATGGATCTGGTTTATTACATTTCCTGCAAAGAAATATAATGACACGGTAAATTCTTTCGAAAATTGAAGTCATAAATTTGATTAAATTTAATAAAAAAAACTTATAATATTTATACCTAATTAATAATTTATAATGGGGTGAGTGGAAGTAATGAAGGAGTTCAATTTGGCGCTTGATTGATGAAGATGAAGGTTACATGAAATGGGATACATGATAGTGGACATTTTCCCTGCTTTTGATACATTGGATGGGGATGATGATGCCCTTGGAAATTTAAATTGAAACAATTTACTCTAGTTCTTATTTCATGACTTGAACAGCTTTTGTTAAAGTTTGAAACTATTAGTATGGATTAGATCTATTTTCTATTTTATGACTTTTTGTGAAAGTAGATTGCCTTTAGTCTGCTTTTTTTTTAATAATTCTATAATGGAATTTGTTTCTTTACTATTTATCACATTTTATTTTATATTTAAAATATTAATTAATTATATATTGTGAAACAAAGAAACTGCCTCAAAATATAGGAAACTAAAACAGCCTCCACGAACCTAAGCCTCGCCTTACGCTTTCGCCTTTTTAAAACTTTGTTCCATATACACAGATTACATAAGAAATTAATTCAGGTGTGTGTGCATATAATAATGATTATTCCCTTTGATTTCTTTGTGAATGTGTGGTGAAATTTCGTAAATGGAATGAGAAGTCAGTAGAACTCGGTTGTAATAAAAATGATAATATTAAATCCGTTGTTTGGGTGAAATGATTGGTGAGATCCTCTGGGTGAAAATTAATTTCTTCTCGATTAGACATATCGTGCGCGATGTAAGTTCGCAAAGTGTCGGAAGCGTGTAGGCCTATGGTGAGACCTTGGAATTCATACCACGAGAAATACTGCTGGTTGATAGAATTAAAATTGAAGGGTTGTCGATGGTTTTAAGTCATTGGTGAAACCTGATGGTAGTTTTATCATGGCGTTCAAGGTGAAGTCGGTCGGGACTCAAGTTGTGGGCATGAGGAGTCCACATCTCATGCATGGCCACGGAACATTCCATATAGGATTGCATTATTTATATGAAATATGGTTGTCTTTATGTATGTCATTGCATGTGCATTTAGGAGAGTGGCCCTTGTAGGAAAATTTTGCTCACAGGCGTGCTCCTTAGGTCATTGGGACCCCCTTTCAGGTACAGGGGTGTACAAGAAGGCAATAATGGGCGTGGGGTGAAGGCTGATGTGTGGCCTTGTCTCCTTTTGTAAAAAAGTATTTTAGTAGCAAAGTTATAATTAAATTTTTTTGGGACTATTGTCTAAATAGTCGGGTATGTAATTATGGTAAGAGGGTCGTGATCGGACTCTTACGGGCTGTAATTAAGTGATTTACTTTCATATTTTAGATTTAAATGTGAATGAATGAATTCCAGTAAACGGATGTATTGAGGTGGTGTCGAGTAACTCGGTGTCTACGAGTAGTCGTGATATAGTTGTATATTAGGGATATGGACATATGAACCCTGTGTGGTCATTACTACTTCTGTTGAGACCCTGGATGAGTTATGGACATGTTGGTGAGCTCCCAGAACAAAAGAGACTACGCTAGATTTTCTGTTAAAATATGGATCGATAAATAGGACACAACAATGGTATCGGGTCAAATCAGAGTAATTTTAAAGTTGACGGAGTTTGTCGGCGGGCTGAGGATTGATCATAGCAATATCGAGCTCGTTAATTGCTGGAGCTGGTGAGGTGTATCATGGTGTTCAGATGTTATTCTAGCCCGACGGTATCAGAGACTTGGTATCCTGAATCTGGGGGTGATGGGCGTAGGTCTAGGTCGTACCGACTGTTGTGTGTTACGTGTTTTGTGCTTAACATATTGTGTGATTTGTAACACCCTGAAATATACTCTAATCGTTTTCAGCATGTTTAGGGTAGTTTGTAGGCATAATTTAAATTTTTCGCAATTTAAATGCGAAACATGGAAATTGGCTTCGAAAATTTTTACAAGACCTGAGACCAAAACTTGAGCCCATCATGAAACTGGATTATGAAGTGTAGATAATAAGACTATGGGTTAAAATGGAAATAACATAGCAGTTTGCAAAAAGAAAGGAACTAGGACTAAATTGCAATAATGAAAATTAACTATAAAAGGAGGACCAAAATATCGTTTTGGTCTCGAAAAAAAGAGAGTTCATACGGTTGGGAGAGAAGAAGAGAGAAAAGAAGAGAGGAAGAAGAGGAAGAAGAAGGAAGAGAAGAGCAAAAGGTATGGATTTTGTATGGATTTTTATGGGTTTTTGTAGATTAGTTTGAATACTTGTATAGATATCTATGGATTTGTATGAAAAAAAATCAAACCATAAACCTAGTTTTGATGAATTAGATTACAAGGAAATACTACCCAGTATATTAGTTTGTGTTTTGGACTTGGGTTAGTTGATTGTAATCATAGTTGAGAATATTTGTATTAAGAAATATTGGGGTTTTAGGGGAGATCTGTCAGAAATTTATAAAAACTACGTATTTTTGTTTTAGCGTAACTTGGTGCATGCTCATTCGGGTGGGTTATTCAAATTTGCAGATAAACTGGGCTTATAGGAGGAACATATCGCCATTGAAATAGAGCATATCGATTCGAGACCCTTGGCTGAAACCTATTGAGTGACCAATGAAGCGCTGGTGTCAGACAGGGTAGGACACAATTGTCATTTTCTAATTGTTGACTCCGACTTCGGATGACCACTAACTTCTTGATCGAACTAGTTTCCGGGGTGTTCTTGAGCTCTATAAATCCCTTTTGAGGTCTAGAATTTATCCATATATAGTTTGATAACATTGTAATTCATATTAGGTTCAGAAATCATGAAAAAATAGTAGACCCTGCAGGTTCTGCTCGGGTCACTATTCATGGGAAGCCTCGAAACTTAGGATGGGTCTGTTTCTTCGTTCGGGCGCCGTTCGGATGTTCTTAGACTCATAGGCCCTTTGGGTTTGATTCATCCACTGTAGCTGATGAAATTGGAACTCATATTGGGTCCCAAAGTATGAAAAAGTAGATTGTCTGGTAACCATAGTAATTCATAATATGACTCATAAATAACTCATAGCATACATGGTAACCCTTACTTATTCATGCATATAATAGAGATATAAGAAACTAAATATACAAATAATGATTATAATATATATATTACCAGATAATAATAATTATTCGGGAATATGCAATATGTATTAGACAAAAAATACCACATGGATTATCTTGCTTAGAACTGGTAGGGATAGATGGAGGCATGAGTATTGAAAACAGTATCGTATCTTTGATCGGTTGGCCCTATTTGGGTCATTATAGTGCCCAACCGGGCCCATATAGATGGTCATCGTCTCGTCTGTGTCTTGACGTTTTCGGGTCCTTATAGATGGTCGTTGTCTCGTATGATGATACTTGGTAGCACTCAGGGCATTATAGTTTCGCTGTCGAAGCCCACAAGGTTTATGTCATGAAACATAAGAACAAATGATAAGTATATGCAAATGAGTTCGAAATGAGTAAAGACAATGACCGTGATATGAGGAAGTAATTCTTGGTAATGATAATAACAGTGAGCAAGTGCATTGGTAATGAGAGCGAAGAAAAATGAGCCTAAAGGTGACATGATATGATAAGAAAGTATAAAATTGCACTTAAGCGTATGCAAATTATATGTATGGAACATATATAAGCATGTGTATATGACAAGTATAGAATATGACATAAGTATATGATATGTTATCACGTGTAATGTGTAAAAGTGAGATGGCTCTTGTGGTAGTCGTGCAGGTTATTCATTAGCGTAAACACGGGTTTTCATCAGTGTAGGTACGAAGCTGACGAGAGGACGGAGACCAGTATCGATCTCAGAGAGTCCAGCACATCGTGGGTGCTCACTTGAAGACTTTTTGGTGTTAGTATATAGTAATATCCTTTTTGTTGTTTGTAAACAAATGAAGCAATGTAAATATTTAGCAAATATTAGACACTTCCATATATGAAGCTTGTATATATATTTTGTAATCATTTTCTAGGATATAGTACAAGTTAAGTGTTTAACATTATATGATTGAATAAGCTTAAAGGCTATAAGTTTATAAAATAAAAAATAATGACACCTAGAAAACGACAGGAGTGTCGAGTTAAGAGCATCTTATGATTTAATGTGAATAATATACATAGTAGATTGTATATGGAACACTAGAGAATTTAGAAAGAAACATAACCTTAGGGGTTTGGAAAACAAAATGAACATGATAGTTCGAGAACTGATTTGTATTAGTGATTGGCATTATGCACCACTAAGGAAAAAGGGATGAACGGTGTAGTTCATGATGTTAAAGTCTATTAGTGGTTTGGCATGCACTACCGGGTGGCGATAGAAATTTGAGAACTCTATTTGTTGCTCGACACGTGTAGATGGTTATGAGAAGAGGACAGGGGCGGTGGCGGTGGGCGGATGTAACCCGGTATGACTTAGACTAGGACCTTCATAGAGAATTTGTTGTTCTGCGACCACTACGTATGCGGCGAGTGTTGTTCTTTGCCATCGCCTGTTTGGTGATTGGGAATAAGGGTCGAGTAACCTCCAGGAGGAGTTCGAGATCTGTGATCCTCCAGGCCCTCGAGGGGCAGATGGTGGCGGGTCATTGTTTCAATGAGTGCGAAAGGATCCCCGGGGCTAGTCTTTGGGAAGGTAGTGCTTAGCTACAGCCTCAGGAGGAAGTAGAGGCCTGGGCACGATGCAGTTTCGGGGACGGGCGGCCAGCTATCGGGACGAGTAGTCGAGGCTTTTAGCCGGTCGGGACATATGACATCTTTGTACTACCATCCCGGCTGAGACATGGGCGGGTTCCTCGAGGCGGGGATCCGGGAGTTATCGGACACCGCGGCCCAATCGTCGATGCAGGACTTAAGCGAGAAACGATTTGTTCCTCCTTACCTAGCATGGGCCAGGAACCAATCGGTCTCGAGGGGTGCTTTACATGGCGCCTTACCGCCTCATCTGAATAAGACGGCCCGGGAAGAAGACTAGCAAGGGGTATGAGTGGGGTTAAAGGTCGAGGTCGAGGGCGGGGTTACAGTGAGACATGTGGAGGCTTGTATCGCCATCCACGAATGAAATTGCCAATTGATCAATCAGTGATACAGGGTATGTTTCTGCTATCTTGCTTATGGGTTAAGATATTGTTTGATTCTAGTGCATCACATTCTTTTATGGTTGCATCTAGTATGGATGTTTTGGGTTTAGAGGTGGAGACCTTGGATGAGCCGTTATATGTGAGTTCTCCCCTAGGGACTAGGGTTAGGATTGATTAGATATGTCAAGATTGTGAGTTAGAGATATCAGGGATTCTGCTCACATTGGACCTTCAGGTGATGGACATATCAGATTTTGATGTCATTATTGGCATGAATTGGTTGACGGCACACCGAGTTGTCATTGACTGTGATAGTAAGAGGATTCTTGCACACAGGATGGTCGTGACTTGCAAGGGGAGGAGAGAAGCGCGTGCTTTACCTGAGCCGTACATGACTCCGGATGGAGTGGACGAGTTGATGGGTTTGGCTAATGGCCTTGCCACTGGGGATGAGGAGGCGGGATTTGCAGAATGCCCTCGGTCAGTTTCTAGAGTGCAGGGATGTCTTTGGGATGAGCTACGGGATTACCACTCGAGCACGGGGAATGTGGACTTTATCATTGGAGTTACGCTGATCGTCTTATTTCTATGACTCTTCTTAGGATGGCAGGTTTAGATTGAAAGAACTCAAGGGTCTGACTGCAGAATTGTTGGACAAGAAGGGTTTTGTCAGACCTGGCACTTCACCTTGGAGTGCCCAGGTTCTGTTTACTAGAAAAGAGGTCAAAAATTCGGAGTGGAATGGCTGTGTTGAGAAAGCATTCGGGAATTGAAAATATAGAGCTTACTGTTTTCCAGTTCTAGTCTGAAAACGGGGACAAAGAACCTGAGTGTCTTGCTGATGCCTTTAGGATGGGGCTAGGATGTGTCTTGATCTAAATTAGGGAGGGTTGGCCGAAACATAGGTTTCCAGGAACCATTCCCCAAAAGAATTAGTAGAAATGGGATTACTCCACCACGTGATGCGGAGGGTGGCGAGCGCGTAGTCTTTGCGTAAGATTTGGCGCCCTTATCTGTATATTGGCTTGAGTTTGGTATTTTCAAACCACGAGTCGGTCTCTTCATAGTGGGACCTCAACATGAGGCCACTTAGCAAATGGATGGAGTATCTGGAGGATTATGGCTTCACTTTGCGTTACCATCTTAATGTAAAACCGTATAGTGATTTGATGCTCGGTTGGAAGTCACGAAGTCTTGTGGCTAGTGGAGCTTCTCGAGTGGTAGATGCTCGAGATTATTAGGACGGAGTTTAGGGCAGTGATCACAGTGTCCGGTTTCGAGGGGGCACTAGGAAGTTTGGTGCTATGCCATCCCCTGCGGCGGGGTGATCGAGTCGAGGCTGGGGCCCGGGAGAATCGTATTGGCCCGGGGCGTACAGCGCGCCGCAAAGTTAAACTAAATTAATCCTGGATTCGCCTTGGTATATACGCGTCGTGGAGATAGTGGCACTAGGGGTGGTCAGTCGTTACAAGGAGTTTGGATGCAAAATCTGGAAACAGGTTACCTTAATATTATCTAGGCTCTGGTTAATGTGTCATACTTTAAATCAAACTAAGAATCGAATTACAGTGAATTATTCTGTGGTTTCTCTCTGAAATTGAAAGCAGGGTTTATGATTTTGACTACATTCCATGGTGAACTAATAAGGGATATTCATTTATATTTATGAATGTTGATGGTAAGGACTATCTTTTCTATGCATCCAACCTCTCTCGGCGTTGAGCACCTATATCAAGAGCGGGTTTTATCACGCCTCTAATCCATCAGCTCTAGAGATGATCCAACCTCGGTCCTTATTTACCACATACAAAACCATGATATCTCCTGTCCTAAATGAGTTGTGTGATACCTTATTCACAAGTTCCCTAAGAGTTTTCTGAGTCTTAAGCTTTCAAGCCTAGCCCATAATACATAGCAAATAATGGCTAAATATCCTGACATGTAATCAATTAGAAATAAGGTATGCTTTGTTACAATAATTACGTGGAGTGAAAGATTAAAGTTCATCCATGATGTTTAGTCAAAGATTACATCATAAACTGGCAGAAGTTTAGAACATTATGAGATGAAGAAAATACAGATTAGAGATTCAAGTCGGAGTAAGCAGGATGAGATGTCGTGAATCCAATCTTCTCAAGCCTTGTCGATTGCTACTTCTCCCTCTTATAACTACTCGAAAAGTCCCTCATTCATGTCTCCAGAGGTCTATTATAGCCCCAACCAAATCCTTGGATGGGCCTTAGAAATAAACAAAAATAGGGCTCACCAATTCAGTGTTGCGCTGGTGCGTGGAAATCCACACGCTGGTGCGTGCAGAAAGCACCAGAAAATCCTCCTCGGGCACACGCTAGGGCATGGGATACACACAGCTGACGTGGCAGGCCCATGTTGCTTTATACTTCTTGTCTTTGAATGGCCATAACTCTCTCATCGAGACTCGAATTGCACGTTCTTGGACTCTGAAAGATCTTAGAGTATCAGGAATCCACCACTTTATACCAAGAACAGCTCCATCAGAATGTCATTTTATAAATTTAAAAATTCTGCTAGAATGAACATTAGTTGGTACTGTGTTCTGCAGTCAGCTTCCTTGTTTTTCTTTCAGGCTTCCCGAGTCGTATCTCCCTCATCCGGTTCGAATTGAGTGATCTTGGTCTTGTTAAACATGAAGTCTAGAATGTAGTTCTGGAGTAGTTTGGAGCCATTTGATTTCCCCATTAATACAAAAAAAAACTGAAGGTAAAATCTATTTGTGCTCCATTTGCTGATTTTCCAATTTTACATTTGTGTCTCATCAAGTCACTTTTAGCCACATGAAATGGATCCACCTAAATCATAAATGTAGGAACAATTTAAAGGCAATTAGGGACACTTCAGCTACGACGTAAAACATTACTAAAACTAAGAAAAGATTCAGGTTTGTAATGGGTATTTTATATATACTCATCTATATTTTGAAACTTAAATTCTTTTGCTTGTCCCAACGAGAAACTCTAAACAAAGAAAAAAATTGAAAATAACGAACTAACTAACAATGAATGAGTGTGATGCAGATGCTAAATGGAAGAAGTCATTATAGACTACAATTTATCAATATGAGCACTTTCAACCAAAATTTGAGGATCCTTAAATTTTTTAAATTTTCTAGAGGCATGGCCAGGCTGGCAGCATGGTGAGCGAGAAAGTGACCCCCCAGAGAAGTTCTCAATGACCTTTCCCAGGAGTCTAAGTCATAGTGACATCATGATCTCGAGTGTATAGCAAGGTCATAACACTGACTTAAAGCTCAACTCACTGTTTGGAAAAAGCTAACAAAAGAAAGGATAGGAGCCTTTGTACCTTATTATATAGACCTAAAGCATCCCAAGATTACTTAGTACTAAATGAAGAAAACCGGTCGAAAAGTTTTAGATAGGTGTTCTGTGAGATATTGGTGACCACGAGTTAGTTAAGGGCCGCAGAAGCATTCAATTTCCCTTGAGCTTCACTGACGCTCAGAAAAGCAGAGCTCACGGGGCTAGGGTTGTTAGAATGATCCATCATACCGTCCCATATGTGGCTTCAGTGAAGTCAATGACTCCGACCGAGTTGGCTCGGGGCAGTAGAGCTTGAAAGGCCCTCGGACTTTGCCCCGGGATTCGATTAAGATAGTGTATTACTGTTCCACCAAAACAACTTTTTATCCTATTTTCTTTTCTTTTCATTTTTTTTTTTTTTTTTGTTTTCTCTTCTTCTTTTTTTTTTTTTTTTTTTATAATTAGAAAGTGATTTGGGGGCTCATTGGCAATCCTCTTTTGTAGTGTCCCATCTTACCTAAGGTGGATTTAAGAATCTTCCGAGGCTAGTTGAGATTAAAGAACCAAGGGTTTTGAGAGCCAGGGGTATACAAGAAGGGAGACCAGTAGTGTGTGATAAGATTCATGAGAAATAGTTTCTTGAAAACCCACGAGGAGGTGTTGACTAAGCTAAGTCCGCCGTACTAAAGGCACAAGCTCACCAATTCGAGATCAATTAAAGAAGCGGGGTCCGTCACTTTCTATTGCCCTTTTTTTAAAAAAAAAAAAATAAAAAATTGTTTTGTGTTAGAAATGACCTTGACTAGCCCATTGACGTAATTTCGCTCATGCCTTAGGCACAAAACAAATAAAAGAAGAAAGAAAATCTTGTGAAAGAAAATATGACCTAGCAATATACGACTAACTAATGTTATGGAATGATAAACAAACGATTAAGCACTATTGGGATAACATCCATGCGAAACTTAGGACATGGTCTTCATGATGATGTGTGGAAAAAATATAAAGGGATTAAAGAAACCATGGGTGTGGAAACTCCTAGTAATCGTAGAGGTGAGGGGATGAGAGGAGGGATCCCTTAGTGAGGCCGGGGGACTTGAGAGGCTGAGAACACATAGAAACAAAGAAAATGTGTTGCTCACGGTTGCTCTGGCATGTTGGATCCCACGGCAGTGCGTGGAGTACGCTATCTTCTTTGCGTGTATTTATTGGGCCTTTCGGCCCATGGGCTGCTTGGGTACGTCTCTTTCTTTCACTGCGTCAGTAGGTGATGCTGATTGTGGGCGGATGATAGGCGGCGTAGGTAAGAAAGTCCATAGAGTGAAACTTGCTTCTGCAGTGGAGGAAAGCCGGCGGGTACTGGACCACGCCTGTGCCCTGCGATGCGAAAGGTGGTTCTTGGTCTGGAACATGATATTGCGGCGTGGTGTTTAGCGGCTGTGCTGATGCGGATATGCGCGGCGTAAAGTTCAACGGGAGCGTGCAGGAAGCTAATGGTTCTTGAACATTATATCACCTGAGTTGCATAAATTTACATGCTATTGCGTGGCTTCACAGTTTAAGCTTTCAAGAACTTTGAATTTCTATGAGCATATGAGATGGTCGTTAGTCTGAAGTCTTCGTAATGCATGACTTTGTAAAATAAAAAGCAAAATAAACTTCGATCCTAATATAGACACAGCAATGAAAATGAAGTTACTTTAGAAAATAAGAAAATAATAGGGAATAAATAAATAATAATAATGTACAATAAACTATAATAAAGAAATAAATAAAATAATGAAAAACTCCTGTAACACTTGAAAATATACCACTGATGGGTTTTAGAGCATGTTTAAGATATTTTGTAAAAACTCAAGTATTAATGTTTTGGTGAGGTTAAATGCGAAACCCATGAGAATGAGACCGAAATTTACAAGATTTAGGACAATTTGTAATTGGTCAAAATGGGCTTAAAATCCTCATCTGAAAGACTAGAGGCGAAAAATAATAAAGGAAATTGAAATATAAATGGCCAAGAGTAGGAAGGCGAAAAGCAAATAAACAAAGTTAACCCAGAAATGGGTTTGAGACGAAACAAGGCCTAAGAAAATACGGATTATAAAGACCAAAACCAATTATATCATTTGTGAGAGACAAATCTGAAGGGAGAGAGAAGAGAAGGAGAAAAGAAAGAGGAAGAAAGAAGAAGATGGAAGTCGAAGCAAGTAGAGTGTAGAAACCTATTTTGAGTATGGATTTGTATGGATCATAGATTTAAGGCTTGATATGGTTAATCTTGTCTCTAAATCTAGGGTTTTGATAAATTGCATCCTAACCTTAGATTTCTTGAAGTCAGAGTTAGTATAAACATGAGGAAACAAGATAATTATGGAATCCCTTCAGCATTTGTTGGATTCATGGATTTAAAAATAGAAAGGAAATTGAGTTAGGATTTTGATCAAGCCTAACAAATCTGGTGCTGGAGTGTGTATAGGTGGTAACCCATATTAGAATATTAGGAGAGGTTAATGGAAAGATTTTGAAAGAAGACAAGAAGTGAGAGGAATTGAGTAGAAAGAGATTCGAGGTGAATTTGGAATGATTTGGATGTGTGTAGGAAGTGTAGGAGTGATCTATGGATGAAAGTGCATGAAAAATCGTTAAAACACACATTAAGGCACTTTTCGGAGACTTGGCACCAGTGAGGTTGAACTTGTACCGTTACAGGCTGATTTCACTGGTCATTTTGGCCAAGTTGTACGGTGACTTGATATCTGGGTCTGACGGCTTATTACCATTGACACATTACGGTTTCTGATACATTAGAAGTTTTGTTGGCATGCTTCCTCATTTCTTATCGATTTAGTGATTCAAAGTGCCACTTAAAATAGACTTCAAAGGAGAACAAACCATATTTAATAAGTATCTCAGTGCTATTCTGGGCAACGAATTCACTCAAAGTGAAATTTATGTATAAGCCCATCTTGCATCGAGTTGATCACAGAGGTTCAGTTGGTCAAGACATCATTGATTCAGGGTGTAGATTTAGGTGATTCAATTGAAATGAACCCTCAGCACCTTAGATTTAAAGGCACAAAGACCAGTGTCAAATAGTGGAAACAAAGGCCTTTGGAAAAATTAATATTTCAAAGGCTCTCGGTAAAATCGGTAAAGCAGAAACGGATTTGAGAAAATGCCATAACTTGATTTAGTCAGGAATGGATTGATTCCAATTCTTGAGTAAAGTAGATTCATAGAAGAATAAGAATACCTGAATAGGTGTGATTACATGCTCATCTATGCTCCCCCAGTATATGGAATACGATCTGTCGTGAACCACGTAAATGTGATTAAGATAGGTTATAAGTTAAAATACATATGACAATATGACTACCTAGGGCCAGAAGAATGAATGAGTGGACGTCTGTTGGTCTAACCCGGCCTCTGACTAGTGCTTGGCCTCCTGTTGGTGCTCGGCCTCCTAACAACGTGGTTATCCACGTTTCGATTGGTGCTCTGGCACTCCTGCTTTGTCTTCTGGCCTCTGTTAGTGGTACGTCTGATGGTGCTCGCCTCTACTGGTGCTCTGGCCTCTGATACATGTGTACCTTGGTGCCCACTAGGCTGCGTCCTACTCATTTCTTATAATTGATGCAGGTAGTGAATAGACTATGATAAGGCCGAATAAAGCATAAGATACTAAAAGATGCAGAGATAATACCTCTGCTAATAAATTCCGCATTGGTACCCTCACCAGTACTCACGCCATCAGATTAAAGTTATATTAGCAGAGTACCTCTTTGAGTGCCACAATATCTGTAGGATGTGGTACCTGCGGGTACTCTGTCATCTGTTAAGTTACATTTGACTGCCTCACGGGTACTCCATCCTGACTAAGTCCTGTCTCACGATTAACTCGTATCACTGACTAAGTCACATCTCTTGATTAACTCACATCACGACTAAGTCCTGTCTCTGATTAACTCTGTCCTTACATTGGGTCTGTCTCTGATTAACTCTGTCACATTCGTTACTGTAGTACCTACGGGCCTCCTGTATCCCGATAAGTTCGAATTTGAATAAGATCTGTATAAGTACTCACGGGTACTCTGTCATCACGATAAAGTCTGGGAATGAATAAGTCTTGTAGTACTTTATGTGGTAACTCTTACTGCATCCCTGAATAAATTCACAGTACCTTGGTACTCTTGTATCGAGATAAAATCTGTAGTACCTACGGGTATCTTGTATATATGAATAAGTTATGTCCTATTATTTGAATAAGACTGTAGTACCTACAGACCTTATAATATCACAAATAAGTCACGATGCGATAAGTTAGTGAGTGGAAGAGATATAACAATATTTGAATAAGTCACCTTAGTACCTCACAGTACTCTTGATAATAAGATAAGTCTTCTGATCTAGTTACGTAGTACCTCTGGGTACTCCTGTATCAAGTATAAGTTACACAATCTGTCTCTGATTAAGTTAATAGTACTGCGTTTTCATGTATGAATAAGTTACGTAATAAGTTAAGTTCGCAGTGCATAAGTGCTCTTTTAATATTGATTAAGTTACATCTGTATCTTATTGGAGTTCTGTAGTACCCTCTGGGTGCTCTTGTATCGATAAATCATAGAGTTCTATAGTGCACAAATTGCTCATTATCGAAGTAAGATAAGTATAAATTAAAATTGATACTACAGGTACTCAGTATAAGGAATGCGTTACTACGTAGTATAAAATTTTACTTTTGATGAAAATGTTAATAGTACCTCTGGTCTTACGCATCAGAAATGCAATAATAAGTTCTTAGCCAATACGTTATAAGATCTAGTAAGATAAGAATAAGTCTTGTATGGAATATAAGTTAGTAGGGCCGATTATAAGTTCAGTAAGACAAGTATGTGCCCGAAATACGTTATACGTTCAGCAATCCTACGTGGTACTTTATGGGTACCTCAAGATAGATCAATAAATAGCATAAGCATAAATTCTGTAACTCGATAGAGTCTGAATAAACATAAACTTGTTATGAGCTTAGAGTACTTATTTAAGTCCATGAAATATGAATCAAACAAATTTAAAATATTCTTGTTATTGTATACACTCATTACTAATTGTGTATGCATGTATCTGTATAAGTTATAAGGAAATGTTTCCCGCAAGCGTAAAGCATACGGGTTAATCCATGAGTCTGGGAGAGACATCTAAATGAAACATATCGCATCACAGTTAAGACCCGACACACTTGTAAGGGTTCACATGCTTCTTAGGTTAGGTGCTCACGATTTATGTAAATGCCAAAAAGGTTCGGTTTGTATAAATATAAATGGGACTCAGTTATATATGTAATAAGATTATGGGGTGGACACCCTCAGGGTGGTAGTTCTTTTGATTTGGATATATATTTGATGTTTGCGATTATAATTTATAAGATCGTAAAGTGTCTTACACAAAGGTCTTGAATTGACTTTAATATATATATATATATATATATATATATACCTATATCTTCTCTCTATATATATATATAGAGTAAAAGAGTCGTGTTGGTCTCGCGTCCGCGGTTGGATCATCAGTGAATTCGGAAGCAGGGACAGGCGTGACACCTATGCTTGGAGTTGCCTCCCAGCGCTTTATTTAACGTCGCCCATTTCGACTCCTGCGTCTCCGCTAGGCTCTACACCTGCTCCACAAGGCTGATCTTCCTTTGTGTTTGCCGCATCTAATATGATAGAGGCGTTCTCCACTCCTTGAATTCCTTGTCACGATTCACCCTTCCAGGTTATGTGCCTTATGGTGTGTGATTTCAATGATATATCTTTGAGGAACACTTGAGATTCTGATGAATGGACATTCGTGACTTCAACTCCGAGATAACTGGCGCCAGATTAAACAACAAAACATGTTGGCCAAGTGTAAAGTGCTTCCTTACTATATGCTTATCATGCCATGCCTTAGTTTTTGCCTTATAAATCCCCGCATTCTCATAAGCTTCATTTCGGAATTCATCTAGTTCACTTAATTGAAGTAACCTCTTCTCCAGTACTTTCATTTCCATATTCAGCGTCAGTCATGATAAGCCTTATGCTGAAGCTCCTTTGGTGGCAAACTTCATAAAACTAGCCTATATGGGGACATGCCTATTGGGGTCTTAAAAGCCGTTCGGTATGCCCATAAAGCATTATCGATTTTATTTGCCCCAAATCTTTAAGGAAAAGAGATTCCAGCCCAAATGTTTCTGGTGTTCAGCTATAATCTCTCTGTTGGATACCTCTTGCCATCCCATTGGTTTGGGGATGATAGGCTAGAGGCAATTCGATCTTAGAACGCCATACTTGACAACGAGTTTTTCTTATATTACCAAAGTGATGCAAGCTACCCATAAATCCACTTGATAAAGGGACTCGAGGCGGGTTAGAATCCTGGTGAAGATGTTCTTTTTTTGAGAAACTTAAGCACCACCTTAGCATCATTTGTTTGAGTAGCAATTGCTTTACCACTTGGATATAATCCCTTTGCTATTAAAATGTTCTTGTTGTTGCTTAAGGAAGGAATCGGAATGGGCCCATAGAATCAATCCACCATCACCGCATCGAAACAATTCGACATGAAATACCTTTTCAAGGGTGCTTCATCTCTCCTGAATGTCACTTCCATACATTCGTTGACACACCCTATCACGGATGTGCGTAAGAATGGGCATCCTCCTACTCCAGGGGTTGGCTGATAAAAAAACTGATTAAGGAGAACCTTCTTGATTTATCTCTTTCCCCAGAGAGTATCTCACCCTCAGGAGAAGAATGTGATGGTGACTAAGATCTTCCCCATCTCTTCTTATATTTTACATCTTCTTTATTCACACATTATAGTGTCTATAGGATTGGTTCTTCCCAGTAGTCATTCCAGCTCGGGGAGAAGGAATTTGCTTCTTGTTGGTATGTAAATTACGGGGAATCACATAGCTAAATAGTTGACATAGTGTGAGACGAAACCTGAGTTCCTCTAACCACATTGCGGAGTTGCTCATCCCGGGAAGTTGTCATTAATCATGTATACTTCATTAATAGGCGTGATGGATAGATGATGCATGACTAGATTCTCATTCCTTTTGTCTCTTTAATCTCGGTTGTGAACTCTTGGAGCATTAAAACCCATCTGATTTGCCTTGGCTTAGCTTCTTTCTTATCCATGGATATTTGACTAAGGTGATTGATCAGGTATGCACAATTACCTTGTTGCTAGTAAGTATGGTCCTAAAGTTTGTCGAATGCAAAGGCAAATGGCGAGGATTCTTTCTCGGTTGTAACCAGTTCAGCGTACTCATTTAGATCTACTAGCATAATAGGTGACGGAGCTTTGTCTTTCTTAGGCCCAAATCTTTGGCTCCCACGCTGCGAAGTCACTGCTCACACATCAGCTCGAAGGCGATGCAATCTGGTGTATTCTTATTAGTGCTGAAATCAATTTCCCTTCGAGTCATAAAGGCTTATTTGCTGCAGTAGTGAACACTACTCCTGCATAAGAAGGTTGAATGGCTGGCTTAGCTATTTTAGAAGTCTTTTATGAACCTCCTATAGAATCCCATGTGTCCCCGAGCTCCCAAATTCCCCCTTCTGAGTAGGTGGTGGCAACTTCGATCCACCCTCTTTACCTTCGCTATATCCGCTAATGCATTGCTGAAATCTTGTGATGAGAGCCGATGCCTTCTGTTACAATGATGACACTTCTCCTAGTTGAGCCTTAGGTTGGTTTCTTCACATCTCCTTAGCAGAGCTCTCGGTTTCAGCTGATCTGTCAAATGATAATCTCACGTGAAAAGAATGTGGATACCTCGATTGTCCTCTCCGCCATATCGGGAAATATTTATATCCCTTTAGTGCAGAAGAATTACTGGGGCATTCATGTGAAAGGCATCTGTAGTCTGATGTCCATTAGGGACAAGTGAAGGTTGTCTTATCTTGATCCTCGGGTGTATTGCTTCAACTCTGATTGTAGCAGTGCCTCCATCTAAGGAAACAATAATAATCATGTCAATTTAATCTATCGACTATCCGGGTCAAGAGAAGGAAGAAATGGTCCTTACGGAGTGGCCTTATTTAGTATACATGAATTAATACGAGATCCTCCATCCGATCCAACATTTCTTGAAGGAAGCAAAACATCATTTCGGTTCTTATAACGATCGTACCGCCGCTTCTTTGGAGCCCCGCTGGGCTTACCGTGGTACAGCCGAAATAGGGTAGATTACCCTTGCACATCCTAACCACGTTTGAACTTCTTTTCTGGCTTCTTTCATTGTGGGAGAGTTGATTCTTCTCTGTGCTTCCATTTGTTTCATCTTATTTGCAGGAACCATGATGAGTGAATTTACCCACCGATGACATAGTGTGTTGCATGTGCTGACCTAATACCTCAGCATTACTCTCTTAGATTCAATTCAGATGGATGCGATAATATAGAAGAGTTCCCAAAGGCTAGGCATCTATGAATGCCGAATTACATTGTTTGCATTCAAAAACGTGATTAAACTCTCGATAGATGGTATTGACTTGTTCATACTTTCTCAGGGCTCATATCTTTCACCGCGGTTCTACTGAAAATTCATCCGTGGAACGCCAGCTTTAGCCGTCGTCACAGTTCTAAGGATCGACACCTTGGGAAGCTAGTCTCGAGGATCATTGGTATCCTCATGGTTAGATACTATAGCCTCGATGTTCTCGATACGGTAGCAAAGTCACACTACGTTGGGTGTCTGTCGCTCGAACACCTTGAATCCTTGCCATCCTGTACTCTCAGCCTTAGCTACCACTTTACTTGTCAATTCAGCTGCTCCCGGTGGCTAAAAAATAGCTGCCAAGGATGATGAAGTATCTCCTTATCTTCCTCCGTGTGGAACATTGAAGTGCGGAAGATTGTCTGCCCAGAATCAGTTCGACCCAGATTAGGATCGGCAGAGTTAGTCAGGGCTGGTGCCGGGCTGTGATTTTTTTTTTTTTTAAAAAAAGCCATACACCTAAGTACTGTGGGTATGGCCCACGTCATATAACATAGTCAAATATCGTATGCGTATCGAGTTTGCCAGGAATTGGTGTCCGTAGTCACATGCAATAAATGGAGTCCGGACTACGAATGCAAATTGTACTTTTACTTATACAAATCGGAGCGCGGAACTGCGTATGGTAGACCCTTACCATAAGTGTGTTGGCCCGTTTGTATCACGGATGTTTGCGATGTCTTTCTCACTTGTCTCTGCTGGTTAAAGCCGTGCTAAACTGCAGCTTAGTGGGAAGCGTATCTTGCCTTATATTGATACCACATTGCATTTAAAGCGGATCATGATAAACTTATAAACGAGAAGCGGATATCAAAATCATCATGATTCTGTATAATCCAGGTATATAGCGGTCGGAAGATCATGTTAGACAAACTTAGGGGCATCATCCACCAGAAGTAGGCAAGGAGCGTCCAGAGATTACAAGATATGGCGCACTGCATGGCTTTCCATTGAGTTGCCTCATCAAGGAATTTAAGAGTTGGGTTCCTATTAGGTGATAATCAAAATAATTACATTAACCTTTTGTGACTTTAACGAGTGCTTATGTCTATACGGATCATATTTATACTTATTGATTCACCCTATAAGCGAATGAACTTACTTATATGATCTTATACTTACTCGTAACATGGTGAACTTATCATGATGGATCTTATACTCATGGCAGGTCGGGGATCTTATTCTTATTCGATTTCTGGTATCTTGTATTGATCTTGTTCATGTCTCGTATGCTTATCTCAACTCATACATATTTCGATCTCAGTAGGAGTTGGAACTTTCATCACTTTATCACCGGGAGGAATTGTAGCAACCGTGATGATAATTTAGGATTCACCGTCTCCATCATCCTCAGTGGGGTTCAGAGACACCATGCTTAATCACTACCAGGTTGTATTCAGAATGCCATTCGTCAGAATGGAATATCTTTGGATTCGGAACTTGATCTTCACTCATGAGGAGTGCACCCAGGTGAAACCTCCGCCAGTCGAGATCAATTTTGGCTCAAGTACGAGCGCGTGTTGGTATCATCGTTAACTCAGAGTCTTTGGGTTTGCGATATGCTGTGCTCCTCTGGGGACGCGTGAATCCCCTCTGGAGTTTTGTCATATCTTTTGGATCTTCTCTTATGCTGGGGTTTGGCTTAGTATTGGATCTTAATATCAGTATTAAAGATATATGACTTCCGGTTTCATACGTAGCCTTTCACCGGGGCTTATACATATTTGGGTTTATAAGCAGCTACGGTATATATCAAACATCTTGCTGGACTTATCACCAAGTCTTGGGCATATGCTTATCTTCTGGTGCGAGAGTACCGTGAGTATCCAGGAACCTATATGTATTGCGAGGCAGAAATTTCATGAGTCATCTGGGCTGCTCACCCATATTTTACTAATACGAGAGTGATGATTACTAAGGAGACAATCCAATCACCCGAGTGCCGGCCCAAATTGCTAAGAACAAATAAATACAGTTAGAACTTATTCAGAAATAGGGGCTTGCGGATACTAAGATTGAGAACTTGAGTCGAGATCTGGGACTTATAGAGATCTGGGACTTGTCAGTCAGGACTATGGAGATGAGGCTGAGAACTTAGTCGAGATACGGAACTTATCGAATCAGGACACTCGGATAAAGGGAGTACAGGCGGAGTGCCCCTAAGGTTGTCGAGATCTGGAGTGCTCGCTAAAGTGCTAGAGCTAATCGAGACGGTTGATCGGAGACGGAACTTATTCGGATACGCAGGTACCGTGGGGTGCTGGACTTAATTCATCTGAGAAATTGCCCTTAGGTACTCGGACTCTGGTGAGACATTCGAGGAAGCGGGAGTTAATGTCGAGAGGCAGGGGGTACCCATGGGTACTACACGCTTCATCAGAGGCGGAAACGGAGCTTAATTAAATACGGGGTGCGGGCGGTCACTCTAGAACGTACCGAATCTGGGAGTACGTGAGTCTTCTACAGTATCGGAGGCAGGAGCCCGAAGTGGAATTTTCAAGACGATGAAGCTTGAACTTATCGGATCACGGGTACGTAGGTGCTCACGAACCTATCTGAGGCAGGCGTGCCCGAAGTAGAGTGCAATGAACTTATTCGGATCTGAGTACCCTTGTCATTTACGGAACCCACTCTGACAGAACTTATCGAGATACGGTACCCTCAAGTCTACCGGAGACTTATACATAGTGATACCACATGTCTGGCCAGAGAACTATTGGAATGCGGGGACTTATGAGGATCACCGGGAGTACGGTAAAGTCGCTACATTTAGATCTTTACACTTATTCTTAATTCGAGTGTCTTATTATATATCTTTCGACTACCTAGACGATTATAAGAAGTAGTGGGACTTAGTACGATAAGTACGGTGCGATGCGATCTTGGGGTGCGTAACACCATACGGGGCGTGCACGCCCCACACCGCCCAGCCGAGTGCATTAGCGCGGCGAGAGTCTTGGGAACGCCGTCGAGGCGTGCACAGCTCCCGCGCGGCGAGAGTGCGGTAGCACCCGGCGGTCTTGGGAACCGCCGTCGGGCGTGCACGCGCTCCCATGTAACGAGGGGTGCGCGATGGCAAACGAGAATCTTGGGGCACTAATCGAGAATACCAGAAGTACTAATCGGGTGCCCAGAGCCAGTATCGGGCGATCCACTCATTCATTCTTTGATTTCATTAGTCATATGATTATATATCTTTCATAACATAAGCCATCTTAATCACGATACATGATCATGAAACTGTGTTTTTCGTATTAGTATTTAAGTATTTTGATTCGTTCGGGTTTCGTATAATATTCGGGTTTCATTGCCTATTCCATATAATTTAGATACTTGTGAATATGATGTCTATCCACACATCATTCATGTATTCTAGTCCTCTATGAATATGTTTTTCTTAGGAATTGGAATCGAAATCCAGTCGGATCAGCATCCCGAAACTCAAGTTATGGCATTTTCATGCCAACTAGTCGATTTCTGGAATTTACCAAAGGACTGTTTGTATTACTCATTTTTCAGGGTCTTGACTTTGTATTTGACACTATATCCTTATACTCATTTAAAAAGCTAAGGTGCTAAGGGTTCTATTCCAAGCGGAATCACCGATTCGAGCACTTCAGGAACTCGGGATACGTCGAAACATCCCGGTTCTCTATCATTTCAAAATTTGGAACGAATTTAGCTTACACTGGTCCCACACTTTGGTGGCCCACTAGGCCATAGAGTCAGAATTTGGAGATACTTAGTAAATATGTTTTGTTCTCCTTGAAATTATTTTTAGGTGGCCACTTGAATCCTCAAATCGGATAGAAGTAAGGTAAGTTATGGCTAGAGTACGAAAACTGGAGACAATTAGCAGATTGTACCGGTGAGACCCTAAGTTCTCTTAGGTAGGGTATACAACCAAAAATGACGGAACCGAGTTCTACCGGTAGAGTTCAACCCACCGGTGGGGTCTAAGTGCCGGAATGTGTGATTTTACCAGATTTTTCGTACCCAGCTTTTAAATCCCAAACCAAATCATACTTCATAATCTGTTTCCCGATACATCTTGTGACCTCGATTATACTCGAATCATCTTTCAATTCTTATCTTCTTTCAAAACCTTTCCATAAATCTCTCCCAATATAATTCTAATATGGGTTACCACCCATATACACACCAATGCAATTTGTTAGGGTTTGTTCTAAACCCTAACTCAATTTCTCATGTTAAACCATGAATCCATCGCGAGGAAGGATTCCATACTAAATCTAGTGCCATGTGGGGTTTTACCCACCTTACTTGACATAAATTTTGGGTTAAGATGAATTTGTGCAAGTATGTTTGGGACAATAATAATCCTACCAAGCCAAAGATCCATGCCAAATCTTATAGGTTGCATAATCAAGGTGAGTTTCCATACCTTTTTTGGTCCTCCGTCTTCTTCCCTCTTCCTTAACTCTCTCTTTCCCTCTTCCTCTTCTTCTCTCCTTTTGCTCTTCCCCTCTCTCTCTACTTTTTTTTTTCTCTCAAATGAGACCAATTTTTGGTCTTTAAAACATGGATTTGTTAAGGCCATGTTTGGCCCTCCAATAAAACCCATTTTTGGGTTAACTTCCTCTAATTGCAATTTGGCCCATGAATTCTTCCCTTTTTGAAATTCGACTTGTGCATATTCTATAGTTCCAACCCTCTTCCTCTTTATGACTTTCATATCCTTTTTGCAAAAATTACAAGATTGCCCTTGTATCTTGTAAACTTTAAGTTTCTCAATTTATTTCCGAAAATTCCTATTTAGCTTATAATATACCCTACACAAGTCCGAAAACTACTAGGGTATATTTTGGGGTGTTACAAAGATGAACTTGTCAACCTTCACTAGTACATCTTCAATAATTCCTCTCGGATGCTTCAATGATCGATCTGCTAGTTGAAGGGTGACTGTTGTTGGTTTAGCTTCCCAGGGCCTAATCTTACGAATATGGAAGAGGCATTAGAAGTTAATGCTAGCTCCCGAGATCACATAATGCTTTCTCAGCGCATTACCTATGGTGCATGGAATGGTGAAGCTCGAGGATCCTTTAATTCACGAGGCAACTTCTTACGTATTATAACTTGCTTGCATTCCTCTGTCGGGGCAATATTAGTCATATTCCTCAACCTTCTTTTCTTAGATAAAATGTCCTTCATAAACTTAACATAGGTTGGCATTTGCTTTCCGCCCTTTGTCTGCGAGAAGGGATGTTGATCTGCAGTTTCTTAAACACCTCCATAAATTTTGTGAACTGCTTGTCAAGCTTACTCTTCCTCAATCTCTGCGGGTATGGGATGAATGGAGTCGGATCTTGTGAGGCTGGTTTATCCACCTTCTCTACCTCGGCCCCATTTCCAGTCGGCTTGTTTAGTTGGGGCAGCTCCGTCTTTACCTTTCTGTATTGACCTTTTAACTCATCTGATGCATTGTTTTTAGTTACGTACTATCGCGGTGGGGGTCCTGGTGCGACTACTTCCCTTCCACTTCTCAGAGTAATTGCCTTGCAGTGTTCCTTTCCCCCTCTCCCACACAGGATTTACTTAAAGTGCTTGGTAAATGAACAACCGAGGTCTTTCATATAACATTGTGGCCATCTGGCCCATCTGTACTTCTAGGTTTTGAGTTGGGCTCCTTGATTCTGTAATTGGGTTGATTGGTTTGCGGTGGCGAGCTTGGTTTGGAAATTATTACGTCTCATTCATGAAAGCTGATCATGAATCATATGAGCAAGGCTTCCTCTAGGTCTACCTTCTTCTCTTTTGGCTGAATATTGCTTTTTTTTTTTTTTTTTTTTGCATTGGTTGCCACACGAGTTTGAGTATTCTTCCACGGAAAGTTCGATTATTTCTCCATCCATGACCACGAAAATTGTTACTACATATATATGGATTATAGCTGCTTCGCGGTGTACCTAGCTATGCTGGGCTTGTTCGATGTCATTTGTCTGGCATTCCATTATGCAGTGCGATCCACCAAATTTCGTAACACTGAACTTAGTGGATGGCATGGTGAGGCCTGGCGATTGCATGTGCTTAGTGAGCAATGAAACCTGTGCTGCTAAATTAGAAAACACATCAGTATTTACTCCATTGTTTCAGTTTCCTTTTACATTCTTTCTTGCGACCATTGAGCTGTTAGGTCGCTATCCCATCGACAAGTCAGCTTGTTGTGTAGTCCTCTTCAGCCACCTCGGTGAGGTATCAATCATCCGCCTTGTATGGGCATTTAGGCCAGTATAAAAATTGTAGATCTGCATCCACCTGGTCAACCCTTAGTGGGGACACTTCCTCGGCGATTCCTTGTATACGTCACGTTTCCTTAAACTTCGCTATCCTTTTGAAGTAGCTGTTGATCTATTCTCATTTGGCCGATCTTAGCGAGCGATACTTTGTCAACTTTTGGACGGAATCCATGACTTATGATGGAGTCGGGTGGTTCGGAAGTTAGCCCCTTTGCTGCTCACGTAAGCTCAATGATAATGGAAATAATTCTAAGTCGTATGGCCTCTTACGTACCCCATTATATTTCACGTTGTCGCATGCTAGAAGCTTGTCAAAGTGAGTGTTGGGATCTTCACTTGGTAACCCATGGCCCGGAATACCTTGGGTGGTTGTAGTGTCACGACCTTTAGTTCAAAATTATTCGCTTGAATCGGGGTCTCGTAATCCACGGACTGTATGGCCTTGGGTGGTAATGCAAATTCCTCGATCTGCATATCACGGGTCATCGGGTTGTGAACGTTTGGTCGATGGGCGATGTGTTTCCTCGATTTTGTGGTTCATTCTCCTCCCTTAAATTCGATTATCTTTGTAGATTCTCGGCCATATTCACGCGAGTACTTCGATTATGCGTGGCTAACAATCTTCTTTCTTTCGTGTCTGTTGATTGTTCGTTCGATTTATCGAAAGGGTGCAATTCCCCTACTTGCCTACAGCATCTGAGTGGCCAAGAAACTCCACGAAACACTACAAAATCCACCAATAAATTGTTTCTTAAATAAAATGTATTAACAATATAACTAAATAAATAATAAAAATAAATAAATAAATAAAAGTAAAATTGCCTAAAGTAATATTTAAGCAAACTATTGTCGAAATATTGACACTTTGTTTCCAAAACTTTCCCAAACAACGGCGTAAAAACAGCGGGCGCTAAGCGCCTATAAGGTTAAACTAAATTAATCCGGATTCGGCGCAAAGTGTGCGCGTCGTGGAATATTTAGTATAGGGGTGAGTCAAGGTGGAGTCCCCTGAGGAGTTTGGATGCCAAAATGCGACTTGGGATTACCTAATATTATCTAGGCTATGGTTAATGTCACTACTTTAAATCAAACTAAGAATCGACTAAGTGAATTGACTAACGACGGTTTCTCTCTCTAGGTGAAAGCACTGTGTGGTTTATGATTTTACCCGACTACATTCCATGGTGAACTAATAAGGGATATTCTGCAGCTGTATAATTTATGCGAATGTTGATGGTAAGGTTATCTTTTTCATATGCATCAACCTCTCGAGCCGCTGAGCACCTATCACAAGAGCTGGTTTTATTGCATCTCTCGCCTTAATCCCGTGAATCCGAGATGATCTGAACGACACCCTTATTTACCACATACAAACCATGATATCTCTATCCTATGGTTGATTTCTGTATGATACCTTATTCGGGCTTCCCTAGAGTTTCTCGCCTTTCAACTCAAAGCTCTAGCCTAATACATGTAAATAATGGCTAAACATCAACATGTAATCAAATTAGAAATAAGGTAAATCCAACAATCAATAACACTATATAATTGGAAAGATCAAAGTTCATCCATGATGTGTAGTCAGTTACATCATAAACCCTAGCTTAGAAGCTTTCTAGAATATTATGAGATGAAGAAAATACAGATTAGGAATTCAAAGTCGAGTAAGAAAAACGGATGAGATGTCGTGAATCCAATCTTCTCAAGCCTTGCACTCCAATTGCCTCTTCTTCTCCTCTTCTCTTCTCCAAAAAGTCCCTCATTATGTCTCACGAGGTCCTATTTATAGCCCCAACTCAAATCCCCTTGGATGGGCCTTGAAATAAACAAAAATAGGGCTCATATTCGTCGCGCACGCTGGGGCGTAGAAATCCCACGCTGGTGCGTGGGAAAGCACCAGAAAATCACTCCTGTGCACAGCTAGGGCGTAGGATACAAACACAAATAAGCGTAAGTGCATCGTGTTGTTTTATCACTTCTTGTCTTTGAATGGTCATAACTCTCTCATCCGAACTCCGACCAGAATGCCTGGACTCTACAGAAAGATCTTAAAGTCAGGAATCCATACATAAGCCAAGAACAGCTCCATCAGATGTCATTTTATAAAATTTAAAATGCACTAGAATAGAACTAGTTGGTTGATGTAAGTTCCGTAGTCGCCTTTGCTTCGTCTACTTCTTTAGTGCGTATCTCCTCATCCTGATTCGAATCGAAAGGATCTCTTGCCTTGTTAGAAAGCTTGTGAAGTCTAGAATGTAGTTCTGGGTAGTTTAGAGCCATTTGATTTCCCCCATTAATACAAAAAAAAACTGAAAGGTAAAATCTGCTGTGCTCCATTTGCCGATTTTCTCCAATTTTCGTCAGGTTCCGTCCAAATTTGCACCGCCCTCCAAAATTTGACCACCTTAATCATAAATGAACATTTAGCATTAGTAAGCAATTTATTCGACATAAAAAACATTACTAAAACTAAGAAAAGATTAGGGTTTCCTTGTAAATGAGTATTTTATATGCTCACTGTCCATCATGACCGTATAGTCGTACGGTGACAAGGTCAATAACTACACATATGGTAAAGTTCGTTATAGGATAAAGTTATGGTTCCCCAACCGACTGATCTCGAGAAAGGAGATCTCCGAGTTCCATCGCTTCTCGATTCGCTTATGCATCTCGCGGGTACTAAGATGTACTATGACTCGCTGCCGTATTACTGAGCGGAATGAAGAGACGCTGCTAGAATTTTGCTCGACGGGCAAGCCACGTGTCAATGTTAGTTCTGAAAGCACTGAGCATGCCAGTACGCCCAAATTCTCGAGGTAGCGTAGTAGAAGTGGGAGCATGTCACGATGGATTTCAGGACCCACTTGCCACGACACAATCTGAGGCATGATGACGATGGGTTATAGTGGACCGGTCACTAAGTAGGTAATACTTTCTAAATAAAAGCGGATGACCTTCACAATCGATGACCATGCTGGTTGTATATTTGTGAGATTGTTTGGTTACATGGAGTGTCGCTTCCTATCGTATCGCGATGATCCTGGGATATTTACACACTTTTTGGAAGAGTTCCCAAAAGGCCATGGGGACGCAGTGGATGATTAGCACCGGTTTTTTTTTTATCCACAGACCGATGGTCAGTCAAAGAGGACCATACAAGTTTTAGAGACATGTCATGAAAGCATGCGTCCCGATCTAAGAGTAGCTAGAGGAGCACTTACTCCTGGGCGGGACCACCTGGCAACAATGTGCCATCGTTTATATACGTATTTAAGACCCCATAGGCTTTACGGAGATCACGCTTCATCCCCGACTGTACATTTGCTTTTAGTTCCATCACTATTTCGATCTATTTGTATACACCTCCTCGAGAAGGTGAATTTGATCCCAAGCCCCTCCTTATGGCTCAGCAGAGGAGTTATTACGCCCACTTACGCGTAGACCTCTAGAGTTTGAGCAGATGATCACGCCTCTTAAATGCCATGCCTGGGCAGACGAAGGATCACCCGCAAGCAGAATGCACACGAGGTATGAAGCCCAGCCCTTCGAGATACTCCAGAGTGGTGGGTATAGTTTCGCATATCACTTGGTTTACTTCACTCAGCTTTAGTCCTGTCCATGAGGTGTCTCCACATCTCCATGCTCCGGCGATACTCCAGATCCAGCCTACGGCGGAATGGGTAGATTATCGTTTGATAAGATATGGAACATTCGAGGAGGGACCTAAGTATGTATCATGGATAGCCTGGATCGTTCCAGAATACAAGACCGTGCGGCTGGTAAAAGTGTTATGACAACACCGAGGAGCGAGTGGAGGCAACATTTAACGCTATGACACGATGGTCACCTATCCTTTTCTATTTGAGGATCTAGTGCGCGTGGGTCTAATATTTGGCATTAGAATATTACTACGCCATGCAATGCATTTCAGGCGTTGCATGTGCGAATTTCGTAAACGAAATTCCGCTCGTTAGCACGTAAACCCGCGGAGCTCATAGTTTAAAACTGAAAATACATCACATGAACGGCTCGCGAAAGTTCTAAAAATTCCTCTATATCTCAAATGATCTAAACTGACCGCAGCCGTTGAATCGTCTCAGAAATCTGAATGATCGCCGTAAAAAGCTTCACAATTCTAAGATAGTTGGGATATTTTACGATTCTTCCGATGTCGTCAATACTTCTGCGACGGCATTTTACAAAAATCTCAAAAATGAAAATAACTCATAGTTTCACCAAAATAAACCGAATTAAAGTAAATAAATCGCTTTCGAGATAAACGAACTCGGGAAGACACACATTTAAGACAACGTAACCATGCGTCCAAAATAAAAAAATTAAAAAAAAAAAGAAAAAAGAAATAGAATTAAGAAAAAAGGAAAAGAAGATAAGGGGAGGAAAAAGAAAAGTCAAAGAGAAGGAGGGCCATGTTTTGGGGAGCAAACGGGAGGTGCGTTAAAAAAGTTTGCAGTTAGTTCTACCTTTTCTTTTTGGAAGATTTATTAAACCTGATCGTAAGTTTTTATCGAGAAAGGTAATGCTCACGATCGGTAGCCTACGTGCGGTATTAAAATCTTGAGTTTCATTGAACCCACAGCAGACGAATTTTTCTTATTAATATTTTTAAATTTCTAAAGGCCATTTAGTTCGTGACTGTGTTTTCAGAGTCATGAGAGGCCAGAATTTCACCTAAATTTTTAATCGAATGTGTGAATTTTATGAATCTTTGGGAATTATTTTCTGACAATCATGACCTGAATTTTTAGGTCTCGTTTTGAACACCGGAAATGACTTTCTGATTGTTTTCGGACAAATCTGATGTGATTTTAGTGGACTGTTGGGCAAATTCCTACCTGCGGCCGAGGTTTGGCTTGATCCCGTGGACTATGTCTTCCGGTTTGTGTATCTGGAGATACAAAGAATTTAAGAATAAACCGGCTTTAATTTTGTAAGAGTACACAAGCTTATACGGCCAGTCCCGAGATTTGGGGTCATTTTGGTAAAAGTTATTATTGAAAAATAACAAATACGATGTTATATGTAAAAATCATGTTTATATATACTGTCACGTATTAACATAGAAATTTTGATAAATGGAAATTATATTATGGAATATAATTATTCGAAATTTATAAATGTCGTGATGTAACTCTTATCGCGTACGTGAAGATAACATCGCACGTAAATTGCATGTGACGTGATTTCATACACCATTGCCATCGCGGCCAATCCCGTAGTGCATGGTGTTAGTTATTCATCATTCTTGGTGACGTGTGGTGAGCTCGAACGGACAACGTCCAAAATCGGTGATCACTGCCAGTAAACAAGAATAATACTTAATCACGCGCGCCAGGGCTGTCGGAGCGCAGATCCCTCCCAGGCGAAAGACCCAAAATTTTATTCTCTTGATTAGGACATATGTGTCCAACGGCGAAGTTCGCGAAAGTTACCGGAAGGCGTAGCGGCTCTCGCGCGAGACCCAAGAAAATACGTCACCCAAGGAAAGACACTGGCTCTGATAAATTAAAATTCGAGGGTTGGCTGAATCATGTCATTCGTGAAACATCAATAACTCCGCTTTTCACACTTTGTTTGTAAAGTGCCAGAGTGAGTCGACGGACTGAAGTTAAAGATTAGGAGTCTCATCTCATGCATGACAATGAACATTCCATATATTGCCAGATTATTTATACAATACTGATTGCTACTTATTGCCATTGCACGCAGATTTACATAATGAAAGTGAGCCCCTATAGAAAAAAAAAAATTTACTGGCATTGTTCAATTGGGCCAGAGACCCCCTTCCGTAACAAAATATATTCCCCGCTCACCAAAAAACTCTTCCTAACCGAAAACTAACCACAATTCCAGCAACACCCAAAAGAAGAAAGAAAATTCTAGAAATCACAATCAGTCTCAGATACTGAAACGACATAGTCTTGTAGCCAGCTTGGAGGCTTCTTATTTCGGGCTTCCTTCAAATTGAACTGAGTATGGGCTTTGGCTCCAACTTTGCCTTGGGCCTGAGCTACCTCACCTCCTCAAAATCACTAATCACCGACCCACTTGATAATGCTGGGTATGGATGTTTGGGCAGTGATGTATCAATTACCACTCTCTGAAAGATCACCTTAATGTCCTCAAGGTGGAGGTTGGGGTATAGCTTCCAGAATTCGTCAAAAAAAACTCCCACTCCCAGGTGGAATCTTCTGGTGGACTGGTAGTCCATTAAACAGGAATCTGCTGGCATTTCAAGTATGATGTAAAGATGGTACGAGCAACACAGATAGCTACTGGTTTATTCTCTATGCTTTCTGCTTTCTGGTGGTAGAGGAGAAGGAACACTAGGGGACGTACCACGATGAGGTTTGAGAGCAGAGAAATAAAAACAGGGTGAATTTTACATCCTGCTGGCAGCTCTAATTTATATAGCCACATTGCCCACACGATGAGTTATTGCAAAAGGGCCAAAGTATCGCTTCTGGGACACTCTGCGAGACACGTACACACGGTAGTTTGTCTGTATGGTTGTAATCGGACCAATACAAGAGATCCCCATTATAGTGAAACCCCATCGATGAAGATTAGCTCTTTAGGTTGAGCCTGCTACAAAGTTGGCTTTCAAAGCAGATACAAGTGTCGTATTTATCTGCTGATAATTCATCCAATGCTCGAATAGTTGTGGAGTTGGGAGAGTACGTGTTTCGGTATGATGGGCGGCGGGTAAGGAGTCATATAGTGCAATAGTATATTAAAAAAGTATTGGTATGTGTGTTTTGAACAATAGATGGAGGGTAGGAAAATGGTTAAATTTTTTGCTCACCCAATCCAAGTTCAAACCCTATCGTATATATATATATAAATGTCAAAGATGCGCGCGCTACTAAAAATCATCACCATCGACCAATTTTTTGGTCGGTAATAGTATTTAAACCCATTACCGACCAAATTATCTCACGCAATTTTCCGTCCTGTAATTATTTCAATCGATAATAATTGGTCGTAAATTACCGACCATTTACCGACAAACCATGTCCGACCATTTACCGACCGAAAGAATTTGGTCGTACTGAGTCCAAATGGCTCCGGTACCACCAACAAATTAAGTACTCAAAAACCTAATTAACAGTACCAAAACCGAACAAAAAATTTTTAATATCATCGTCGGTAATGTTCTTCAAACGGCCGTATCAATGCACCACTACTGAGACCATTTACCTACCAATGACGACATCGACCATTTCGAGATCTCTAAAACCGACCAAAATTTTTAATATCATTGTTGGTTTAAAGAATAGTCTCCAAATGGTCGGTACTACCATTTGGAGACCATATGCTATATTTTTTATGATCCCGAATGGATCAAAGAATTTACAAAATATTTTAAAATATTCCATCTTTAGCATTTACAAAATCTGTAAAGTAAGATAAGTATCCTGGAATGGATCAAAGAATGTATGAGTCAGAAACTTCTCTGCTTTGCATTCGTTACGAGTTTTGATCTACTTTCAACATCGACGGCAAAGGCATGGGATGGTTACTGGAAATTTATTATGTTGTTCAAAGAGGTGGGTCCAAAGGTGAGCTTTATAGCTGGCTTATTTGGGGGAAAGAAAGATGCAATGAGACCGCCATATCTATGAAATTCTGCCATTATGATGGAATCACAGCATAATGAAAATCAACTTCTTGAAATCTTTTTATGATTCTGATTATGTTGGGATGATCAAGAAGAAAGGCACTGTCTTGGTTTTCTTGATTCAGCTTTTGTATGAATTAATTTAAATGGTAAGTTTCTAAACATATAAATAAGAATATACCAAAATACTTCTTAAAGTTAGAACATATGGATTGAGGCAAAATTTATGCCCCGAATAAAATCATATTTACTGGAAACCAAACAGAATACCTGGAAGCCCTAACTAAAATCGCGCATCCATCATATTGTTGCAGTTTTTTTTTTTCTCATCAAGTGATTGCGATTCCTCCGAAAAAAGAAGAAAAATAAACACACAAAGAAATTAAAAAACCAAAACCTACCGACTGCGGAACAGACGAGGAGAGGCGCAGCAGTGGTGGAATAATGAGGCGAGGCGCCAGAGGAGAGGAGCAAATCGCGGAACAGGATACCGCTGGCGGCTTCACGGTGGATTCGCATGATCGACGCCGATGGGCTGACGCGCGCGCGATCGGGCGGCGAAGTGGTGGACGTGACGCGGATCGCGCTGTTAGGCTATGCATAAACTTGTCGTCAAGTACCCAAAGGGGAGTGAAACTGAAAAACCTAAAGAGCAAAACGATTTCCAAATTTCATGTTTTTATTTTTATTTTTAATTACCGACCATTTAGATCACACTTGGCTCACCAAAAAAATTTTTTTATTTTTATTTTTGATTTTTATTACCGACCAAATTTCATGTTTTTGATTTTTATTTTTTAATTACCGACCAACAATTTGTCAAGACATAAAAATTTTATTTTTATTTTTGATTTTTATTACCGACCAAATTTCATGTTTTTGATTTTTATTTTTTAATTACCGACCAATTACCGACCAACAATTTGGTCGGTAATTAATTTTTTTTTTTTTTTTATTACCGACCAAATTTCATGTTTTTTATTTTTATTTTTTAATTGGCCGACCAGCCAATTTGGTCGGTAATTAAAAAAAAAAAAAAAAATTTTATTTTTTATTTTTATTACCGACCAAATTTCATGTTTTTTATTTTTATTTTAATTACCGACCATTTACCGACCAACAATTTGGTCGGTAATTAAAAAAATTTTCATTTTTCATGGTAATTTATTTTTGGTCGTTACTTGGTCGGTAATTGGTCGGTAATTTTTTGGCGCTAATTCCCGCCTAATTTACAAACCAATTTTTGACCAAAAATTATTCTTGCAGTAAATATATCGGTCTGCCTGGAATTTTCTTTGACCAATCCCCTTTGGTCTCTAAATGGTCATGATTTGTCAAGAATTTCCACCAATTTTAGGTCGGTAATTTGGTCGGTAATCCTGGGCTATTTTTAGTAGTGATGGGCCTTGGGCCCTGTGTGGTTCTAAATCTTTGTACTGTTAAGTTGTCTTTACTTTTTAATTAATTTTTTTATTTGATTTTGTCAACAACTAACACGTTTTCCTCGGCTTTGTCGATGTGGTTTGAATTTCCTGATTTTGTTGCAACCTCCCCCACGTTTACTGAAAAAACTACAACGTTCTTCTGATGGGTAGTTTTCAAAAAACCACTCTGTTTTATATATAGAGAAGAAGGAAGACAGAAAAAAAGACACACTGCATATTCGAATGCTGTTCTACAGCAATGCACACTCGGGCGTAGAGTACCCGGGCTTGTTTTATCCCTCGGGACGACGCCGTTATTCAACTCCAGATGCACAGTGAGGCAGAGCGCCATACGACCACTTTAAAGAGAGCGACCCTAGTTCGCAATTCAAGCCATCATTCTCTATCGCTACATTATTGCCTCGTCTGTATTGCATTTCCTGAGGTAATATCTTTAACAATTTTAAGACAAGTTTTGTTCTGCCATGGAGGTTGAGAAAAAGTCTGATGTTAGTACTGATAATAACAACAACAAACCTTTCAAGTTTGAGGGTATGCATTTCAAAAGATGGAAAAGCAAGATGTTGTTTTATATTACCACGAAAAAGGTTTCTTGTTCTGTCACTACAATTAAACCTACACAAAGCTGATCCACTCCATCGCTGGAGAACGCCCGCAAAAGAAATTGCAAATTGGGATTTTGATGATTTTTTGTGCAAGAACTATATTCTGAATGCTTTAAGTGATGATTTATTTGATTACTACTCTTCTTTTAAAATTGCAAAAGATGTTTGGGATGCTTTGCAAAAGAAATATGATATGAGGAGGCTGGGTCTAAAAAATATGTTGTTAGTCGATACATGAAGTTCCAAATGGTTGAAGTGAAAATCTATTGTCTCATTAATCTCGCTGAACTCCGTAAAATTACTCATTAAATTTTATCCGAAGGTATGCGCATTGATGAGCGCCAGTTGCCGTGTTGATTGACAAATCTGCCAACAATGAATGATTTCAAGAAGAGCTGCACCCACAAAACAAAGGAATTTCGATGGAAAGCCTCGATCACCAAAATCGTAGTTTAGGAGGAGGCTCGTAAACAGGATTCCAGCGAGGACGTTTTGCCTAAGGACAAGCTAATAAAACTCCACTTCATTTGAAGCCAAAGAAGAAGTTTGCGAAGCCGAGCCACAACCAAACCGTAATAGAAGATTCAATCGTAATAAACATGAAGAATCAAAACCATAAATGTAGAACAATAATGGACCCCCTTCATGTTCAAAGAAGCATTGAGTAACAATAAATCCAGCTTTTATGTGTTATGCTTGCAATAAACCTGGTCATATGGCTTGAAACTACAAGGATCGCATTCCTGTAGCTCAAGCTAATGTGATCGATGAGGAGCCACTTATGGCTATGATAACAGAAATCAATATGATTTCTAGATCCGAAGGGTGGTGGGCAGATTCTGGAGCTGCACGACATATTTGTTATGATCGTTCCTGGTTCAAGACTTATTCTGAAGAAAAAGACATGAAAGTGATGTTGGGTGATTCCCACACCACTAAGGTTGCTGGAATTGGCAAAGTGGAGTCAAGTTTATCGGACGCACACCCTTCTTAAGTGACGCCCTACATACCCTTTAAAACGGTAGCTAATCTTGTTTCTAGTTTTTACTCACGGGCTAGGTTTGTCTGTGTGTAATATTGGTTATGATCGTGGTATGTCATCACCAAAAATGGATCTTTGTGGGTAAGGGCTATGCTTCAGGATGGGCTATGTTCAACCGAATGTTGAAATGAATAAACTCGCTGTGATCTTCTTCTTATATTATTAGTTCCCTTTTAATGTTTTGGCATGCTAGACTTTGTCATGTTAACAAAAAAATTAAATCAAGAACATGAGTAGGCTAGGCATTATTCCTAATGTACGCTTGATGATTTGAAAATGCTAGTCGTGTAGTCAAGCTAAAATCACCAAAACCCCACATAAATCAATAGAACGAAAATTTGAACCTCTTGACTTAATACATTCTGACATATGTGAATTCGATGGTGCATTAACCATAAATGGAAAACGATATTTCATTACATTTATTGATGATTATTCAAATTATACATATGTTTATTTGATGAGGCATAAAAGTGAAGCTCTTGATATATTTAAAAAGCTCCTTACAAACCGAAATAGAAAATCAATTTGAAAAAAAAAATTAAGAAATTTTGTAGTGATAGAGGCACAGAATACTGTTCTATTGAATTTACTAAGCTGTATGAAACTCTTGGCATAATTCATGAAGTTACTGCACCTTATTCACCATAAATGAATGGAAAATAAAGAAAAAAATAGGACTTTGTGTGAACTTCTTGTTGCTACCTTGTTAAATCAGTGTCAGTTTCATTGTGGGGAGAAATTCTTTAACTCGGTCTCGTTATGTTTTGAATAGAAAGTGCCTAACTCTAAAAACTTTTGCATTTCCCATAGAACGGTGGTTAAATAGAAAACCGAATGTCTCTTATTTTCGAGTATGGGGTTGTTTGGCATATGTAAGGATACCAAATCCAAAAGATCTAAGTTAGCTAGTAGAGCACATGAGTGTGTTTTTATTGGACATGCAATACATAGCAAGGCATATAGGTTTTATGATATCAAAATAATGGATTGTAGGAGTCACTTGATGCTGATTTTTTCGAGGACAAATTTCCTTTTAAATCTAAAAATAGTGGGGGTTCTAGTGAAAATAAAATAGTAAATGAATTGAATTTGTCAAAACGAAAAGAGCCAGATACAAATGTACCTGAATTAAGAAGAAGTGTACGACCTAAAGTTGCAAAAGATTTTGGATTTGATTTTTATGCCTTCACTTTAGATGGACCCTGTTACTTTAGAAGATGCCTATAAATCCTCTGATTCTTAACTATGACAAGAAGTTGTGAATGACGAAATGGATTCTTGCACAACAAAAGCATGGAAATCGGGTAGATTTACCTAATGTTGTAAAACTATAGGATAAGTGGGTACTAAAAAAGGAAACTAAGGCTTCATGGTTCTCAGAAAAAAATATAAAGCAAGACTCAAGTTGCTAAAGGTTTTAGGCAAAAAAGAAAATATTGATTTCTTTTGACACTTCCTGTCACTAGAATACATCAATTGTATTATTTGCTATTGTCACATTCATAATTTTATTATACATCAAATGGATATAAAGACAAAGATTTTTAAATCGTGTGACTTAGAAGAAGAAATTCTCATACATGGATCAGCCCTCAAGGTTTTGTTGCTCAGGCAAAACATAAGGTATGCAAATTCAGCAGATCTTTATATGGTCTTAAACAAGCACCAAAACAGTGGCATGATAAATTTGATTCTTTGATTATTAGTCATGGTTTTAGAATAAATGAAAGTGATAAATGTGTTTACTATAAATTCATTGACAATATATGCTGTAACACCCCAAAATATACCCTAACAGTTTTATAATATGTTTAGGGTATAAAATAAGTTAAAATTGTATTCGTTCGAAAAAAAAAATGGCACTTTTATGAAAAAGGGCAAAACGGAAATTTTGCCACTTTGGAAAAGCCTAGAAAATTCTCTAGATCTCGGATGACGAAACGGATCAGGCCGCTAAATCTGCCCTCTCGCTGTCTAAAGGCTACCCCGTCATTCTCGCTAAATTCGGAGAGACAATGGGAATATTTTACGAATTTCCTCGCGACGGGTGTAGAGTGAAACCCCGAAAACGGATTTTAGAAAAATCTCTAAAACGATAAATATTTAAATAATATTCACTGTGATAAATGAAATCAAACCACGACGAAATAATTCTCGTTTCTAGCCTAAAAACTTAATTCAAGAAGTGAAAAAGGACATATAGGTCCCACTTTAAATAAAAAAATAAATAAAGGATAAAAATAAAAAAAGAAATTTGGTCTCACACAGAAGGTGAGGTGAGAGAGCCGACCGAGACGTGAGAAAGAGGTAGTGAGAGGTATTCCGAGCTGTGGCCGAGCCGCTTATTTTTATTTTCTCTCGCTCTCTTCGAAGCATAAACTGATCGTCACCCGTCTAACAAGAATGAAAAGTGCTCTACTCGACGGCGCCACGTGGCGAGCACTCAAAAACAAGGGATTTCGCCGAGATTTTAATTAAAAATTTGGAAAATCCTAATTTTTGGTATTTTCTAAGATCTACGACTTTCTCGACGGCCGACTATTTGATCGTTAAAACAAAGTCATCCACGCATCGCGAGTTACGCTGGTGGGTACTGTAAAATCTTAGAGTTTAGTCAACCTATGAAAAGTAATTTTCCCACTTAATAAAGTTTCATAACGGGCATATATTGTTTCCGGGGCCGAACAAAGCCGCGGTGATTTAGTCCCAAGATTTTGGGACTGAATATTAGAAATTTTTTGGACTAGATTCCGAGCAGTCCCGAACTACATTGAAGGATAGAAATTAGATAAAGTATAAGAATATATATGAATATATGATATGATATGAATAGATGAATAATATGAATATAGGAATATATGAAATGAATATATGATAGAACTACATGAAATTAGGAAGTATAATGATTAGACAACACATGCTAGAAATGCAATAAATGATAGGAAAATAGTTATGCGATGGTAAAGAATTCTCAAACAAGAAATCAAGCTAAAAGATATGCGAAAATGATACGATAGTCCGACAGAGTACATGAAGATATAAGTTAACAAGATATAAGATGTTACAAGTAGATGATGTGAGATATGATCCAATAGGTTATATGCAAATGTTATATACTGGCTATATGAGATGAATATATGATAGAACATGATATGAATACAAGAGGAATAGATGGAATATGGAAATAGTTAAAACATGAACGAAATGCTTATATAGAATAGATATGGTATATGAAATGATATACATGTATTGTAAAGAAAGAAATATGGAGAATAGTGATATGAAGCCACAAATATGAGAACGAATCTCGCATTAAAGTAATCATGGTAATATCGCATATGATTACCTGATAATAATATTTATTCGTGAATATGAGATATAAAAATTTAACATAAAATACACATGGATTGTCCGCTTAAACCCGTAGTGGATGATAGGCATGCCTATAGAGGATACGGGGCCGCAAAGATACGCTTTTACGAGATATCGCGCCCCTGCTTTACGATTTACATAGACCCCGCTCTCGATCATTATAGCGGCCCCGCTTCAGGGTCATCACACAAGATATGGCATGTGTCACCTGCCTCGTGACAAATACTTCCTGCAGAAGGTGATGTGGTATCACCGGCTTCGTACGTTGATAGTACCTTCGTACATACGCTATTTCCCGTGATCCGCTTCAAGGTATCTGCGCATATGAAACCTAAAAGAAAATGAGACAAGTATATGCAAATGAAATGTATATAGAATATATGACATGATAGCGAGAAGCATAGCACCTTATGCGACGATATGCATACATAAGAACAAAGCAAGAAAGTGACAAGCATTTACAAGATATGGAAATATGACAATATATGAAAAGTATGATAGTATATGAAAGTATGAAAAGGACAAAGAACTCAGAGTATGACAAGATATGGAAAGTACAAAGTACAGTACATGAAAAGTATATGAACAAGTACAATATATGAAAGAGAAAAGTATATGACAAGTATACAAGTACAAGAAATAAAGTATCAATGACACGAAATGTATATGATAGATAAAGTATATGAAAAGCATATGAAAGTACAGTATATGAAAAGCATATGAAAGTACAGTATATGAAAAGCACAGTATATGAAAATCATAGGAAAGTATAGTATATGAAAAGTACAAGATGAAAATATAGGGAATGACAACATGATGAGATTCCCTCTCAATCACGTGAATGCCACCGCATAATCGAGTGAAAAGCAAATGTAAAGTATATGACAACATAAGATCGTATAAGAAAATATATGATAAAGCAATATATAAGAAATGAAATGAATAGCATAGCATGGGGCGCAGCACTATATGAAAGGCATATGATATAGGTACAAAGATAAGAAATGATATATGTATTAGTACATAGAATGTAATAAGTCATAGAACCGAAAGATGAAAAGACTAGAAACAGTGGTAAAGACGATGAAAGCATACAAAAGTACCGATGATAAGGAAAAGTATAAGAATGTAGATGAAAGTACATGACAATATAAGATAGGTTATATGAAAGTATACGAGATATGAAAGTATATGATACATGCACAAAGATACCGAACACGAAAAGTGAAATGAACATGAAAGTATAGGAAACTTGCAAATAACATGATACAAAAATATGAAATAGATCAAGTATACGATATAAGCAAATGACAAGAAATAGGCAAAGTATATGTTATAGATAAGGAATGGATATGGATATATTATGCACATGTTTTGAACCACATGAAAGGCATTAGATAAGATGATGAGTGTTAGCTTCATAAGTATAAGGATTTGTATGAGTATAAGAATGTATTCGACAGTTGCAACGATCAATGTTATTGGTCGCCCATGTATATGTTTTCCCACTAAGCATAAAGCTAGCACGAGTTTTTTAATCCGTAGGTAATAAGCAAAAGACAAAAGGGATAGAGGACAGATATCCCACATCGCAAAGACAGCTGTTCTCGTAGATAAAAGCCACCGCATTGTTCCAATCTCCGATTTTATATGTATAGTTTTGTAATAGTGAAATTGTAATAGTACAAGTAAAGGGACTCTAGTATATGTGTATAGAATATAATAAATGCCACTATGGTGGAACGTATAATGTATATATAAAAAGAATTTTTTGTTATTACATAAATTGTTCATATGACTGAGAAAACAGGGACAAGTGTCGCCTGGTAGCAGTGCATTAAAGAGTCCTGGAAGCCACGAAGTGTGACACCCTCGCTTGACACCCCATCGGGTGTCAGGTTGGGGGCGTCACATATGCACTATCATATGTTTATATGTGGATGATTTATTGATATTTGGATCACATATTGATGCTGTCAATAAAGTAAAAAATTTGCTTAGACAAAATTTTGAGGCGAAGGATCTGAGAGGCCGACCTTATTCTCGGGACTAAAATAACAAGAACAAAGTGATGGAATTGCTTTAGATCGCCTCTAATATATTGAAAAATTGCTGCATAAATATAATTATTTTGATTGCAAACCTATTTGCTCCCTTTATGGTCCTAGTGTTAAATTGTTTAAAATACCGTGAAAGCATTAGACAACCGAGTGATGCAGATTAGTTTGCGCTTCGTTATGCCGCCGATTGCAATTCTGGACCGTGATATTGCACATATGTTGTCGGGTTTCTTATGTGTGTTTACTTAACTCCCTAGTGAGGAGCATTGGTTTGCTATTGGAAGGCTCATGCGGTATCTGAAAAGAACCATGAACCTAGGATTACATTTCCAGAAGTTTCCCATTGTCCTTGAGGGATTTAGCGATGCAGATTGTAACACCCTTTTGGATGATTCCAAAGCAACCAGTGGTTACATTTTTTAGTATCGCTGGTGGAGCTGTTTCTTGGAAATTAAAGAAATGTATTTATTCTAAATCTCGGGCCCACGGCGGAGTCGTAACTTATCATGAGCTACAATGAAGCAGCCACACTGCCTAAATTTTTCGGCGATACTCCTTACTGAAAGACCGACCCAACTGCTCTAATTCACTATGATAGTACCGCGCTATCTCTAGGAGTAATAAACAAGTATTATAATGCAAGAAGTATCGATATTATCGAAAAACATAGCACCGTTAGACAATATCTATCTACAAGTGCTGTAAGAGTGGATTATGTTCAATCTTCAAGGAATCTTGTCGATCCTTTGACAAAAGGATTAGCACGTGAAAAAATATGGGACACTTCGAAAGGAATGGGGCTAAAGCCAATCAATAAATGAGTCACTAGTAATGGTAACCCGACCTATTGAGTGGAGATCCCACAAAAAGGTTGTAGCTGGAAGAACAAGTTACTAGTGATAACGTGAAATCATGCAAGCCGGTCATGAATATAATACTCAAGTCCATTCCTATCGCATGATATTATGTAGCGCAAGATAAAAGGTTGAGTTTATTAAACCTTTTAATGAGATCTATAACAAAGTGGGACATTATGCTACGTAAAACATCCTTGATAGTCTCAATTTATGTATATGTGAATGTGGGGCCACATTCTAGTAAGTTTTTGGCAAATTTTTTAGAGCATATACTATAACTCGGGCTATAAGCACATGGGCCTGAAGTGTCGCTTCTCGCCAAGTGTTAAGAGAAGTGTGTGTGATATATTTATTCTTTTGTATATCCTAGACGATAGTTCAAGAGTAATTCACTATCGATTCTTATACATTGAAAGAACCATTACTATGCAAAGGTTCAAGTTTCATAAACACCTTTGCTTATGCTCATTTTTCTCGAATCGTGTTTCTAAACATAAAATCTCCGACCTTTCTTTCTTTCTTTAAATATAAGGGATTGCTAGGTACAATAGTATATTTAAAAGTATTGGTATGTGTGTTTTGAACAATAGATGGAGGGTATATAACTGGGATATAAGCACATGGCCGGAAAGTGCTGGCTTCTGAATTGCGTGTTAAGAGAAGTGTGTGTGATATTTATTCTTTGTATATCCTAGGACGATAGTTCAAGAGTAATTCACTATCGATTCTTATACATTGAAAGAACTATCACTATGCAAAGGTTCAAGTTTGCTAAACACCTTTGCTTATGCTCATTTTTCGACTGTGTTTCTAAAACATAAAATCTCCTGACCTTTCTTTCTTCTTTTAAATATAAGGGGGGGATTGTTAGTACAATAGTATATTTAAAAGTATTGGTATGTGTGTTTTGAACAGCCATTAGATGGAGGTAGAGAATGTTGTGCTGTGTTTCACCCAACCCAAGTTCAAACCCTATCGTATACATATATAAATGTCAAAGATGGGTCTTGGGCCTTGGGGCACTTGGGGCCTTTGTATCTGTTAAGTTGTCTTATTTTTTAATTAATTTTTTTTATTTGATTTTGTCAACAACTAACCACGTTTTCTTGGCTTTGCTGGATGTGATTTGAATTTCCTGATTTTGCTGCAACCTCCCCACGTTTATTGAAAAAACTACAACGTTTCTTCCGATTCTTGGTAGCTTTCAAAACCACTATGTTTTATATATGAGAAGAAGGAAGATGTAAAAGACACATCAAGTAGATTCGAATAGTGTTCTACAGCACGTAATAATTCGGCGCAGAGTATCTCGAGCTTGTTTTATCCCGAATGACGTTGATATTCAATCAGACAAAGCATTAAAGGAGGCAGAGCCACTGGAACGCCTGATAGAGCGACCTAAGCCATGACTAAACCATCATTCTCTATCAATTAAGGCCATTGCTCCTTTCGTCTCAGACAGATTTCCCGATAATATCTTAACAAGTCATTTTGAGACTGTTGGTGATAACTGGTGTTATATTTGAACTCTGCCTACCCTAATAAATCAAACCAAGAGGAAGGCTTGTCTTGCGTGAAAGCCCGTAAATATTGCTCAAGGCCCCTGTTGAGCGTTGACCACCTCGAACTAACCATCCGTTTCTAAGTGGTAAGCTCTACTATGGCTCAAAATACTCTCATCACTCACCTCAAACAAAGACTGCCATAATGAACTCATAAAAATGGGGTAGCGATCGAAGACGATGGTGCTGGGAAAACCATGTAATTTAACAACAATTGTAATAAATTATTTAGCAGTTTTGAGAGCTATAAAATGAGAAGATTTAGTAAGCCTATCCATAACCAACCAAAATGACTGTCATTCCTCGAGATGGCAGCAATCCAATGATGAAATCCATCGTAATAGGGACGGTATTGTTAACGGCTGATGCAAGCCTAGGGGAGCTTGAGTGGAATACTTGGTATGTTGGCAAATAAGGCAACTGGCAATGAACTGTTTAACTTCTCTACGCATTTTACGCCAAAAAAAAATTTATTTTAAGACTTGCGGACTAATGTTCGTTTAATCCCCGCGTGGCCTACCATTTATTTTCTTTAAATAAAAAATAAAATATTTCCAGTTTTTTATATTTATTCACTTTACATTATATGATATTAATTTGTTCCTTCATAAATATGTTTCTACTTAACCTGTAATTCTCATCTTTCAACGCGATATGAGCTCTTTAATCCATCGGTAGGTTTGCCTGGTTAAGGTACAAAGCTTTTGTTGTTTTTGAGGGTTGTTTTAGAAAAATAATTATATAAATGAAAATAAATACTGCATACAAATATTATTTACGAAGATCGTATAAAATTTTGAAAATTTATTCTTGAAAAATAAAAATAAAAAACAAATTTATTAATTTCACCCAGAAATCAATCATGGGTCCAAAAGAATTGAAACACAACCTAGTTGAGAGTCAATTAAATTGAAAACCACTAGCAATAATTGAGGAAATATTCTATGGCATGTGATATAAAAAATTAGTAACCCCTTTAAGATTTCTTGAACCGTTTTTCAGCAACAAAAGTATGATTTTCTATTTCCCCATTCTTGTTGAATAGTTTACTTTCAAAAATTAATTAAAAATAGGGTTAATTACATAAATGTTGTATAACTTTTCTATTTTTTTTATTTTGGTGTCTTAACTTTATTTTTGTTTAATTAAATGTCTAAACTCTTTGAATTTTTCTATTTTAATGTCTCAACTTTATTTTTGTTCAATCAAGTGTCTAAACTTTTTTATTTTTTCTATTTTATTGTATAAACTTTATTTTTATTTAATCAAGTGTTTACAATTTAATTTTTGTTCAATCAATTGTTTCTTGACCAATTAAAAATTATTATGATATTTGAATTAATAAAAATTGAATTCAAATGACATTTCAAGCCATATAAAAAATAAAATTGCTTAAATTAATGACCTTTAACAATGTGAAATGACAATATTATTCATTTCACATTAGGGGCTTTGGTATCTATTTGTTACAATAAAAATTAAATGGATAAAATTGGCTATTATAGAATTGAAATAAAAATTTAAAACTTTTCTTAAAAAATAAAATATAACAATTTAAAAAAATTAATTATCTTCTATTATTTTTATTTATTTTCTAAGTATTAGGTAAAAATTATGTATGAATAATTAAAATAAACATTAGAAATTAAAATTATTTTAAAATAATTAAAATATTTATTTCTATCCATAGCAACCCAATTTAATCATTTTTTTGTACTGTAACAAACAAATGGCAAAAACCCTAATGTAGTGTGTATATATATATATATATATATATAATATTGCCATTAAATGTCATTTAAGTAATTTCATTATTTTTTATGTCATAGGAATGTTATTTTGGACTCAATTTTTGCTTATTCAAATAAGCTAATAAGCTTGAAGCTATCAACAAAAAAAAAACATTTTTGATTGATCAAGAATCACTTAATTTATTGAAAAAAAATTTTAAAAGTTTAGAACCCTTATTAAACAAAAATAAAGTTGAGACACTAAAATAAATAAATAAAAAAAATCGAAAAGTTTAGACACTTGATTAAACAAAAATAAAGTTGCGACACCAAAATATAAAAAATCAAAAGCTTAGACATTTAATTGAACAAAAATAAAATTGAGACACCAAAATAAAAAAATGGAAATGTTGAGACACCTTAAAAATATAACATTTGGTACTAAAACTTGAAAATTTAGTGACCAAAAAGTAGAGAATTAGGGCATGTTACTGCTTTTGAAACCTGTTCTTGAGAACAGTTTTTGACAACACAGAGAACACCATTTTGGTGTTCTCTGAAAACTATTCTTATTCTCTTAATTTAAGATTTTACGCGCGATTTGATGCTTTAACAAAAACTAGCGAACCAAACATGCTTTTACGCTGCCAGCGACTCTCCTTGTTTTTCATAACAAAAAACAGTTTTCAAAAATTGTAAACAAACAAACCCTAAATTTCTATTATTTTAAATAAAAATTAGACCATAAATTGATTTATTTCCAAATAATGTATTTTTATTTTTTTGAAAAGAAAGATAATTTCATTGATTCAAACTAGCAATACATCAATAACAACATATAATCAAAATCGCTAATGAATCGACTCAAAGTTTATACATTTGATACTTAAACCTACACATTTGATACTACTATTGTGACTAGAATACATACGACTCCAATTCTACAGTATATTGATGACCATCAGGGGCGGAGCCAAGAATTTATACGCTGGGGGCACTAACTATAAGTTTAAAAATTTGTCTTCTTAAGTATTAAAGTTAAAGACAAATAATTTTTTTAAATTATACATAATACTTAAAATTTCATTGACAAAGAGCTAAACCAATATACATGGGGGTACAAAACAAAAATAACCTAATTGCAAAATAAGGTCTCTAATTAGACCCTTTACAAAAAATGAGATTAATTATAGTCTTTTTACAATTGACTACGACGTGATTTATTTGGGAAGCTGCCAGATGATAACATCATTATCAATGCAATCGAAAATGTCCTTCTCTATGTATACAATCGTTATTTGTCATCCATCGACGCCCATTCGACACACAATCAATTCTTCACAATCTTCATACCAAAATGCTCTCTCTAATGCGGCGCCGTGAACCGACAAGATCACGTCACGTCACTAAGTAGTTATACCAATGGATATACCACGTGTTTTTTCGTCTCTGAGCAAGATCTCCAATCCCCAACAAACTTGAAAACTCAATACTAGAGCGCATATCAATAATATAACTATCCAAAATTAATCGTAAAGTATCACGAGTCCTAGTGAAAAATTTTTGGATAAAATCGGGCAAGACGAACCAATTTCTCCCTTGTCAAAAGCTGGTTAGCGAATCGTATGACTCAAACATGTCACACAAAAAAGTAAATTAGTGTTTGACTCGGTAAAACGATTATTTAGCTCTTGAAATTGCATATCTATGACGGTATAAAATAACTCAACTTGATAGTGATGCAAAATTTGTCTTTTCTTGAGTACGTCTTGACCTCCCTTGAGCTTTAGAGATATCGTCCATCTATGGAACAACTATCTCATGTTTTTCACAAAAAGATGTGACATCATCAAGAAAACAACTCCAACCACTTTCCGTCATCATTTGAAGTCGTTGCTTGGATACTTGAACTAATGTCAAGGCATTCACGATATCTTGATCTTTCCTTTGTAATGTTCATGATAACCTTACTGTGATTCCCAAAATGCTTCTCATCAAATGAAGATTAATACAAACTCAAAAGATCAGAGTAAACCAAGAACATTTGCCTCCCTCTTTGTTCAGATGATACCATCTTTTGAAACCATATCAAGCACATCAACCACTCGATGAGAACATATCAATCTAAGTCGGACAAAGAATAATAATGTGAACCCCAACGTGTCATCACAAGCACGCAAAGATTAGTTTCCGGTTTGGGCCTTCACCCACTGAAAGCTCCTCATTATCGATTAATTCAATAACTCTAGTCGCTTGTTTCTCCCTAAGAATATCTCGCCGTTTACATGAGGCTCCCACAACATTCACAAAAATTAGCAACCAAGTTGAAAAGAGTCACGATTTGAATATGATTCTTTGCAACGGCCACAAGAGCTAATTGCAATTGATGCGAAAAGCAATGGACATAATATGCATACTCATTCTCCTTCAATATAAGTGTCTTGAGACCATTAAACTCACCTCGCATATTACTAGCCCCATCGTAACCTTGCCCGCGCAATCTTAACAAGCTCAACCCATGTCTAGCAAATAAATCTTCTACAACTACCTTAAGTGAGAGAGTACTAGTATTAGTAACATGTTCAAAACCCAAAAGGTGTTCAACAACATGTCCCTTCTTGTCCACAAATCATAACACAACAGTCATTTGCTCCTTTGTTGATATGTCACGTGATTCATCAATAAGAAAGGAAAAAAGTGCATCACCAAGACAGGTCATAATAGCATTACACGTTTCAATAGAAGCTGCAGTTACAATGTCTTTTTGAATTTCAGGCGAAGTCAACTTGAGATTCTCAAGAGCATTTTTCAACACAACATCTTTAATATCCTCATTGTGATCCGTAAGAAATTTAAGAAGTTCAAGGAAGTTTCCTTGATTACTTGAATTCTCATATTCATTATGACCACGAAATGCAAGCCCTTGTCTTAAAAGAAATAGAATACAATCAATGGATGCATTCAACCGGGTTCTGTACTCACTTCGAGCTTGGTCTGACTGTTTGAAGAAAATAGCTTCAATACTTTGCTTTGAATTTAATAAATCTTGACATTTTCTCCAAGCTTGGTTATGAGAACTATTAACGCCTCCAACATGCATTTGGAACTTCTCTATTCTCTTCCAATTTGAAAAGCCTGAGGTAACAAATGTTTCGCCACCCGATTGTTCTCCCATATCTGATTTAAAAAGATAACAGCACAAGCAAAATGTTGCATCTTTTGCTACACTATACTCAAGCTAGTTACCAAATTGAGAAAACCAAGCTTTGTTAAACCGTCGTAGTTTAACACCAAATTCTTTTTGTGGAAAATTGGTGGTCGCGGGTTGACAAGGACCCCGTTGTAGATAAGCTCTAATGAATTTGGTCTTCGATCATTAGGATCATAATCCATAATCCTAGGCCGTAGTCGATCCGATGCAAAGACGGACAAATTAATATCTACATGACTTCAAGAATCACCACCTTGTATGGAGGGAGGTGATAACTCTTTACTCATATTTTCGAAATACTTCCATGACTGTTTTCAAAAATTATTCAAGAAAATAGACTTATAAATCAACTTTTACAATTAATTAAACAAATTATTTTGTAAATTTTATCGCTACCATTCTAAAGAATATATTGCATTATGAAGCAAGAACAAGTACAATTGTACAAATGCATAAAAGTATCCACTTCATAATTTTAATAAATCCAAGCAATATCATTCAAAACATTAAAAATAGGTTTGGATTGAGAGTTACCAAAAAATAGGTCAACTCAATAACCGCAACTCAAGGTCTTCAAGGCATCCCCTATGACGCCCCTTACCCGACCCAACCCGCTTGGGCGGATCCGAACCGAGTCCGGGATGCCACTAAAATCATTCAAAATCATATCCTATGAAGCTGACATAAATCAAGTGCTTCCATAAACATTTATATTTAACAAAATCCATTTACAATGTAGGCATCCAAGCCCTTTTCAAAATGATTTACAAAATGGGGATGCTCGCATTCAAACTTGCTTATACAAAATATCCATATCAAAAGTTAACACATGAAATGAGCGCATACGTTTATTATACCCGAGATTTCTTCTTTACGACCACGCTCCTCGATCTCGGGGTCCGCTTATCGATCACTATCTATCACTCCTGCACTGCGCATTGGTAAAACAATACGCCAAGCATTTTCATGCCAAGGGTTCTATACAAATCCATTCCGCCCAATTTTAAATCAATTCATGCAATTTAATAATTCAGAACTTTCAATCCTTTGGATGATCAATATAAATACAATACATATACTTTGTTATATATATACAATAAATTATAGTTCATTGATCATCCCATAAATACATTTTCATAACCACGCTTCACAATCTCAAATCAATTCAAATATGCTCAAATTCACCCGCGTATGACATTCAATTCAATTCGAAAATCAATTCGCTTATGCCAATCAATTCGCTCGCTAATCACTTCGCTTATGCCACCAATCCGCTTATGCCTTTAACGAATTTAATCCTATGCCTCATACAGGATATCGAGTCACCTGCGACGGGTCCCTCCGGCCGCAGCCGGTGATCACATGGTTTGCTAACACAAGACGCCCGCCGAAAGCCGCTGACTGTTACAACAATCAAATAGTGAACACTACCGATACGGTCCTACTGGCTGCCGATCGGAGTGACATCAATAGTTCGCAGCATCGCTATTTGACCCTACTGGGTATATCAATCTATCCTTAATGCTAAATAAACTGGTTAACATTCTATTAAGGGCGTTTCAAATCCTTTATAAAGAAAATATAGTATACAATACGCACGCTTGTATACGCTTATTTCAATAATCATGCAATTTTTTATATGCAAACATTTTTACAATCACTTTTCAAATCAATTAAATCAATTCAATATGCTTTTAGAACAACTGCAAACTTGAATAGAATAGATTTAATTTTAACAAACATTTCAAATTTTGAAACGAGAATATGAGTAAGTAGAACAAACCCAAAATATTTGCACTTTGATTCCAATCCTTGAACCCAATCACGCTTTGGCTTTTCCTCCGCCGCCCCCTATTCCAATCCATTAAAGAACAATATTATTCAAGTTGCACGAGTGGTTTTGGTTAGGATTGATTTTCAGAGATTAATATGAGTTCCAATTTAAACAAGCTATATATATGGATTCTTGACTCACTGGGCTTCACAGAGTCAAAGAACACCCGACCGGAGTCTCGGACGAAGGAGCAGACCTCCTCGTTGAGATCATATATTCAAATCCTCGAATCGACGAGCAGGCCTGAACTGGACGAGCTCGTCTACTACCTCAGTCAAACATCTTCTATACTCCTCAGGAATATTAATGTATTCTTGACTCAATGGGCTTTCCATAGAGTCCAAGAACACCTAAATCGGAGTTCAAACGAAGGAGATATGACCTTCCGAAGTTGGAGGCCATGTGTGGCTTCAACTCCTGACGAATGACTAATCGACGAAATGCGACCGTTGATTCAGAGCCTATTCAAACACCTCGGTCTGACATCTAACATCCTCCCCTGTGCATATGAATGGCTCTGACCTACCGCTTCCATAGAGTCCAAGAACACTCAAATCGGAGTTCAAACGAAGAAGTTATGACCTTCCGAAGTTGGAGGTCATGCGTAGTCAACTTTGACGAGCTGACCACTGTTGGACGACCACTGTTCACTGTTGACGACCACTGTTGGTGGACGCACCACCCGCTCACCGCTGACGAATTCGTCAGCGAACGCAATTTCACCGGCTGTGCGGACGACCACCGCTTCGACGACCACCGCTGCGGACGCACACCGACCGCACCATAACTTCGTCTACGTGAGTCCACTGGAAATTCAAGTTCTCAACATCAAGTTCATTGATGCGCTACAATTTCACAGAAGGACTTACTGCCAAATTCTCTTTATTTCTGATCCAAAAACCCCGCTCTAAGGTACGCTAGTTGGACCGAACCGACAACCGACCACTTCGTATTTAGCTTGGCCGACCTCAGCAGGGTGCTGACTATAACTTAGTCTACAGAGGTCCAAATCGAGAAATTCAAAAGCCTTAACATCAAGTTAATTGACGCTTGCTACAATTTACTAGGTTAACACACTACCAAATCCCCTTCACTTCGTACCCAACAATCAGCTCTATTGGTCTATTAGTCACAAGACCACCACTAACGCTACGGCTCCCATGGTTTACAATGCAACCAAACTTTCCCCTATACTTATAACTACCCAACAATCCTGGGGTAGAAGAAGACCATAGAGAAGATCCACCATGGAGTTTGTCTAAAGTCCCTGGCTCCCATTCCTCTACTAGAATTTTGTCATCAGGAAGGACTTCCCTTCAGAGCCTCACGAGACCCATATCCGACTGGCCTGAAAACTCAGTAGGAAAGGAGCCTCTCTCTAAATTTCCCTTTCTATTTTTCTTCTTGGCTACCACTCTTAATCGTATTTTTTTTAAAAAGGAGGAAGCTTCCTCCTTCTTACATGCCACATGTCATTTCCTGATTTTTTCCTTTACTCATTTATTTCTCCTAATATCACTTAGACATATAAACTTATTTACACTGACCCTGGGTCCCCATTTTAAAATTTCTATATTTTTCTCTCTTTTCACTCGCTCATTTCTCGATTCAACAATCATCTAATCAATATAAAAAAATTTTTAAAATATCCAAGTTGGCCTTTATACTCGGAATATACTAAAAATTTTTATTATAAAATTTTAGGTATTTTTGGGGCGCATCCCCAATCACTAATCCGGACAATAACAAATCAACAAAACAATTAGGGGCAAATGCACAAAAATAAATTTGGGAAAATACATAAAAAAAAATTAAATAATGGCAAAATGCACAAAATATAAATTACGGTTAAAAATTAAACGTACAAAAAATGAAAATTTTATTAAGACTAATTAATTCAAATTTTAAAATAAAAAATTAATTTATGTCAGGCGCACAGCAGACAGCAGCGACAATGCAAGTGTGTAAATGTGATATATAGAGAGAGAGAGAGAGAGAAGAAAGATTTACTTTGTAAGCTTTGTCTGATGGTGGTGGTCCCATGTCGGGCGCAAAGCGAAAGACAAAAAGTTCTTTAATAACCGAGCTTATTCTTTGTCTCGCTTGTTTGAAGGTAGCTCGCTTTCTTCTTTTTCGTGCTACTGGAAGGAGCACTGGCTTGAACGGCAGAGCAGAGAAAAAATAAAAAAATAAAGATAAGATAAGATATTTTTTAGTTAAGTTGGCCAAAAGTTTTATTTTTTATTGATGGGTAGGCCAAAAATTTTATTTTAATGTTGGGCCAAAAATTTTGTTTTTAATGTTGGGCTAAAAGTTTTTTTTTTAATAGGTTTGGGTGGATCATGATAGGTAAAATATTTGATTTTTTTAATAAGCTTTGATAGATGGTTAGTGGAATTCTAAATTTTTAAATGGGTTTAATTTATTAATTCTTTTGGGTAAATAATGTGGGCCTAATATTTTTATCTTAAGTTTTGGGTAGGCACAAATAATATGTTATACAAGTATATAATATACATACTTTACTAAAAAAAAAAAAAAAAATTTGAGGGGGTGCACGTGCCCACCCTGGCCCAAGCATCCTTCCGCCACCGACGACTATGATTCGATTCAGAGGCATGAGACGTATATATTTTTGGCTTCATCTAAATCATCCAAAACACAAATAAACGTCACCACGACGATAAAACCGAAACGCCAGACCGAGACGACACAACCAACTACGACTAAGCATTTATTAAACACCACACACCAAGCACGACTACTAAATCACAAGAAAACAAATAAAAACCTAAATTTATATGAAATAAACCACTTTATTGATAAATAAATTTATGAGAAAATGTGTAAATGAGTTATTTCATACCAAGAATGGCCAAAAAATCATCCATTATTAAAAATCTCCAAAGAAAAGAAAAAGTCGGTTAAAACGGCGCTAGAAGCTTTTGCTTTTTACGCTTTAACGTATTTTTAATTATACTCGGTTTTTTTAAGATTTCTTCAAAAATAATTATAAATAAAATAATAAAAAATATATTTCAAGTTTTCAAGCTGGTTTTTATTTTTTAAAAAAATTAAAATTTTTGAAAAAAAATGTTCTCAAAATCAATACACCATTTTCAAAAACACTTTTTAAATAAAACTAATTGCCATTCTCCGATGTGCATCAGAATAATACAACTTTTTATTAATTTCACCAAAAAGATATCACTCAATGGGCCAAGAAGAATTGAAAGATAGCCTCACTGAAATCAATAGCAATAATTGAGGAAAATATCCTATGCCATGTGACATTAAAAATTAGTAAGCCCCTTAAGATAAACCATTCTTTTACAAATAAAGTATGATTTTCTACTTCCCCATCTTTTATTTTCAATTTATTGTTAAAAATATAACACTCTCCACCATATATCCAAATAATATAAACTTGTATAAAATCTATTGCCTTAAACCAACCTTTTCCCAAAAAAAAAAAAAAGGTTAGAAAAAGCTGATGGGTTGTAAGAGATGAGCTTTATGTTAGGTGTCCAAGAGAGATTGATACAATGATTAAAGCCATCTAGTGCAATCAACCCCATGATCATAAATATGATGGCTTCAATCAAACCTCAAACAATAGAAAAAGCTCATAAACTAAAATTTCTTGCAATGATGTGTTCTCATGGTTATGGGTTTTTATTTCAAAACTCATGCTTCTGGGCTCATCGATTTCAAATAATTATAATTTAATACATAAAGCACGTACAAAACATTTATTTAATAAGATTTTCATATGTAGCCAATTATGTTTTAGGTAATGATAGTTTATGCATTATAACTTAACGCCTATGTACTACCATAACGACAAGATCTACATAAGATCTACGCTTTATTAAGATAAGATTCATGCTTTATTATACCCTATATAATTATTTTATATTTAATCGTGATTGAATCATATATCTTATATTTTTTTATACCTTTTTTATAATTATTCTCAAACCAATAGATTGAAACACAAGGTTCCTTTTTTATTCTTTGTGAATAAAAAAAGTATAAAATGAAGAATGAGGGATGTGCATGAATCACTATTTGAAAAGAGAAGCATGAGCCCAAAAAGGGGGTCCTCTTATATAAACTTTCCACACCCATAAGGTCACTTTCCATTATCTTTTGATTCTAGTGGTTTTAATTTAGTTTCAAGCTATCCCCCACACTCCCAATACCCCTATTTCTTTGAAGACTTTTTGGAGTTGGAAAAACTATGCATTTTTTAGGTGTGGTCTCTTTTTTGCAGCTTGTGATTGTGGGCCAATAGGTGGGTAGGACTTGGAATCTGAATTTGCATGTGGGAATAAAAAGACATTTTCTATTTTTATGAGGGCAAAATAACAAGGGTTTTTGTTTGGTTACTTTTTTTTAAAATTGTTTTTGAGAATAGTTTTTAAAAACATAAAAAACATTAAAACGATGTTCTTTGAATTTTTGAGAGAAAAAAAATATTAGAAACCAAATGTTGTCTATATTTTCTTTTTCTTCTTGTTTTCTATAACAAAAACAGTTTTAATATTAAACAAATAGGCCAATTAATTCATTCGTTCATTCCCCATCTTTTATCTAATTTTATATTATTATTTTTATTAAAAGTGATGGCATGCAGTTACACCGACCATAAAATATCTCAACAAATGGAAGGAATATTACTGATGAATATAATATCTGTTGGTTGGCTCCATTGTTATCTAAAGCCTCAATATGCAAGGATTTTTTTGTAATTAAAATAGGAATAAATATAAAATAATAGAAAATATCATGTAGATTCCATATGTCGTATAAAAAATAGGGATAGCATGTTTTAAAATATTTTTAAAAAAATAAAGATAAATAAATTAATGTAAACAATCTTTTATGGACTTTCAAATGTTTAAATGGGAAACAAAAAAGTGAAGGTCCAAACCACCTAAAAACCCTAGTCGCCCTTTTTTCATTTATTTTTCTTTTCATGTTTTTTTTTAGCTTATTTTTCTCAAGTAAGGAAAAGTGATTTTTTTTTTTTTTGCGACATTCGCCCGAATCACTCTCTACATATTTGCTTCATTTTATTGCTTAATAAAATGGTTTTTCCATAAAGATTTGTGCTTATCTTCGTTTTATCGTCGCTATTTTATCTGCCACTATTGCCGGGCTTATTACGATATGTACTGCTTCGCTGCCTCAACGCTTTATCTTATATGTGAGCGATTCAGATAGTGCACAACGAATCTAACTGCGTATCAAATTACTGGCCGCACATGCTTAGTTAACTCGAAAGAGCAGACATATTCTAAACTAATTATATATCAACCTCAGGCGCTTTATACCGATTTATTATGCCATTTATTTTGGGCTTATTCAGATCTTCGATCTATTATTTATCAGCTCAATCTAATTATATTATTTTCCTTTAAAAAAAAGAAACAAATTAAATATTCATATCATAGAAAGATGAATCAAACCATGATCTAATACATTAATAAACAACTAATTTTCTTAAAAGTTCAACCTCGTAAAAATTGAGTTTAATATGAGTATCACGCTTCCAAATAACCGTTTAAAGATTTTGTTAAAGCTATTTTTATAGATAAAAATATTTAGTCATGTACAAAAATATTAGTTTGAAAAATAAATTGAGAAGTTGGGTGCATATGTTGGTGCAAAAAGGTTGATGATTGATTGAAGTATATAAGGAGAAAGATAAAAGATTGAAAATACTTTTCAAATTTTTAATTGATACCTTTAAAAGCATTTACCACTATTTTGATTATTAATAGTTTACTTATCTAGGAATGGAGTAAAAGCTGACTTGAAAGCAAGCATATTGGCTTTCCAATAGTATAAATTCGGAATCAATAGTTTTTGGTTGGTGGAAAATTTAAGAAATATTAGGACAATGAAAATACAGAGGAAAAACAAAAGAAAAAAAAAAAAACTGAATAACTTATTTTTCAATATTTTATTAGGATTAAAAACTTTTTAAACATATAAAATTTTCAATATTTTTCTTTATTTAATGCTTCTCACTTCTCAGGAACCAAAGGCGGCCTTTATATTTAGCTTTTTGTTTTCAGAATCTATTATTGTTATTATTTATTTAATTTTATTTCATATTAATGTCTATGAAAGAGTAAATTTTATCTACATACTATAATGGGCTGAAAGAGACCGGAGTTCGCAAAGGCCCAACACTCCAAACAATGGTGGTCTGGGCTGATGAGGAGGGAGCTAAATTCCACAAAGCCTAATTTTGGACACAATATTATAGAAAATTAAGGATTTAAGAATAAATACAAAAAGGGATGTTTTCCGTAATAATTGCTGGAAAGAGTCCTTTTGAGATACCTTTCTTATTTCTGCCATTCAGTCGTCAAAATCGAAGCAATAATTTTTCAAAATAAATGTTTTCTTTTTACTTCAAGAGATGTTAATTATATAAGAAATTATTAAATAATAATTACTGTTTTTATTTTTTACACGCGTTAGAACCCATAGAAGAAAAAAATATAGTTTACTAACTTTTTTAATTATAAAACAACTCTTTAATAATGATTCCAATCCATTCTTAAGCTTATATGAATATGACTTTCTTACATTTTAACATCATGATGGTTGATTTAGATTTTAAAATAAATAAATTTTTCACAATTTATTAATGGTATTAGCGTCGTTTTTTTATGTAAACATGGAAAATAAGGATTAAGATTAAATAGGAAATAAAAGCATGTGATAGTAGTTTATAATCTTTTTTGTTTTGACTATGCACCATGAATCATACTATTATTAGTAAGCAATAATGGAAATATTCATTCACTGTTTATTTATTTATATTAATTATGATATCTCATATCAAATAGAATTTACCTTTTTTTTTTTTTTTTAATTTATTCATTTTTATGAAAGACGTCTTTAAATCATACCACACCAAAATTAATCTTATTATAATCAGGATAGATAGCAAAAAAGATAATACCTTATCATATAACACAACTACAGTTTCAGACATTTATTCACTTTATTTATTATTTGAGTCAAACCTCACAGTCTAATTTTATATTTTTTACATATATTTACTTTTTATAATATTACGTTATTACAAAACTTAAAGTCTAAAACCTTCTATATCTCATTTCATTCCTTAACTATTTTAGCCCGACCTAAAGGACTAATTTAAAAATAAAAATTGTGAATTTAGATTAAAAGTTATAAAGCATTGAAATGGAAATTTTAAATAAAATCCATAATCTAAATAAATATCACATTCTGTTTCACACCTCTGAAAAAAAATATATCACAGTCACATGGCATGACATCAGTGAAGACTAGTTTTAGAAAAGTGACACAAAAGTTCATTATATTGTATACAAGTTTAGCTTTCAATTTGCGACCACAAAAGATAAGGGTCCCTACAAAGAAAAAAAAAATTGAAAAAAAAGAAAAAAGAAAGGTGACAATTTAATGAACTGCAAAATTCCAACTGTACCAAACCAATGCCCATTGCCCACCATTAATTACATCCGATTCCTTTTGCCAGCGAGATGCTTGATCGTGTGGTACCGCTCGCTGACATTTTTCTACAATTGTCCAACCACTGTCGAACACGTGTCCCGGAAATCTCTCCTTTTCCGTCAATCCAACGGATTTGATTGTTTACGGCGCCTGAAAAGGGTGGAACTGGAACTTGGAAGGTGCATGCATGGTATGCAGTTGTCACGTGACGTCGGGAATCACCGGTTACCGGGGTAGCCGGTGACTATTAAGGGTTTGAAAGAGTATTGTCCCGAAATATTTTTTTCAAACAAAAAATGTATTTGTGCTTCAAAATAATATCCAAAAATTTAAAAGACGGCAGTAATTAATTACGGTTTTAAAGCAACCCCTATCTTTTTTCATTTTTAACATCTTCTCTATGTTTAAATATATGGACCCAAAAAATTTACTCTAATAATTCTGGATTTCGATCTCAATTTTTGAAAAATGAATAATTCATCTTCAAATATGGATATATATTATTCACACTTTCATATTTGAAATTGTGAATAATAAGATAATATGCTGTTTATAAATTTTTATATTTAATAATAATAAAAAGTGAAAAAATGAACTACAACTTATTGTTTTATACATTTTTATAATATTTGTAGATATAAATAAATGATCTGACAACGAATTTGTAAATTGGCGAATCGTTTCTAAGTTTAAAAAATTAAGTCTCATTATCTTCAAATATAAATAAACTATCAATTTAGAGATAAAATGTATATTTGGCAAATATGTGACGAGAAGAAATTAGTTTAGATATTATTTTGAAAGTTAAATTATTTTAAGAAAAAAATTTCTTAAAAAGTTTATTTTGAGACAAGACTCGGGTTGACAGATGCGTACGGATAAAGTGAGTTCGCTTTCAGGAAATTCAACGTGGTAACGGAATTTATAACGGCTAACTGAAGATGGCAATTTAATGACAGCTATTAAATGCCATTTAATAAAGCGTCATTCTTTCTGCACTAAGGTCCATTTAACCTTATAAAATTAGAAATCTTCATTGCATTTGCAGATTTAGATTTTTCCCATTTTACCCTCTCACCTTAAAATTAATCTAAAATTAATCTCATTTATTTCTCAATTTGTTTCATATATATATATATAATCATGGTTGTTGGAACTAATACTAGTTTTTTTTTTTAAAGATGAAACTAATACTAGTATTATTAGGTAATTATCTCAATGCATTACTCCAGTTAAACTATCCTTTAGGTTAAATTTTTATATATATATATATAATAAATAGACATATTTATTTTTTATTATAATTTTAAAATAAGAAAAGTCAGTTAATAATAATAATAATAAATTTGTTACAGAAGAAGAAGGAAAAAGAAAAATGTCAAATATGAAGAGAAGTCAATTACGATGGATTTGATAAGATGTTGAATATGAAAATGAGGTGTATGTATTGAGTATAAATGAAGAATGGAGACGTAGTGACATAAATAATGAAAGTTAGGACATATGTTGTTTTACAACAGTTGGTCTTCCTACTCATCATATTTTTTTATTAAGCCTTTATTTTTATTGTTATTTTATTTTTGCCCATTTCATGATAATTTGATAAAATATTTGAAAACATAAAGATAAAATATAGTTACAATAAAAGTACATTATAACTTTTACTATCATACACTGCTGTGTATATATTTAAAAAAAAATTGATATTGTGGATGAGATATTCGAAAGAGGTTTAATTTAATTCAATCCAAGTATTTCTGCTTGGAGCATTAATTTTACTGCTGGGCTCACATTTTGAGTCGTGAAGAGAAACATTTAAATCCAAATTGGGAACTAGTTTAATTAAATAATTATGTTTTATTGTATTACATTATATAGTGGATTATTAAATTTTATACGATATTATTGAGCTAGTTATATTTAGATTTTTAATTTATATTGTATAAAAACAGGTAAACTTACATCTTATCTGTTGAAATTAAATAATCGATCATTGACCCATCAAATAAAATTGATGATTCGAGTAACTACTAGATCCAACCCACTTCCGTTTTACGTTGTGATAATCAAATAATTTAATAGCTTTTTTTATTATTTAAATCCTGAAAATTTATCTTTTTTCAAACAAATTATTACAATTTGAATATGATATGAAAAACTTCACACTAGCTCAAAAATCAAGGAGCGAGTGCAAATAAACCAGCAGGGAGCTTCTTAAAGTTAAAATATTTTGTTAAAAACATCAAATTAAATAAAACTTTAATTTAATGTTTTTTTTTTAAATTGAATGAAAATACCTTTGTCCATTTTATTTATTTACATTATCTTTTAAAATAAATGTTATTTTTTAAGAAAATAGAAAGACATTTTTCGTCAAAATCTTACCAATTTTTTTATTAAGGATCGAATTTTAAAAATTGGATTTTCAAAGGTTTTTTAATCGAATCACCCTAAAGTTTATATCATGTAAATTAGTTAGATTAAAAAAAAAATGTGCTTATTCCCTTTTGAGACTGATGCATTTTCTACTCTAAAATTACAAAATATTTATTCAATAATTATTGAAATGTATCGTAATACCAAACCCAAGAAGCACCTTGGGATACACTTGGTGTCTTTTTTGTTCTTACATATTTTTTAATGATTCTTTTGAATCAAGACAATAAATAAGAATTTAATTTTATGAATACCCATGTGTATGCCTCGGGAACAGTTTAATATATTCAATAATGTTATATGTTAGCTTTTTAGATTTTGGCAATGGAAAATTAATTAATGACTTAAAAGACTTGGTTACTTAATTTACATTATTAAATAGTTTATATACATTTGATGACTTAAAATGACTTAATTACTTTTTTTGGGCTTAAAAATAATATTTTTATCTCAAACTCTAGAATATGATAAATCTAAAATACAAATAACTAAAAATCATACACGACTTAAACAATATTCGCAAGTAATAACAAATAAACCTACAAATTCATTAACATAAATGACTATAATATTTGGCGATTTTAGCTTTATTTTTGACACCGGGATCCGCTTACCATCTAACCATCCCTACGTAAAAATCGCTCAACAAGATAACAATAACACCCTGTCAGAATAAATCAACAAACCAACGTTAAATAATATAAAAAAAAAAATATAAAACATAAATATCTTAAATAACTACTTTATTAAGCATAGCGCAAGATAATAAAATGAAAAAAAAAGAGAGAAGAACGGCTAGTGTTATTAAAAACTAACATTATTAAGAACTTAGATTACCTAAAGTTATGGAGATATTTAATTTAGATTACATGTAATCTTTACTTAGATACTTATTTGGTCACATCAGTTAAACATAAAATATAGGAGGTCATAATAAAGATGAAAGAATAGTCATAGTTTATTTAATACAAAAGGATAGTCCAACCACAAATATTTTAAATAGTTTAATTTAAATTTTATAGTCTAACGAAACCCATCAATAATTATTTGACTAAACACAATGTACATTCTTCAAGACATAAATTTTCTTAATATTATTAGATTGTAAGAATGCATATAGGAATATATGATTTTTAAGAAAAATACAATATATTTTACTAAAAATAAACAGTTATAATATATATCTTAAATTGTTTCGAGTCTGTCAAAACTCCATTCTGAGATTTTTTTTTTTTTATTAATAAAAAACTTGAATTACAAGCCAAACTTATATCAACATCCTAAATTTAAATAGTAATACCGACAACCAAAAAATAATTTTTGGGAAAGTGTGTTTTAATGCAGGAGTTTAAAAGATATATATTATAATAAGAAAACCTAACAATAAATAAATTTTCGTATATTAAAGTATACATTTACTATATAAAATAAAGAATTTGTTCTATATTGGGATACGTTTTTCAATAAAATTCTTACCTAAAAATATATTTGATAAATTTTAATTTTAATTATTTAATTACATAATTAATTTTAAAGTTAATGCCTTAAAATAATTAATTTACTATTTAATTATAGCTGTCTTTTTTAAGTTATTTCATTATGCATGCTCCACTTTATGTAATAATAAATAATTTCAATTAAATTGTTGAATTGAGTTAGATTTATGAAATATCATGTCATCACTTTGAGTTTGATTTGAAATAAATAAAATATTCTAAATATTTTAAAAACTTTTCCTTACAAGCATATATCAATTAAAAGAAATCAGGTAATGTCTTTTAGTAATCAAATTGTATTCATTTATTTATTTTTATTTCTATCCACTTTCTATATATCAAAATTATAATATTTAATATCGGGTTCTCATGTTTGTTCATTCCATATTTACCATTTTTTAAAGCTACATTTTTACCATTTAAGAGAGGCATTATGGGTGTAATCAAATTTTTATTAAATAGTTATATCATAAAAAGCCCCTATTTATGTCCAAATGCTAAGTATCTAGATTGTGATTTTAAAGAAATATTAATAAAATTTAGATATATATGATATTATATTTACTTTGGAAAAGTTCTAAGAATTGTTTAAAAAGTTGCCGTCCACCTAAAAAATAATTTATTTTAAAATCAAATTAGAATCATTATAATCAATTGAATGTTTTAAAATGTGCAATTTGTTGTCTACATTAATCTAATAAGTCTTCCAACCAAGTCTTAGGAGAATGATCTTCACCTCTGATTAAAAAATCCCCACTGTCGACATGTTGACTTCACCGTGGCTTCCTGTCTACCCTTTGAATACAGGGAGTGTGGGATTTCGGCGTGCCCTGAAAAGCGTGTTGCTGGTGAGAAAGAAAGTCGGCGTGGATGGATTCCAATTTGAACTCGGATATCCACGGCCGCTAAACCACGTATCCAAACACTGGCCCCACGCTATCCCTAACGAAATGACCATAATGCTCCCTAATCGTCCAACGAGTTAGGGTGATCTGTTTTTCTGTTAGGGCTGTCTCCACCAATCCCCAAACAGAAACTCTGTCCACCCCACCAAAGGAGAGGCGTATGTGTTTTAAAATGACAAAAAGTGCCCCGTCACCTTAAGGTGGTTAAGGTTGGGGTTTTAGGTGAGGGTGTTAATCATGAGAAAGTGTTTGTGTGAATCATGGAACAGATAAGAGTTAGGTAAATTTGGAATTTCGGATATAAATGTGTGTTATATCGGGAAAAGAATTTGTGGCGGAGGGAGGAGGTTGAGGTGGGTGTGTGACAAGTGTCGATTTGGAAATATCTTGCCATGTGGCAATATCAGAATGGGATAGATTCCATTTTGAGAAAAGTAAAAGAGAAAAGTAATTGTTCATATGGGTGTTTTTGGTAACCAAATTTTTGCCCACACGCAAGGAAGAAAGAGTTGATTTGGTAAAAGGAATATGTGTGAAATGAGTTGATTTGGTAGAAGAATTCTGTATGAAATTATATGGCTTGCTTTGTATGTCAAGTTGATATAATTGACCCAAAATTCCATATTCATGCGCTTTTCATTTGGTTGTTTTTTTATTCCCCAATCAAGAAGATTCTTCCACGATATAATCTTGTATCCGTTTTATTTGTTTATAAATATGGATGTCATGACCATTTTGTGCACATTTCGATTAATTATATAGTAGTTTAAAATAACTCAAATGTAAATTAATAACCATTAGATACACAAACAAATCCTTAGACTAAAGAGTTTTTTTTTTTTTTTTTTTGAAATATATTAGAGTTGAATTAGAGACCCTAGAAATTTCTAGGTTTATTATTAGGGATGATACTGACATATAATAATGATGACTTTGTTTGTAATATGTGTTAATTGAATAATAAAACATTATAATTATGAATGTTGGAAAGTTTAATATTAAAATGTACAAAAATATATGAAGAGTTGAGATTAGGTTCTGGGCGTTCATGTTCTTGTTTCACATGAAGTAATAATGATAATGTAATTGTTGTCAACGAGGATTTATTTGTTTATAAAAGTTTAAAAATTAACAATGAAGATAAAAATCAAATTTGCAAACTGTCTTTTTATAATATAATATATATTTGATATTTGTTCGCTTCATAATACAAAAATTGATGATTTTATTCTCAATAATAAGATTCAGACATAATCCATTACTTATATCTCTACTCCATCCCTTAACTACTGCAACTGCACTTAATCAAGATAAAGTATATTTAATAGCTATTTCTTAAGATAAGTTTTATATAATCCCTTAAAAAAAAAAAATTATTTTTTTATTTTTTTTCATAAATCAAATATGAATGAAATACATTGCATGCTTAAAATATATTTTCTAAACTTTAGTTATTTTATTTTTTATTATTTTATAAAATAAATTATATAATCATAAAATAATTAAAAATTAAAATATTTTTAAGAACGTTAACAATAAGATAAAAATATTTTAGATTTTTAAAACAAACTTTATTTCCTATGAAACGTCAAATAATAGCTTTCAAATTCGTTTTTACAACAGTTTCCTGTAAATAATTATCAGAAAAACCCTTTCCTTTTTTTAAGGAATATATTAAGGTACAATATCCTCAGGATTGCCATATTTAAATATAGGTAGACATATGTTAAGATTAGAAAAAAGAAATTCTAATTATTATTGGTGGGTATACCGTATATGCGGATTTTATATTCTGGGTAACTTTTTGAATAAAGGCCAAAAGTTAATTGTAAGGATAATTTGTTATGGAAGTAAAAAAAATAAAAAAAAAGTGGAGGAATTTAAAAGTTAATGCAACCGATTGATACCAAGACTTTATGGAGATGGTTACCAAAATTGTGAATGAAGATTGTTGGAATATATGGAGAAGAAAGGTTTCAATTGAAATCTAAATGACATAAGATTACACATGAAAAATGCCCCCACCCTCAATGGCTTGGTTTTCAAGCCAAAGAATTTTGGGCATGTGGACAAGAACTTCACAACTTTTCATCCACTGCTTGGGTTTCTACCAAAAAGTTATTTATATATATATATATATATATAAATATTTTTTTATTTTTTTATTTATTTTTCGAAAATTTTTTATGTATATATAATTAATTGAAAAAAATGGAGAAAGTACCAACCTATGAGGACGACAACCTGTTTCCATGTTCATACTAAAGATGGAGAAAAATACATAAATTTTTTTTTTAACCAAACTTATTTATGATTATATTAATCTAATAAAATATAATTATAAAAATCTCTAAAAGGACATATCACTTTTCATACTTTCCCAATAAACCAACTGTTCTTTCCATTACAAGTAGTACTCTATTTTTATGGAAGTTCGAACTAGTTCTTTCACGTGGTCTATCTAACCCTTACCCACTATGTATTATGTGGTCCATCTGATTCTTAATCACTGAACCAGCCATTTAATTTTATTCATTCTCTATATATCATCATATTTTTCTTTTACAACATAATATTATGTTTTTATAAAGATTATAAATATTTAACCTAACCACTAAACTAGTATTCCAATCCTATTTATGGTTATATTAATATAATTATAAAAATCACTGTAAAAATATATTTCCTTATCATACTTTATGTCATTACAATGTAATAATATATTTTTAAGGAGATTTGAATCTGATTATTTTTCTTATGTCTCACAACCCTTAACTACTAAGACAGTCTTTCAATCTTATTTATAGTTATATTAAGCTAATAATAATATAATTATAAAAAATTACCGAAAAAGACATTGCCCTTTTCATACTTTCCTAACAAACCAACAAATTTTTAATTTTTCATAAGAGCATAAAATGGAAATGTTTAAGCAGACAGATAATTATTTTAGAATATTTTATCAAATTAGCTTGGGCATTTCTATAAAAATATTTTAGATTTCAATGGCATAAATAGTTTAGATTTATATGGTAGGTAAAAAAAAAAAAAAACATTATTATAATATCTGCACTTTTGTCTGACATAAGAATGGATAATTTTTTCAAATTAGTGAACATGTTATTTGTTTTATTATATGAAAATAAATCAAAGTACAAAACGTGTCATGATAAATCCATTCCATGATATGATAAGGTAAATTACTTTCTATTTTGTAATCATAAATGCATGTGAAGATCACTGATCTTAATCATTTAATTTTAACCATTTTGAATCAAATACTTATAAGTGAGAGCTCTCGACAATATATATAAAATATTTTTCTCACCCTTAGAAAATATTTGGTCTTAAAATTCAAAGGTAATCATATTCTGCACTTAAATATTTGTGCCAGCCCCCAAAAAAACAACAGAAAAGTATGCTTTGAAATCCATCATATCTTGTTCGTCAATCAATGAAGTGAAAAAAACTTATCAAAAGATCGAATGGTTGATTTCTAACCATCCACCTTCTGACATGGAGACCAATTTCAAAACTGGTGGGGTCCTCTTTTTACCCAACCGGTTGTACAAAATCAAGGTACAACTTTTGAGGGCCTTTTCGTCATTTCATAATTACTTAGGATTCGATTAATAATATGAAATGAAGGGCTACATATCTTTGGTGCCCTATTTTTTTAAACCGTTCCTCCGTTTTAGGGTTCCATACAAATTGTTCTTTTTTTTTTTAATAACCTAAAAATGATTTTTATTCTCTAAATTTAGGTGAAATATAATTTTTTTTAACTTAATGTTAAATAATATTTTTATTTTTAAAAATTAGGTAATGAGTATTGTTAGCTTTACTTTATTGATAAAAGTGTGCCTATATTTTGAAAACTGATTTTTTCTACTATATGTTAAATATTTACTTTTGTCCAATTTTTTCTTCAAAATTTCAACAATAACTCATGAAAAAATTTAAAAAACAGATAAATTAAATTTTGAAAGCTATTTAACTTTTAACAAAAAATCAAAAAACAAACTACACCACCTTAGTGTCGTCTTAATTGTTATCCATGTTTTGTGTTTTTCTTTTTTTTTTTTTATTTGTCAAAACAAAAAATAGTTTTAAAAAATGTTTAACAAACAACCCCCATAGATTCTTGTGTTTGAAAACATAAATAACTTATTTTTGAAGGTTTTTGAAAATTGTTCATATTATTTCAATTTAATGTTTTTAAGGATTTATATATTTATTTTTAAAAAGAGGGATCACTCTGTAATTTCTTGTTGATTGAACCTTTAGAAAAAAAATATATTTTTTAGGATAAAAAAATGGGAACCAAACCTGTTTTACTTCCTGTTTTTGTTTTCCGAAACATGCCCCTCATATATTTTTTTTAATCTTTAATTTGAAGCAGCAGAAGAAGGATGGGTAATTTAACTTTTAGGTATTTTAAATTTTTATTATTTAAATGGTTAAGCCAACGTAGACAGCTTTCAGGTTTTTGAAGTTCTCTTCTCAGACGTAAAGTCAGTAGTACACTGGCACGTGTAAGTCAACTCCCCACGCCTACCGGCTATTTCCGGTTACCACAAACCCAGTTACTGGATTTCGAATCGACGAGCCGGAGGCAGGGACGTAAAGGTTACAGCGCTGTCATTTGACTTCGCCCTAGCACATACTTATGAGGTGCCACGTGGTCTACGGATTGGGTTCATGGGCGAATGGGAGAGGGGTTTCGGGGATGTCTGTCACCGCGCTGTTTCCGAATCATCGCAGTATAAAGATCATCTCATGCAGATAAACAGAATTCCACGGGCACGCTCCAGTTCGGCGCGTGGGTTGAACAGTCGGAGGAAACCGGCGGCAGGGGTTTTGTTAGTTGGTTTTGCCCGGAATGGAATACGCAATTACGCAGTTTGGATTGCAATTTTGAATGGAAGAGATTCAAAGAGGGAGGTGCAAATCAGCCGCGCTGATAACGGGAGTAGGGATGGTCACGATCCTGACGACGAAGTGGGAGAACAATGTGAAAGCAAGGTGTTCGTCTAACTTAAAAAAGCGCCGTTCATTATATCCAAAAGTGGGAATAAGTCAAATCGGGGACAATCCAACGGCTGGGATTCGATGGCGTACGTACTCCTGAAAACACAAGAAATAATTATTTTATATATATATATATATATATATATATATATATATATATATATATATATATATATATATATATATGCGTATATTAAAAATTAAAAGAAAACTTCGTAACTCAAAAACAGAGAGAGAGCAAAGAGGTTGTTTGCAAACTGATCTCACTTTCTCTCTCCGTTTTAAACTTTTCTTCTCGTCTTAAAACGACGAGACCGATTCAATCGCATTATTCTATTTTTCGAGCTCTCATGTATTTATAAGAAACGACGCTGCATAGTTCTGCCGGAAACATTCTCGGTGGATCACCATGTCTCAGGCTTCACCGGCGGTGCTCCGGACTTCTACAAATTCCCGTGGAATCGGCAAGATCCGTCTCCATGAACAAGAACCCTCAAGGTCCGTACAGTGTGCGGTTCCCGGAATTCTCTCGACCTTATCGAACCAGATCGTTCAACGCCGGTCTGATTTGAGCGGAAAACGGTCGCTAGCGGAGTTTCAGGTCCAGCATCAGCAACTGCAGCAACCGGGTATAGGGCTTCTTCTACGGTCAGTGAAGCAGAGGACGTACCAGCATACTTCTCCAATATCTCCTCTTTCTCCGGGGGAATTTCCGGCCTCCATCTCGCCGGAGATTCCGTCGGGGAGGTATGGGCTGCCTCTGCTTCATCAACTACGGCCGCAACCCATCTCGCTTGGAAACAACGTCATGGTTCCCCGGAATCCTAATTTATCCGCTGCGACGTACCCGAATTTCCCGCAGAATAGAGGCGCGGTACAAGAATCGGAGCCGGAATCAGAGAAGAAGATCAAGAACCGGCTTCAGGAGCTCGAGAAACAACTGTTAGACGATGACGATGCCGACGGAGAGGGCGATGGAGTTTCTGTCGTCACGAACAGCGAATGGTCGGAAGCCATACAGAGTCTCATCAGCCCGAATCAAAAGCCCATTTCGCCGTCATCGTCGTCTTCTTCAACGTCATCGATTGCTTCTTCGGTTCCCATCAGCCCCAAACAGTCAGCCCTCGAAGCCGCATCTGCTATATGCGAAGGTATGTTGGACGCAGCGATGGAGTCTCTCACGCGCCTGATCCAGGTCGCCAACGCTCGAGGCAATTCCGAGCAGCGTTTCGCGGCGTACATGGCGTCGGCGCTGAAATCTCGATTAAAAGCCGCGAGAATCCGGCCGCGGTAGTGAGCCTACAGCAAGTGACCATGTAATGGCAACCCGCTGTACGATATGTCGCCGTGCTTCAAGCACGGGTTCATGGCGGCAAACCGCAATTTGAAACGACGTCGTCGGAGCTGAGCAGCGCCGCCAACAACAAATATCACGTTCTCGATTTCGACATCGGACAAGGAGGGCAGTACGTCAACTTGGTCCACGCCTCCGGGCGTTTGAACGGTGTTCCACTCTAAAAATCACCACACTCGCAGATCCCAGCAATGCAGGCGCCGCCGACGAGGTCGAAGGTCGGCGAAATTCTGAGACAACTCGCGGAAAGGTCTGGTATCGCCTTGAAATTCAACGTCGTGGCTCATAAATTCAACGAGCTGAGTCGCGACTCGCTCGGCTGCGAGGACGATGAGGTCCTGGTGGTGAATTTAGCGTATAAGCTCTACAAAATGCCGGACGAGAGCGTGACGACGGACAATCTCCGGGACGAGCTTCTCCGGCGGGTGAAGTCGCTTCAGCCGCGGCTGGTGACGGTGGTGGAGCAGGACATGAATGCGAATACGGCGCCGTTTTCGACAAGGGTGAGCGAGGCCTGCGCGTACTACGGCGCCTTGTTCGACTCACTAGACTCGACCGTGTCAAGAGACAGCTCGGACCGAGTCAGAGTGGAGGAGTGTCTGGGTCGCAAACTGGCGAACTCGGTTGCATGTGAAGGGAGGGACCGCGTGGAAAGATGCGAGGTGTTTGGGAAGTGGCGGCCCGAATGGGCATGGCCGGGTTCCAGCCCAGCCTTATGAGTCAACACGTCGCCGACTCAATGAGATCCCGAGTCAACTCACTTCATCTCTGTAACCCAGGATTCACAGTCAAAGAAGAAGCCGGTGGGATCAGCTTTGGATGGAACGGCCGAACCCTCACCGTCGCATCCGCTTGGCGTTAACTTCACTCTCTCTCATATTATCTAATTATTATTATTAATATTATCAATATTATTAATTGTTATATTTTTTAACGTTTTCTAGAAGAAAGAAAAAAAAAAAAAAAGATGGGTAAAGAGAGAAAGAAAGACCCACCGCACCAACAAAAAAAAAAATTAAAAAATAAACGGGGGGGTGTGTTGGTTCATCGTTGTTTGGATGGAAGGAAAATTCGAGCAAAGGGCATTTATTGATATTTGGTTGGAAGAAGAAGGGTTAGGGGGGGTGTTTGGTAATGGCTGACTAGTAATGGATGATGATGATGGGGCCTAAAATTAGTGGGCATTCAAAAGGGCTCCACTTATAGATTATTTTTTGTTTATTTTTTGAGTTTTAGTTGAACTTAATTTAGATAATTTTTAGTTATGCGTGATCCTCTTGTCAGCTTGTCATTGGCTACACAACACTTTTTCCCTCTTCTCCTTCTCCTCTCTCTCTCTCTATGTTTTTTCTTCTTCTTTTTGTTTTTTTTTTTAATTTTAAATTATAATTGCAAATTACATCAAGGATTATGGGGGATTTCACGTGCGCATGTTGTTGAGAAATTCAGGGTTGAGTGCAATGTTAAATGTGTTGCCAAACATGGGCGTTGTTGTTTGTGATGTGTGTGGGAGGGGGCATAGGGGAGTTCTGTGCCTCCAAGAGGTGCTGACGTGGCAATCAATAACCCCAAAATTATGGAATGTTGTGTGCTTTGGTGGCCCATTAATTTCACTGTCTTTATCTCCTTTCAATTTATGGCCCCATTTCAGTGTACTTCACTAATTCATTCAAACTATCAAAATTCATTTGCCCGGCTCATTCAACACCCATGGAATCTTAAAATCAGATCAGGTCATCTTGCGTCCACATCGACTAATCATTTTAACTCGCTTGCTCAAGTTAATTTGCGTGTACATTGGCTAACCCTTTTAACTCGACTTACATATGAAGTTAAAGGAAGTTAAGTGTTACATAAGAAGCTACGGTTTACGTGTATCTTGACTAATTTTTTTAATCGGTTTATTGCATCAAGTTAAAGTTTATTGTATCAAGTTAAAGGACATTGGTTGTTGATTAATTTTTTAAATTAATAGTCGAGTAAATCTTTTAATAACCCGAGACATTGTCTAATTCCTTTAACTTGATTAATGTTTGAAGTTAAGGGCTTCTAACCTCTTGAATTAAGCCTTAATGTCTGAAGTTAAGGGTTTGGCATCTCGATTAATCCCTTTAATTAGATCAATGCTTCAAGTTAATGGTTGTTAATGCCTGGTCAATCTCTAAAGGTAATGGCTCAATAAATATTTCAATAACCCTAAGGGGATGGTCGGGTAAAATTATAAAAAGCATTTTCAACTTATTTTTAAATTCACGACACGATATTTTTTCAACCTAAACTGGGGACAGCCGCCGCTGAATCACGCAATGATCCGGCTGACTCAGACGTCACTCATCCGGCAAAAATGTTAAACAAACGATCGACGTCATCTGTCATTTTCGACGCTTGTCACTTTCGAAAGAAGATCAACCGCTTGCGAATTTAATTTTCCGCTGCACTTTTTACCGATGGATGACTTATTTATAATCACGATCGCGATAACTTTCCTTACTAATGGACGACACTGATATTTCTTCCTATCGCTGGTAGATTTTATTTCTTTATCGTTAACTGACACAGATAATCATAAATTTCATTACGACGATACGATATTCCTCCAATCGCGGTAGATTTTATTTCCTTATCGTGAACCGATTAATAAGAGATAATTGATTAAATACCGTGAATATTACGCTTTTCCTAATCGGTGTGACGATTTTCCTTAATACGACTATTTGATTACATTCACGCCTTTTTAACTGATTTAATTCACTGTTAGCGCTTCTCTCTATTCGATTACATCAAGGGCCCAACACCCACACTACGTCGCTTCTTAATCCTTCTGCTCGATATTTGCACTGCCTCGTTCTCTATTATTTTTAAACTCCATCAATGATCATGGTTAAAATTAATCTGGATTTTTATCCCATTAATTATAAAAAGTATGTTCAATTTATTTTCTTAAATTATACGTAAATACAATGTTATTTTTCATTCTCAATCTTTTCTTTCTGTTTTTTTTTCCTTTTGGAGCATAATATAGGTTCTGGTTTTATTAAGTTCATATCATGCAAATTTATTTAATTGGTTGATATGTTAGAGAAATAGTAGTAGTCATTTATTAGAGGAAGGATGGAAATGAAGAAGGTACTGTTAAGGATTCACATCTTAATAAAAATAAATAAAAGAAATGCATAATAAAAGGGCGATGAGTTATAATTATATAGGTTATGGTAGAAAGTTATTGACATGTGACCAAACAAATATATATTAACGTAAATACTCATAAAAATCTTTGATATGACAAATAAATGATATTAATTCCCGAATTTATTGACATTTCAACAACACACCCCGTGAGACACCCAGAAACCTACCTCCATTTAAATATGTATATTCAATGTGGGAATATTTATTTCCTTTTTCCTTTTTTTTCTTTTCCAAAAGAAATAAAACCAAAACGTTAACATGAGGCTCAAGCAAGAATGAAGAAACTACTCACAGTGAGGTTGGATTTTTGTTTTATCTGAATTTTTTGAGATTATTTTGAAACTGCCTTTCGTATATATAGTTTTTTTAGTTATTATTCTAAGTAAAAATATTTTTAAAAGAGGTTTCCCTCTCATAATTATTTTTTAAAATACCGGGTATTTTTTCTAACGTATTTTAATTATTTGAGTTGTTTTCACTTCTTTTCATGTACATGGATGATATATTTACGAATTAATTGTTTTATTATTTTATTCTCTTTGTATGACATGTAATACTTTGTTATGTCAACCACTGCTTTAAAAAAATTTTTGTCATTTTTTTGTCAATATTTTATTTTTTTATCCGCTTAAACTGAAAATGTTATACGTTTAGGTGGGAGTTAATGCATTAGTTTTTATAAATTAAAACAGAAGAAATAAAAGACCCTTACAAAAGTAAATATGAATGAGCAGTGATAAGCTTGATTTTATCATTGATTTCCTTTTAAATTTCTATTTTCTGTGATAATATTTTTAGACTTTTTTTACTATAATAATAATAGAAGTATCGACTTTAATTTTTAATCGGTGTGTATTTTATTGCGTTTATTTACTATTTCCTTTTTTATTTTGTACTAATAATGGGTTATTTAATATGTGACCTTATGGATTCAAATTCCTTTTATTCCAATTTATTATAAAAATAAAAAAACACTTTCCATTTTTTTTAATATTTGAGGTTTTTTCCTTTTCTTCATTGATGATAAAAACATGATATATACATTTAACTCAGGAAAGACACCCATGCTCTGCCTCTCACTGATCGGCTCAGCCCAAGAGCCCCACGCACAGGGCCCAAAAGCTAGTCAGCCTAGGAACGCCCGATCGATCCTTCACCTTGGTACCCCAAAGGACTAGCCTAAACCGGGCCGCCTGGTGAACGCCCGGTCAATCCTCCGTCCCCAAAAGGTTCGGGCGTCTCTTATCCCTGATGTCTTTTTTACCCAGCGCTTCTTTCCTTATCGCAACTCTCAACTCAACTACAACCGGTTTATTTATGATATAAGTGTAATTTTATCGTGAATATTTCATATACTTTCACGATAGGATAGAGGAAGCCTTTCTGTATTATTTTCTGTCGGCTTGATTCTGCAGTAAAGGAAGAGCAGTCGTCATTAGAAATAAGCCACGTTACTTATCTTTATGGGAAGAAATCGTCATTCTCGAAGAAAAATGAATCCTCTTTCCTTTCGTAAGAGAAACGAAGAATCATGTGAATGAGGTACGAGATTCTTGTCGAGATAAGCTAACCTCTTCTAATTTGTAAGTCTTCGAAAAAGACAACTGTCATTGGGAGGGAATTGTGAGAACAAGTATCGTTGTCTTCTTATTTGTTTCTGGGATTAATGCGTAGTGAATCTTCGGCAATCCCAATGGCTTCTACGAAATTCGAAGCTATAATGATTAAATTTTTTGAACTTGAAGGAGTGATTGAATCATTCTTATGAAAATATTATATTTAAATTCTTTGTTTTTTTTAAATTGGAAGAGGAATATTTACCTAATTATGGGATGGAAGAAGATCTGTTTGGTTTCATGTTCATCAAGATATAGGTTTGCTTAGAGTGATGATGGATACTATTATCAATACAATTTATATTCGATATGAGTTTTTTTTTTTTTTTTTGCTTTGACTTTAACCTTAACACAACATGAGTTTATATCTTTTGCAAAATATTGGTTAATCGAACAAAACTAATAAATAAAATAACAAAATCAAAAATGATGGAAAGTGAAAAATATAATCAAGTATAAAATAACCGAATTTTATGAAATCCACGATTTCCTTAAGACGCATTCTTCGTCTTTATCGCTAGTGATTTGAGATTTACAAGACGTCGATCTCTCAAGAAAAACAATTGTTGAATGATTTTGTTGTCATTCTGACAAACTAAAAATGTCTACATTATCATCGAACGAAATGACTCTCTAAACTTTAGTGACTCTATCATGAAATACATTGACTTTTTTTATATAAAGGAGAAACTTGATTGTTAAACTTGAAATCTCAAAGCATTTAAGTAGTATTTAGTAGGTAGAAAGAAAAATTTTCTGTTTTTACTACATTCAAACTTTTCAAAAACAAAGGAAAAATACGTTTGAATTCTGAGAATAAGCCCGAAAACAAATTTTGAAAAGCAAAAAATGAGTGCTATTTCAACATTTTATATATGAATCGAAAGCGAGGTAAAAATTGTTTCATGTTTTCAATTAAATTGACCAAAATTCAGCAAATGAGGTTGAAAATAAACTTGTCATTTTCAATAAAATTGAAATCTGAAAGCGTATTTTACGAAAATGAAAATTAAAGATTAGAATACGGTGAAAATTTTCGATGCAGATTTTGGATGAGTTGAAAATTTTAAATGGTAAGCAGGGCATAGTTTTTCATGCTCTTAAAATTTTGAATGGAGTAATAATTTGATTCACAAAATTCTGAAACTTTAATTAATTTCATTCACATTTTTTTAACATTTCATAAAATTCAATCAAGTACAATCACATTTTAATATATTTATGCAACACAAATTTGATTTAAATTGATACATTTAATAATTAAGTTATTAGTTTGGCTATAAATACCAAATAGATAGATTTATGTAAGACATTGCTCAACTTCCTTATTAAATAAAATAGCATGTAACATTTGAAAATTTTAACCGCTCTTCCATCTATTTATGTCTTTCAGGTCCTTGTTTGTTAAGGGTGCGGGAGTGATTTTTTTACCATTCTTTATAAAAAATCACTCATTTTATAATTTTATTCCTCATATATGAGTTTTCTTTTATAATAAAATGGTTTTTCTCACACTGATATGAGTTTGTTTTTGTTTTTTTATAGTTTTTATTGTCAACCTATTGCGGTGTGCTTTGCCACTGACCTGTTGCGGTGTGCTTTGTCACTGACTTGTTGCGGTCGGTAGTTGTGTCATCGACAGTTATTATCCCTTTCATGTGTTTCGTATTGGCAATGCAAATAATAAAGTTCGATACGACAAAGTCATCAAATTAGGTCATGTTCGTCAATATGTTGTAGATCTGGAATCTTATATGTTATATACATTTTTTTATTATCAAATACGCATGCCTTAAGCCAATAATTTTTGCTATTAAGTTGAATGATGTGTCATCCTCTACAATTTGTAACATTTTTTATTTTGTGTTTATATCAATTGTATTATTAAAATAAATCAATAAATTTGTTTATTTTAAAAAAACAAAATAAAATAGTATACGAGAATGACAACTTTCTTTATTTATGCTGATGAAGCCCGATTGCACAATAATTAATCATGATTATTGAAACTTAACAGCTCATGGTGCGATATTTGGATGTGTGCGTAAATGCCGCATAACTCATAGTCATTGTGTTCAGTTTAACCCACAATTTCCTTTTAGATCCATATTATGTCATAGGCGTTTAGTGTGAAACCAATTAAATTCGTATTCTTATTGTCACGGATCTGCGTAAGTAAACAAATGAGGATATTCAAAAACAACTATTAAGATGAAGGGTTATGTGATGTCTATTGTTTGTTTATAAATGCTGAGTGACGATAGGATAATGGAAAAGCTACAATACTAAAGTCAGAGGCACTTGTGAACCCGAAATAAAAATAAAATCAAAAATTTAAAATTAAGCATGTCATTTCATCATTAAAAACATTTATATATTTATCACTTAAATATTCACTTTATATATTTCATTTAATTTTGGTTATTTGAGTTTTGGCAAATAAGAAACATTTTATTTTGAGAAAAGTAGGTATCAGGTTATCAATTTAAAAATGATCAAGCATCAATCACTAAGAATTGGATATCCCATAAAAAAAATGGGATTTCTTAATATCTTATTATAAATGACAGACGTATTATCATGAGTAGTTAATGTATTCGCATGCTTAGTTAATGTATTATCATGTAGTTAATGTATTAGTATATATTGATTAGTGATGATAATTCATTAAATTAGTTATGAGTAATTAATAAAATTTTAATTATTATTTTTATAGGAATAGCTTAAATAATGAATATCAAAATATTTAAAAATGAGGAGTTTTGATATATACTTTTTCCTTTCTATTTTTGCTCTATACAGCTAAGGAATAAAGTTTTGCAGAAATTTCCTCGGTATTTCAACAAACTTTTGGTACTTTTTGGAAGCTTTGGAGTACAATATTATTGTGGTGGATGTTTTGATCGAAATATCCCACAATTTAGTTTAAACACATTCTCTTTGAGCCTTTCTGAAAATGAGCCCTTATCTGAACTGAATCAACTACTTCAGAAAAATGCATAGCTTTCAGATTGAATATTAATGCGGAGGACAAGCAAGTTTCTGTTCAAAATTTTGAAAAAATAAGTGAAAAAAAAAAGAAAAGAAAAATGGTTCGAAAAAAGAAAAAAAGAAAAAAAAAATATTGAAAATGAACATAGGTGCTTATTGTTGGGCCTTAATTTTGCACCAAGATTGATAACAATTAAAAAATACGATGTTAATAAAAATAATTTTTCCTTAGACTTCTCTACATTGTTAACTAAATAAGGGATAATGGATCCCTTATGATTTCTGATTCTCCATAATTTTTCATGGGTAACCTCACAATTAAAAAAATTTATATTTTTTTCTTACCTTTTGCTTTCCTTCTATTTTTTATTTCAATTTTATTTAATGGAGTATTTCCCAAGGAACCACAACATGGCATTTTGGGAGAAATGAGTTATGGGGCCCTCTATTTAAATTTATCTGAAAATTAGCCATTCTCTACATGAAAACTAAATTGATAAATATATGAAAATGAGTCATTTACATGAAAACTAAATTGATAAATAGTACATCCATTTTCAAAGATTGATAGTCTTACCATATGCAAGTCCTATCTTAATGAATCTTGAGTACTATGGTACCTGATTTTTTAGGTGGCATTAGAGATGTAATCAAGTCAAGACGATATAAAGTCAAGCTCGAGTCCGACTTGATTAAAAAACTCGAATCTCGAATTTTATCTACCTTTTTTAGCAGATTTTTGAAACTCAACTTTAAAAATAGTTAAACTATTCGAACCGAGTTCGACAAAACTTGAATTAATTAAAAAATTAATAAATAATCATACTCAAAATCGACTTAAATTCAATTCGATTAAGCTTGAATAAATTAAAACATAAAATAGATGTAGAGTTTTTAGGGTTCTTTATATAATGAAGGTATAAATATAATTTAATAAAAATAATAAAATAGTAAAACTAGATTAAGCTAACGAGCAGCTTGAGTTAGATATTATGAAAACTCTACTTGAAAAGCTACTAAAGCTATTCGAGTTCAAATTTAACTCAATTAACTTTCAGTATTCTATGAGTCAAGTTCAAGTAGTTTACGATTAGTTTGACTCATTTACTATTTACTAAAATAGTACTCGTCCATAATACACTTTTATTAATTTAATTTTTATTATTTATCAAATAATCTTTAAACGAGGATACGCATTTGGTTTTTAGGTATCTTGGAAGCGTCTCACAGCAATCTTTATACAAAATAATTTATTAATATATTAAAATATTATATTATATATTTTAAGTAACAATTTTAAGTCGGCTTAACCAATCTCTTTATGTATTTTAGCCATTAAAGCTAACTAAGCTTTAAAAAAAGTGCTGAAGGAAGTGTTTGTGTTCAGAAGACGGATGAAATATGTGAGATGTATGTGGTCAGCTATTTTATTTTTATTTTTATCCCCAAGCGGTTTTTTTATATCATAACGTCTGATTGATGTTTTGTTAGAACCTCCAGGTGATTTTTTCTTGCTTTTTTTCGGTCCAATGCTTTTCACTTTATGGATTTATTTGATTTCGAAATTTTTTGTTCATTTTGTCTTTCTGTTTAGTTCTTTGAGGCATGAGAAATCTGAGAAAAAGGGAATGGGAGGAGGGAGGAAGATAAAACAGGCACCAGATGGCTGTGGGTTTAAAGAAATGTGGCGAGGAGATGGGGCACCGTCGTGTGGCAGTGAATCGAAGTTATGGTAAATAAATTTGTGAAATAAGCTAGAGCATTGGAAGGGATTTTTAAAAAAAAACTCTTTAAAATAGCTAAAACGATGAATTTATTGAGCTTATTGGAGACGCTCTTATTCACAAATTTCCAAATATAATGAAACAGGGCGCTTCTCCCTAGCATTTTCTCTTTTGTATGGGGGGGGGGTTTTTATTTTCAAAATTTCTGTTATTTTTTTATTTTTTTAACAACAGCCGTCATTCACCCAAAAGTGGTTGACCAAATCATGGTATAGAAATCGTACGGTGGACAATGAGGGACAACCATCACTCACTATACACACCACAACACACAATCTTCCACTTCAAAACGTCATATCGTTCGTACCACTGTCATCAACGCCACAGCTTAATGGTAGCTCTGAGACTTCCTTCCGTCTCCGCCCTCTTATCGCCCTCCGCCGCCGTCTCCCGTCGCTATCCGGAGATTCGCTGGCGCTGCCACCACCATGTCCGGCGATTCAGTGGAGTATCCGCGCAGAGCACGGCAGAGAAAGAGGCATCGCCGGAGACCGAGCCAGTACGAGTCGCTGCTCGGAAGGATCGCGACGAAGAGCGACGCGTCACGCCTCGTTCTCCGGGACTTCAGTACTTGGTACGACGTCATAGCCGATGCCGAGCTCGCCGATTACGGTCCGGTTCGCGGCACTATGGTTATTCGTCCTTACGGTTACGCCATTTGGGAAGCAATTCAGGTATTTTTTCTTTCATTTTTTATTGTTTTCGAGTGATTTTTTATGAAATGTTTAGGCTTGTTTAGAGTGCTGGTTGTAGTTCTCTTGCTCTTGAATGCAAAAATTTCATTTATTTAGTTCTTGTCGCGAGGAAACTGCTTCAGGATATAGTGGGTGATTTTCATAAAATTCAGGTAATTGTCTGGTAAACAATTTGAGCTTTAGGTTCAATTGGTTTCTGTGTCTGATTGGATTTTCATTGGAGGTTGTGGTTTTGAAACCTCCTGTGATGTTCGAATGATTGGAGTTTGTTGAACGTACATAGAGTACTTTTTCATCTTACAAATGGAAAATTGTAGTGATTTTTAAGTTTGGCTCTTGCTGAAGAAAACTATTCTAGCAGAAGGTCGTGCAAGATCATAGGATTCTTTTTTGTGACTGAATCGGGTTAGGTTTTATTTTTATTTTTGTAACTTTTTGTATGCTTCTCTTTGTTGCAGGATTATTTGAACGTGAAAATCAAGGAGACTGGGCACAGCAACATGTATTTTCCGCAGGTGTAGTTCTTAACCTGTGCGTGGATGCTTAGAGATGTAGGGGAAGCAAAGATATTATAGCTGTGAATCTTAGTATCTTCCTGCTTTTCTATATTGTTAATGCTTGTTCATTTATTTCTATCGAACTGAATGGTATATTAGTTTTATAATATTGAAATAGTTTTTAAAAGAACATCTAGTTATAGTTTTGGTTCTGAAAAGTTTCAAAATTGGCATTGGGATTAGCTAGTTTTGTTTTCTTTTTTATTTGGCATAGAATGACCATAGAGGGTTTTGGCTGCATTTTGAGTGTTCTCAATATCATTAGTTCTAAGCCCGAGCTAGCGTTCTCAAGTTCACTTTAGAATGACTTGTGAGCTGTTGTCTTGTTTGGCTATTATAGGAATGATTGACATAATAGAGGATATCAGGTAAACTAGTCCCTACTTTTTGCTGCTTGATAGTAGCTTGTGCAATTCCAGCAAGGCTACAGTACTTTTTACTAGAGCTCTTCTGATTTGGTGGTAGGAGCGCCAAATACCTAATTTTTAGTACAACAAATAATTTACACTGAAGGAGGGGGCTACTAGTGATGGGCATAGTACTGAAAGGAAGGAGGTTGAACAGACATTTCCGGTTGTTTCATATCTTCTGGTTGATATCCCTATCCTGTTTTTCTGTTGCAGTTTATACCATACTCATTTATTGAAAAAGAAGCTAGCCATGTTGAAGGTTTCAGTCCAGAATTAGCAGTTGTGACGATTGGAGGGGGAAAGGAGCTTGAAGAAAAACTTGTGGTACATCTTTTGACTTTCCCTCACAGCTGTTTACTTTACATTTCTGGTTCATAAGAAACAACCATTGTATGCTTTATTATGGGAATTGAATTACATACTGATTTAAGTTCATGGAAAATTATGACCTGAGTTTTGGATTTGATTGTTGCACTTCTTGAGGTTCTGGCAGGTTCGACCAACAAGTGAAACCATAGTAAATCACATGTTCACTCAGTGGATTCATAGTTACCGTGATCTTCCTCTCATGATTAATCAGGTGCATTGCTTTTTCTTTTTTCTTTTCTTTTTACTCATAGACAGGTACATTGATTTCCATGTGACTTAAAATTTCTCCTGTTATATGATTTATTACCTGTTGACCATTTTGTTTATAACTATTTTTTTTCAGTGGGCAAATGTTACAAGATGGGAGATCACGGACTCAAACCATTTGTGAGAACTCTTGAATTTCTATGGCAAGAGGGGCCACACCTGCATACCACGAAGAGGCAGAAAAAGAGGTACTCATCATATCATTCTGAAAATCAGGCTTAATCTTTCTTATGTATTATTTTCCGCATTTAACAGATTGAAAACTGCAGGCATTACAGATGATTGATGTCTATACAAAGTTTGCTTATGATCAAGCTGCAATACCTGTTATTACGGGTCGAAAATCAGAAGTGGAGACATTTGCTGGTGCTGATAGGACCTATACAATTGAGGCTATGATGGGTGATCGGAAGGCTCTACAGGCTGGAACCAGCCACAACCTTGGACAGAATTTTTCTCGCGCTTTTGGAACACAGGTATTTGTCTTTTGACTTTACTTGTCTGCATACATTTTAGGTCTAGTATTTGTCTCTTGAAAATATTTTGGTTTTTTTAAGCATAGAGCATAATATGTTTATCAAATTGCCAATGGGATCGATGGTTTTTATTTAGGAAATTGTAGAAGATAACCAACTCTTTTGTTAAACAAGGAAGTTCTGTGAACACCTCTTTACTCCTCTAACATTTTCATTTCAAAGCTAGTGCAAGTAACTGTATGGTTAAAACCGGTCTTCATTGATAATAAATAATTGAAATTACATAGGGTTATATACATGGTTGGCAGTGTATTCTAGAAAACTAAATATTCTGTCTAATCATAATTCTAGAGTTATTGACATTTTGATAAAAAAAATAAAGAGAATAAAAATTATAGGGCCAATGACTACACATATATGTGTAAGATCATTACCATTTAAATCAGAATACATATAAAAAAAAGTACATAGAAATCCTTAAAGAATGAGTTTCCTAATATTATGAAATCTCCAAGAATTGATGAAATGTTGGTCTTGATTGATCCTTAGTGTGAAAGTCGACCAGCTGCTTGGTAAAACGGCATTAAAAGTCTTGCATTTTTCCCATATCCATTTATCTTTGATGAAGTGCCAATCGATTTCTACATATTTAGTTATGTCATAAGGCATTGGATTATGTCCTATGTTTATGGTGGCTTCTTGTTATAATTAGTATCATTGGCACTCAAGTCTCAAGTCTCATGACTTTTAAGATTTGTAAGTGCCATCTTAATCAAGTAACTCCACAAATCCCTTATGTCCATAAGACCTTGGATTATATCTATGTTATAAGCGGCTTCTTGTTATAATTGACCATCATTGGCACTCAAGTCTTGAGTCACATGACTTTAAGATTTGTAAGCACCATCTTAATCCAAAAGTAACTCACCCAGTCCCTTAGGCCCACCTGCAGATTTGGCCTTTGCACGGACTGACTAGTTAGCTGCTTTTCTCCTCCATGTGTTAAGATTACTCTCAAGAAGTAAAGGAAGCAATATGGTGATCTCTATTAGCTAAGGATCTTGCTCAATTAGTCCAATTTGCATTAGTTTTAAACCTCCTATATAAAATTTCCATTATTCTAGTGCAAAATTTGGTTGATTGAAGATGATTTGAGATACTTGCGAATTTTATACATTACTTTAAAGTTAGATTTTAGTGGAGAATATATGAATTGACTCACAATATTAACTATAAATGTAGTATCAAGTTTGATGTGTGTGAGAGATAAATGAGCTTCCCCACTATTCTCTAATGGCTTCTTCCATTAAAAGGAGGTTCCTCTTTTATATCCTTAAACTTGAGGTTGACCTTAATTAGTGGTTTTTTTTAATTAGTTAGTGAAAATAGTATTGAAAGCGCTAGAAAAGGGTGCCTGATTTAGAAGTAGTAGTAGGAACCTCAAGGGTTTAGATTATCAAGCTCCAAATTTGCATCCAGGTAGTACAACCCACCCCTTTGTTTTTTGATGTCGCTATCTTCCTCATCACATGGTCCTAAGAACCCCAACCAACAGTATAACATTGCAAAATCTTGTGTAATTAACAAATTTTTTGATAAGATTGTGTGAGTAACAATTTTTATGTCAAATAGGGAACATGCAAGACATTTTTATCGATAAACATGTAAAGACATATTTCAAAACTTATGATCAAGTTATTGGATTGTTCCTTAACCAACAATGAGAGAAAAAGAACCACATGCACCTACCCTTATTATTTTTCGTTGTTTCATAACAAAATGGTATATGTAGACTTATCAAATAAAAAAAAGAGTGGTATTTGTAGAATATGAATTAAAAAAACCAGTTCTATTATTGAAGACACCTGAATCAATGATCCAAACTCAAGACCGACTTCCAAAGGATTTAAGGCAAAGTTATCACCTTTTTGGGCCATAGAAGAGGAACCTGTGGCTGTGTACTGATTCTCAAACTACATCAAGAGCTTCTTCAACCTATCAATGTCATCTTTGTGTAGTAGGGCTTCCTAGGGTTCCTCAACAATGGTTGAGCCTACCCTGTTTTGGCTTAATGGTTCCACCCTGTTTCAATGTTAGGCAGATCTGGTTCCAGGTCATGGTCATCCATGGACCTTCTACTATATTCCCTGTCATGTTGAGGCTTGTTGCAGTATTGCACCAACGTTCGTCTTTGTCACTATGTTGCCTCCTTTTTTTTTTCTTTGTTTTTTACCCCATTGTGATATGAACTTGGAACCTCCCATACCCCCACCTCAATTCTTTTCCACTTGAGTGAGACCTTAAGGGCACCATGCTCAAATTTTGAAACTATTGGTGCAGAATTCATGGGTTGAGATCAGTTTTCACCGCAGTTTCCTGAGCATGATTCCTTTCCAACCTTTTCTCATGAATATAAGCAAAGGCCTCTCTCTTATAATGAAGAGGATGCGATGAGTCCTCGACCCCCTCTCCACAAGTAAATCAACCTCAATTTTTCATATATACTCAAAGGAAAAAGAATTACATATTTATAGGACACCTAGTTCACCTCTCCTAACAAACTCACTCTAGAAAACCGCACGAAAAGACCCTATTGACCTTTTTCAGGATCAGAAGCTATACAAGGAAAATACCCTTGCAAAAGCCACAAAAATTATCGTAACTGCAATCTCAATTACCACTAATATCACTTGAGATGCTCTTTCCTTTCTTCCTCCTTTCATAGGTTATTTGGATTGGGGGCCTATCATTACCCGCTACCTAAGCACGAACCTTGTCCTCAAGGTTAAAATGAGAAAGCGAGTCAGGTATTGCGTGGAGACTCGGGAATCTTCATATGTTTGGAAGGTCGTGCCCGTGAATGAGAATCTTAGGATCGGTTGGCCCACCTCGAATGGGGGGAGGGGCGAATAGCAGAGCAGTATTTGGTTGTGTAGTTGCTCCACATCAATTGTTAATGAGGAAGGAATTGATGGTGAAACTGGTTGAGACCCTGTTGCCTTTTTGAGGAGTGAGGTGTGGAAAACAGGATGAATGCGAGCCATAGCCGGTAATTCCAGTTTATATGCAACTGGTCCAATTTTTTCAAGTATTTTGAAGGGACCATAGAAGTGGGGAGCAAGTTTTTCATTCACTCTCGAGGCTAAGGAGCGGCGATGGGGGTGAAGTTTGGCGTAAACCCGATTCCCCCGACAATCAGGTGAATGTCTTGATGCTTGGAGTCGGTGTGCGCGCTTCGTTTACGTTGGGCGCGATGCAAGTGGCGGCAGGCTTCGTCTAGGACAACATCCCGTTAGCCAGTAGAGGATTGACCTCACAGTTACTTGGTGGGGCCCTCCTGCGGATTAAAGAAGCGGTGGATTGCGGCCATACACCACCTTAAATGGAGTTACACATGCGGCCATGTGGAAGGAAGTGTTGTAGTTATATTCGGCCCGGCTTGACCATTGGACCGGTGGGAGGTTTATTTCTTGAGAAAACAATGGAGATAAGTCTCACAACGATTGATCACTTCGATTTTGACCTATCAGTTTGAAGGATGATAAGCGGAGGCTATGGCCTGGTGGATCCAGCCGATAGAATATCTCAGACCAAAAAATACTCAGAAATATTTTGTCCCTATTCGACACGATACTGCGAGGCACCCCGTGAAGTCTTATGATCTCCGAGGCAAACACTTGAGCCACTTGGGGAGTTGAGAAGGGTGGGAAAGATAAAAAATGGGCGTATTTGGATAATGTCTACCACATTTAGAATAATTAGGCGCACCTTTGATTTTGGGAGCCCTTCAATAAAGTCCATTGACACATCATCCCAAATCTAGTGAGGAACTGGTAACGGTTGCATGAGTTCGGCAGGGGTGGTGGAATCATATTTGTGACGTTGACATATATCATAGCTGAATACAAAATCTACGAGCGGTCAGAAGCGAGTACCCCTCCAATAAAATTCCGAAGACAATCGATGATAAGTGCGCCTGACCTCGCTATGCCCCCCTATTGGACTACAATGAAATTCTCGGAGGAGATGGGGAATGAGGAAGGCCTACCGATAAACACTACTACGGCGCTGTAGCGTAGTGTTCGCGACCTTAGTAAAGTGAGGATAAGTTGCGGTTCGGGCGATTCTTGCTAGGATGTTTGCTAAGAAGGGGTCGTGTGCGACCTGATCATCCAATTCCTTAAAATCCAGAACAAACGCTACAGATAGAGTAGCTAGTGTCATTTCTGCAGGGAGCCGAGAGAGGCCATTTGCAACAGTATTGTCCTTGTCGGGCTTGTACTGGATGGTAAAGTCATAGCCAAGGAGTTTGAGCACTCACTTATGGTGCTCACCCTCTACCACCCTCTGCTCCATAAGGTACTTGAGGCTCCGCTGGTCAGTGCGAATGATAAATTGGCGCCTTAAGAGATAAGGCCACCACTTCCTAATTGCCAATACCATTGCCATCAACTCCCTCTCATATCTGGAGTGGCACAGAACTATGGGTGAGCTTGTGTTTGAAATAGGCCTAGAGGTTTCTCATCCCATTAAGGCGCCCCGACCCGATACACAGGCTTATCGGTTTCAATGATGAATGCCTTAGAGAAGTCCGGCAGTGCCAATACGGGCAAGGAGATCATGTCCTTTTTTAGCTGTTGAAAAGCCCATGTAGCCTCCTCATTCCAGAGAAAAGCGTCTTTCTTAAGCCTCTTTCAGTCGAGCGAAGCTATTCGGTATAATTAATATGACGACAGTAATCCACAATGAGTCTAAAAACCACAATAAAGCTTTGAGGGGTTTAGAGTAGGGCGATAAGTATAGCGCGCACACCTTCTTCAGTGTAAGACACACTTCACCTCCTTTGGTAATATAGCCCAAATATTCAATCCTGGACTGGGCGAATATGCATTTCTTGGCGTTAATAAATATTGGTGCTCCTAGCAGGAACACTTCTGCTTGATGAAGAAAATTGGCGGAGTTTCGAGACGTACTATATATCAAAATATCATCAAAGAAAACCAGGACAAAGTGGCGGAGATGATCCTTGAAAATGTCGTTCATGAGGGATTGGAACGTTGCGGGGGCATTGTTGAGGACGAAGGGCATGACTAGAAACTCATAGTGCCCATCATGTGTTCTAAACGCTGTTTTCGGAATATCTTCATAAGCTACCCGGATTTGGTGATACCCAGACTTCAAATCAATTTTACTACAAATTTTAGCCCCATGTAATTCATCTAACAATTCTTCGATGGCGGGAGTGGAAACTTCATCGCCATTGTAGCTTTGTTGAGTGCACGATAGTTGACGTAGAATCTCCAGCTTCCATCTTTCTTTCGGACCCGAAAATCTTGAATTTGGAATAAGAATTTGATGCTAAATTCAATAATCCTAGCTTTGTAACATTAAATCCTTAGGTGCTCGATCTTCATCTTTTGAATTTGGGGATATCTATAGGGTCGGACCAATATGGAAGATGTACCTGGGTGCAGAGTGATGGAGTCATCCTTAGTGTGAGGTGGAGGAAGACCCGTCGGTGTTTCAAAAATATATTTGAAAGTCTACTTGGGGAGTCGGATAGTGATGGGAAGAGAGGATAGGTGGGGCCGAGATACGAAGTTTGAGAATTTGGGCTCCCGAGATGGCGATTGTAATTAACAAAATATCTTGGCGTTCCCAGTTTGATGTGCAAACCCAAGGCCCAGCTAAAGATCTTGTGATTTAAGATAGGGTTGGATCCTTGGATCTTAACTTTAGCTTTACAGAGTGACGCTGTAGACATAAGTTTCCTTAGTTCATCAACAAATCGCCCCAGTAGCTAGCCATTGAAAGCGAGGCATTAGATGCCCGAGTTTCGGAGGAAATCATTGACCACGTTTTCAAGCGTCGTGCCCTTGTGGGGAAGTGGGGTGTAATGTTAGGATTGTTAAGTTTGAGCTGCCAGTGGTAGCGGCGTGGCTCGAGCCTGTTATCATCACATTCACGTGCGCTTGCAAAAATATCCAACCTGGTGGGCTTGGGCCAACACTGCATATGGCCATCCTAATAAGCCCTTAGGGCTAATTGTTTATCCTCACATTTTGCATGCGCCCTCATCTTCACTGTGGCCAGAGCCAGGCTCTACGTGCCGAAGTTCCTACCTAAATATCACGGTCACGACCATTAATGAAAGCGCTTGAGTCTTGAAGATGGTAATCCGCACGAAGAGGGGTAGTGACATCTCAAGCGTCGAGATGACCAAATGTCTGAGAGGATGTTTGAAGGGCCTCAAAAATTTGCTCTTGTAGAGTTTCCCATTGGCTTGGCTTTGAGCAGAGATGGCACAACAACTCCTTAAGCTCCTCTGACCCCAAGGGTGTTGCTCACGTTCCCCGAATGAACGAGCTAGGGTTCCCACTTTGCCATACATACCATTGTTTGCTCGTGATCTTTCATACGCACGCAAGCGGGTCGATGTTGGAAGTATCGTTCGGCAGAAAGATCCATCCATTGGGGGGGATGTCATCGTGTGCTGTGGGAGGCGCTGTGTCCTTGTGGGGAAGTGGGGTGTAATGGTGAGTTGATGGTTGAAGCTGCAAGTGGTAGAGGGCGCGTGGCTCGAGGCACAACTATCATCACATTCACGTGCGCTTGCAAAAAATCCAGCTTGGTGGGCTTGGGCCAGTATTTGCGTGTAACTAAATACGATAAGCCCTTAGAACAATTGTTTATCCTCCCCATTTTACGTCTTTGCCCTCATGTTCCTCGACAAGCGAAGCCAGGCTCTAGGCGCATCGAAGTTCTACCTGAATATCTAGTCACAAGCCATTAATGAAAGTCGCTTCAAGTACTGAAGATGGTAACCCACGAAGAGGGGCAAACAACATCTCAAACTGTCGGTGGTAATCATGTACAGAGGATGTTTGAAGAAGAGACATCAAGCGCTCTTGCGGGATTTTTGTGGCTTGGCTGCCAAAATGTGCTCTTTAAACTCCTCTGACCGAAAAGGGTGTTGCTCTGTTCCCAAAATAGACGAAGCTGAAGCATTTGCGTATAGCCATCTGACAGCCCTTAGGGCTAATTGTTTATCCTCTGGCCTGCGGCTGCTGCCCTCATGTTCCTCGGCGGCTAGGCTCCGACTCTAAATTGTCAGTTTTGCAGATATCTAGTCACGAAGCCATTAATGAAAGTGGCAAATGCTGAAGATGGTAACCCACGAAGAGGGGCAAACAACATCTCAAACTGTCGGTGGTAATCATGTACAGAGGATGTTTGAAGAAGAGACATCAACTGCTCTTGTAGAGTTCCCTATTGGCTTGGCCTAAACCGAAGTAATAACTCTTTAAACTCCTCCCAACCCCGAAAAGGGTGTTGCTCCTGTTCCCAAATGAACCAAGCTAGGGTTCCCCTTCCATACATACCATTTTTGCTCATAGTCTTTCATATGCCCGCAAACCATTGATGTCGAAGTATCGTTCAGCTCGAAAGATCCATCCATCGGGGTTAATTCCTTCAAAGATTGGAAGCTCAAGGCGCCTCGGTAAATAATCTGCCCGATTTTCAACTGTCTATGACGTAGTTTATGGGGCTTTACCACAATCCTCCATCGGCCGTTGTGGCCTTACAACCTGGGGATTTAAGTCTATTTCGGGGGTTGAAGAGGATGTCGACTCCTTGCCACCGGTGTGTAGTAGTTTTTTAATCTCTTGGATACCTTCATTGAGAGCATTCACCAACTGTTCAAGGTGAGATATCTTGGTCATCCCCGCCATTAACTCCTCTGGATTTAATTGGAGGACTGTGGAATGGAGCCCGTCTAATTCTTGTTTGAATTTTGATTGTAGCGTTACCATTCACTCTTCCATCCCCTCAACCTGAGAGGCCACTTCCCTCACCGTCACCATGGCTTGGAAGGACGTGCTCTGATACCACTATAACCTCAAAGGAAAAAAAATTACATATTTATAGGACATGACTCACCTCTCTAACAAGCTCATTAGAATACCCCGTGAAGACCATATTGACCTTTTCAGGATCAGAAGCACCTGAGAAAATACCCACCACCAAAAGCCACAAAAATTATCATAACCGCACTCTCAATTACCACTAATATCACCTAAGTTGCTCTTTCCCTTCTTGCTCCTTTCATAGGTTATTTGGATTGGGGGCCTATCAGATGCTTGCCCAAAATTCTACCATAAGCCTCATCAATTCTAGGTTATTTCCAACTAGCCAAACATCATTTCTTGTTCTATCATATACTTTTGTTTCTTTATGTCATTCTCATATTCTATTTCCACGTTTTGATAAAGATCTAATTCAGCCAAAGTCCATCTAAAATATTATAGTAATTAATGATTGGCCACACCTTTCTTCAAGTAAGGTCAAATAGGTTGTTCCCTCATATCCTTTGTGCTTGTCAATAAGAGATAAGTCTTTTTAATTTCTGGTTGCATGGAGTGTAACTACCAGGACATTACCATTGAATTGTCGGCATCCGACAGGCTCTGAATTTAAGAGCATCTGCAGGAGAAGAGGAAGTTGTGAAGTTGTAACATGTAGAGTAGGATTTTCTGGAGAAAAAGGCCTTGAATTGGCAGCAGAGGTAATTTCAGACAAGTCTGACATTTTTCCAAAGAAGGATGTGGATGAAGTTATGGAAAGTTTGAGTGAACAGGTCTAGAGGAAAATCAAAATCAGATAAGTTTCAGACCTTAGCCTGTTCTAATACCATGTGCCTAAAGCTGATTTTCATGGATAATGAATAATTGAAATGACATGGGGATACAATGTTGTTACTATATTCTAGGAAACCATATATTCTGTCTAGGCTTATTTCTAGGGTCAATTAAAACCTATATATTTACAAGATCATTACCTACTAGGATAAATACAAAATATTAGAGAATGAAATTTTTTAAGACTAGGGAGATTTCCTAAAATTAATCAGAATTTGATATGGAAAAATGCCAATAGAATGTTTGTTTGTTTCATTGTATGGTACAATTTTTCTTAATCACCGAATTTGTTTATTTTGCCCTTTGGATTCCCCTTGTATACCTCTTGTATACGTCGGGGCGTCCTTGGCTCTCTTCCTTTTGTTTTAATGATACTTTCTCGTTTGCCTATCAAAAAAAAAAAAAAGTGCACATAATATATATATATATATATATATATATATATATATATATATATATATATATATATATATATAAACACCCTAGGCAAAGAAGAAGAAAGAAAAAAGAAGAAAACAATCCATCCACTTACTACCTAACCAGTCAGCAAAATCTACCATAGACATGGACACATCCTTTCAACACCCTTTGGCCCATGCTAAAACTACATATAAAAGTGGATTTAAGCTCTTGATCTAATAACTAAGCATTTTCAAAAGCCCTCTTATTTTTCTCTTTTAAATGGTCCAAAACAAACATGAAGGGGCTACTTTTCATGCTTTGGTCCTCTTCTTTTGAATGAAATGTTCATGGTCATTTAATTATGTTGTTCTAACCGATGAATGTAGCACCTATGTGATTCCAAACGAGGAATAGATTGGCTGCCATAATATTATTGCCTTGGTACAGTGAAGGAGGATGTGCTTAACAGATTTCTCCTCGCCTTTACACATAAAACACTTATGCACCCTAATTCATCCTCTCTTTAAATTATCGATGGTTGATACTGTTTTCCAAACTGCTTCTCAAGCAAAAAAACTCACTTTTGTTGGATCCCACAAATGTTAGATGACATCCATTGTAAAAACTGTGGTCTCCTATGCTCCAATCCAAAATAATCAGGACTTAAATGAAAAGTTGTCTCTACTCAAGGGCCTCCACATTGCCTTATCTTCAACATCCCTTCTTACTGCTTTTCCTTATAGTGTCAAAAAGAAAGCTTTAACAATGTCTAACTCAAGTCGTGCAGATTTCTTAAGATTTCTTAAGAAACATGGAGCTAATCATCTAATGAAAGCTGAAACTGCAGAAGCTTTTTTAGAATCTTCTAATCTTCTTCCTATGTTGTGCTTTCTTAGTTGAGTCAGATCAGGGTATGAGCCATTGAGCACTTGCCCCATTGTTCCTCTTAACCGTGCACCTCCCAAGCATTACTACTGGTTCCAGTTGCACTCTACCATCTTCTTGGATGGAAAGGAACTCAGTCTGTTGTACATTTCCTGCTTCCAGCTTCTTGTTGAGGCATGAAACATGGCAAACAAGTTGAATCTTGCAAAATGCAGGCAGTTCTAATTTATAGGCCTCCTGGCCTATCTTTTTGAGCATCTTATAACGATCATCATAAACCTGAGGTGTGAGCCAAGGTGAGCTTCTTGTAGTAACTTCATTTTAAGATCAGATTGACTCCCAAACCAAAGTATTCCCTTATACCTCAATTGCTCACTTTCCCAATTAAATTTGGAGCATGATGTTGGATTCACTTGTATTCTTGAATGAGGAGTTGTATCTTTTCATCTTTTGATAAGCCGAAAAGACTTGATTAGTATTTTTTATAATTTTGAATAATTAATTTTAATGTGCTATTTATTAGGCTTGTTAGTTTGTTAGTTATCCTTTTATTTTGAATAATTTTCAGCTATCATATTGTCATTAACTTTTAGGTTAGTTGATATGTTAGTGGCCTACTTGTTAGGGACGTGATTTATGGTTGTTAATTTCCTTTTGTATTTAAATCCTTTTGAAGTTAATAGAAAGGAATGCAGAGAAAAATTCAGTTATGTGGTTTGTTCTCACCCGAAGAGAGCAACTTTATATTTTTATTTTTAAGCTCTAACTGAGACCTATCATCTTCCTTCCACTCATTTTGTAATTTGTGAAGCCATTTTGCCACTGGAAATGATGTATGACTTGTCTTCATTGTGCACTCTCGCAAATGCGAGATTTTGAATAATGGATTTATTTAGCACAACTATTACAAATCTTAGTCGAACTCTTAGTCAAATACCGCTTTCACTTCTTGATCCATTTTGCAACTCTCATGCTTCTTCTTGATCAGGAGTCTTGATATTTCCCTTTTCTCTTTTGTGCTTTTTGGTGTCTTGGGTCCCTATAATACATGAAGAATACATTTAAGGAGAATGTAAAGTAAGAATGGCCTCCTTGGTGCTTTACCATGTAACATGGGCATGGATGCTAGAGTCTTAACTTGTGCATGTACATGGGCTCTCACATTTCATTCACTTGAGCATTTATATATTAAATTTTTTATTTAAGGAGCTCTCCACATGTGAACTTTTATGTTCATTTCAATTGTCAATGAAGTTAGTGTTGACCAAAATGTATGTGTGTATAGTTCACTGATGAAAATGGACAAAGACAACATGTATGGCAGACTTCATGGGCAATCAGCACCCGCTTTGTTGGTGGTATCATCATGACACATGGAGATGATGCTGGTCTGATGCTTCCCCCAAAAATTGCTCCAATACAGGTATCACCTACTATCTGATCAGTGTGGTTAGACACTGTTTATGTCCGTCATTCCAATTACAGGCTGCTCCAAGTTTTGCTTCTTGCCATAATATGATACTTCGAGATTATAACTTATCATTTTAGTTCTGCTTTTTTCTTCTAAATGCCTGTCGATTTGACAATTTTAATATTTTAATGTCTATTTCATTTTTCCAGGTGATAATCATACCAATCTGGAGGAAGGCTGATGAACAAGCAGGAGTTCTCAATGCTGCATCATCTGTTGCAGAAGTTCTAAAATCTGCAAGTATTAAAGTTCAACTCGATGACTTAGATCAGAGAACCCCTGGATGGAAATTCAATTTCTGGGAGATGAAGGTCTGTACTCGTTCTTCAATCAATCCTTGCATAACCTCAACACAACTCAACAAAGCCCTAAAATCACAACTCAGCAACCACATTTTGTTTTATGGTGCTGGTTCTCTCCGAGCAAATTATTTTTGGGTTTTTCTTTTGTTTTATGGGACAAATCCAGCATCTATAAGCAGTAAGTGTTAGTTAAAAGCCATTAACATCCCACTATGCTCATGGCTTACTGGCTTCCTTGGGAATTTGACGGAATGATTTAATTTTCTTTAATAAACCCAAACAACTTGGATAAAAGCAAACAAAATTTTGAAAATGGACAAGTTCCAAACTTTTCCATATGAATATACTGCACAAATACAAAATGGTATTAGCTGCTAGACTCATTGGAATCATGGTGTTATATCATGTATGTTGTGAGGGGTATGTTTAATGCAATATCGAAGCCTCAGTTGCATCATAGTGATTCTAACCATATGAATGTTGGATCTTTCATTTTACTTCTACCCTGCAATGGCTTGCTGGTTGACTCATCGGAATCATGATTTTATAGCATGCATGTTACTTGGGTTATGGTTCATGAAACATTGAATTCACTGCTGCATCATAGTTATTCCAGCCATATGAAAGTTTGATCTGTTTCATTTTATGTATATCCTGCAATGGTTCAAACTTATTTATAGTCGAGGAGCCCTGTTTGCAGTATAACCCTTTCTTTTCTCTTGCATTATGTTGTCACTTGACATGTTGTTACCATTGCTAGTACAGTAATAGCATTTAGTTTTTCAGGGAGTTCCTTTAAGGATTGAAATTGGTCCTCGTGATGTTTCAAGTGGGAGCGTCGTCATATCAAGGAGAGATGTTCCTGGAAAGCAAGGCAAAGTTTTTGGGATATCAATGGAACCTTCAATTTTGGTAGCATATGTCAAAGATACGTTGGGTGAGATTCAGTCATCACTTTTGGAAAGAGCAAAGTCATTTCGAGATAGGCAAGTTCTCCTGCTTTCTCATTTCTTTTTCTGTGTAAACTCTTCTTAAGAAATTCTTCAAAATGATTAATATGATAGGGGGCTTGCTTCTTTTTCTCCACAAACGCATTTACACTGGCCCCCAAAGCCTGGTCAAGTGGTAGCGGATCAATGGAGTCCATTCAGTCCTCAGGGTCAGTGGATAGATCTCGTGGATCAGAAGTGGGATGGAGTAAAAATAAATAAAATTGCATTGAATAAATAATTTTATGTTTATTCAGAATCCATTTTATTTGTTCTATTTCGGGATAAGTGAATTACAATATGTAAAATTTTAAAGAATTTTGATTGTATTTAATTTTCTTTTATATTTTCCATGGTGAAACCAAACATGAGAAAATCATTTTCCTTAGCATATTTTATTTCTTCCCCTAATATTTTCCGGGTTCCAAATGGAGCCTAAGTATATGCATCATATAACATGATGATACTTGAGCACCTTGGTGAGAATCTTGTAACCATGTTATGTGCTGCATTCAAATCGCTCCAAACCTTGTAATGAATTTTACGAACCTAAGAACAACAAACTTTTACTAGATAAAGAGTGAGTTACATGGCCATTCATTGGACAGTAATGACTTACAATGTTTACATGCCAATATAGTAACACTTGGCTATGTTTATTTTCTGGGTGTTAAATCAGCATCATTCTGAGGCCCCCCTCCTTCTTACATTTTGTCAGATTAAAATTTGTGTTATATATGCTTTGTACATTCTTGTTTCATTGTTTTCTTTATTTATTTTGCTGACATCAATGGATTTCTCTTCAGTAACATTGTGGATGTGAGCTCCTATGGTGAACTGAAAGAGGCGATTTCTCTGGGAAAATGGGCAAGGGGTCCTTGGTCAGCTAGGTAGGCATTAAATTTGTTTTCCCTCAATTGTATTTTTGACTCATCCAATTCAATATGCTAGTGTTTCTGATGCCATTTCTCCATTTCTTGGTATAGTGATGCAGAAGAGTTGAAAGTGAAAGAAGAAACCGGAGCAACGCTTCGGTGTTTCCCTTTTGAACAGTCTCAGGCATGAAAACATGCCTGATGACTGGCAATCCAACTGAAGAAGTCGCGATTTTCGCCAAATCCTATTAAGTAAGTCTGCAGGCATGTTCCTGTCTTGTTTTCTTCTTATGTTCAATTTTTATCTAGGGTTTTTTTTTTTCTTTTCCATAAGATAATGATTTAGGTTGGAATTCTTGGTTTTGTTTCCTTAGTAATTGCTGAGAATTTTAGATCTGTTCCTTCCAGAACCATAGTAATCCATGTGGAAATAATTCTCTTAGTTTTTTGGGTAGGTATTACAATGTCTCAAGTCTTTTTAGCGCGTTCATCCGGAGGTCATGTTTGGCTGGGAAGAAAGTTTTTATTTTCTCGAAATCAGACCTCTCGGTATGGATTTCTTTGTTTAATTTGGGGGAAATATGTCATGAATTGGGGTTTCTTTTGATTTTCATTTCATGTTTATTTTATTATTCCCACTGAATTATGTGATGGAGGTTTTCTTCGATAAATCTTACGTGATTCAATGGTGTCTTGTATGCTAAGGAAATTAAAATATTCTATGCGGTTTTTTTTATTTTCCATTTATAAAAATTTATACTTGTCATCTCTTGGTAATCAATCACCGAATAAAAAATAAAAAAACAAATGAGAGATTTATATTTAGTTTTGGTTTGCAGAAAACTGTTCTTGAACTTGATTTTTTAAATCTGAAAAGAATCTTGTCCCGATGTTCTTTGAAAATAATTCTTGTTTTTCGAATTTAGTATTGGTTGTGTTTTTCAAAACAAAAATAAACTGAAAATTAAATGTGTTTCTTGTGTTTTGTTCTTATTTTTCAGGAAAAAAAAAACAGTTTTAAAAAACCGTCAACAAAAACAATTTAAAATCTCCGAAAGAAAGAAAAGCGGAAGGAAATACAAAAGGCCGTTGAATAATGCTCGATGTTTCCGAGAGCTGGGCAATTTTGACAAAAAGAGGAGGTCCATAGCCTTTGAGTAAAAATACATGGAAAATTTGGGTCAAAACGAAAATAACGCAAAGTTCAGGACATCGGGAAAAAACACAAAACTTGGTTCGGGGGGGAGGGTGTTGGGTTGGTTGCCCTTTTAATACGGAGGGGCCCTATTTTGGGGGCCGAAGCGTGATGGCTTTGCCGGGTGGCGCACGCCGAGAAGGGGGAGGAAAAGAAGAAAAGAAAAGAAAAGAATATGCCAAACTGCGGACAGCCCTGCCTCTAGGGTTAGGTTACGAGCCGCGCATGGTAGCCGAAGCGAAGTGAAGCCGAGCCGAAAAGAGAAAGGAATCTTTTGACTTTTTATCTTCCTGCCGTAGAATAAAAGCAAAAGCCAAAATAAAGCAAGGTTTGGTTTTTATTGGACTTTTGCAACTTTGCCCTTTATTCTCGTTCTTTATCATATCCACACCCTCCCTCTCTCTCTCTCTCCCTCTCTCTCTCTCTCTCTTAATTTTATTTTATTTCCTTTCGACTGACTCTCTTTACTTTTTCAACCTTTCCAAGAAGCTTTCTGCAATTGGGTTGTGGTTCTCTTTGGAGTTGTATCAAATTTGGCTTCCTTTGTTCTTACTTGGTCACCTTTCAATTATAAAAATTAAGTTAAATATTATGATTTCTATAGAAAATAATACTTTTTTCTATCATAAATTTGGTATGCCTTTATTAAGAAAACTATAGAAAGTACATATAATTGAAATTCGTTAAAAATTATATAATAAGTAAAATAAGTTTAAAGAAGTTTATAAAAATAATTTATTAAATTTAAATATATTTTTTATTTTTGTTCTTTTATATTTTGTTTCTTAGATTTCCGAATAACCAATTGTTATGTTTTTTAATCATGATAAATAATGATATTAAAACATTTTACTATATTGATGATTTCTTTAGGAGTGTTGTAAACGAGCTCTTTCATATTTGTTTGTTTGTTTTTTACTTAATTTCAAAAAAAAAAAAAAAAAACCCTAAATGTTTATTTGATTACTTGTTTTCAATATTTTATTTGAAGTATTTGAAAAAAGAAAAATTTATGCGTCATTTTTTTATTTAGTAAAAAGTTCAAAGTAAATTATAAAATAAATAAATAAATAAACCGTTTAAAATTTGAAAACAAATTGTCTTGAATAAAAAAAATTTTTTGAAAAATAAACTCCATTTATTAAAAGAATGTGACCTAGCTTGTAAAACATGGCTACATAAACATTAATAATGGGCATAGTTATTATGGTAATTGGTACATGTCTCAAGGCGGGAGAAATACAGGCCGTACTTCTCGAAAAAAACAAATAAATAAAAGCCCCATGGGGCAATCATCTGACACCTGAAACTGTTCTGTTCGGAACCCCCGGCCATAATTTTTCCTAGTGGTCCCACTGGTTCTTATAAATAAGTGAAAAAATTTAATGTTTTAAAAATGTTACCATGGGTGAATGGAAAAAATGATCGATGAACAGTTTATTAGTCTAGTCGTTGATCGAATTGAATTAAATCGAGACCAAAAAAATCATCGGTCAACAGTATGATCAGTTAAATCAATTGATTCGATCTTATTTTTAAAATACTAAAAAAAATTTACCCATATGATAACTATTTCTTTTTTTTTTTTGACATTTTTTAAAATGTGTTATACTAAGACTTTATGGGAGATCCTAGTACTATTCTTCTTGTAGCGTATAAGCCCAAGGAGTTATGATGAGATCGAGTGTATTAGTTGTAATCGAGCAAAATTTTTGCCCCGATAATTTGGTAGAAATTTATAGTCGAGAAATTCGTTTTAGCAGATTTTCAACATTTTGTTTTTAAAACTTTGTTCTTTTGGTACAAAATCTCCGAAAAAAATGTACGTGGGTTTAAGCCTCTACGAAATCTTTCAAAGTGGCGTATGAGGCGTAGAAGTAGGTGATTACAGCTTATTATATATAGTCTACGAGCTTTTTTATATTCTGTAATATTTATTTGTTAAGTAGCTCCTATCATTTATATGATTGATTATAATATAATATCGTTTAAAAATTTAAAATTATAATATATAATATTTTGAATCTCATAAATTATCTATAATAATATTTATAATAATATAACCAAAATAAATAATATATGCTTTAACGTAATAATATATTAAATACTTATATTTGAATTTAATAATTACTAATCTATTTGATTTTAATATACCTTAATTAAGATATGAATCATTTATCGTCATCTATATAATTAAATATGAAAAATTTTAATAGAACATATATTTTGTAAAAATATCGAAGTGATATTCAGATATTTAGTAAATCTAGTGTAGATATATCGTGTTTCATGTATATTTTGATTGTGGTTATAATATGATCGCACCCCATGAGGTAATAGTCTCAATTCGTTCTTTGCAATATTGGTTACATTTCAACTTGCTCTTCACAAGGTCTTGAAGTATAATTCAAATGGTAACTGAATAGGATGTGTCTATAAAAAATCTTAGGTTTGAATCAAATAAGAGAGCATATCAACTCAACGATATAATGTGAAGTGAATAAAAATTAAAAAAAAATTATCAAGTGAAGAGAGTATCACAATTTAATGATATAATGTAAAATCAATAAAAGTAAAAAATAATACGTAGACTATTATACTTAGCTCAAATGATAGAATGTTTATCATTAAAACTTAAAATAGACACAAGGCATTTGGAGGGAAGTCCCAAGTTTGAATCTCGACAGTATACTAAAGTGTATTAAAAAATTCTTAAAAAGAAAAAAAAAACCATTTTGGTGGACATGGTGGTGCAGTGATAGTTAATTTTCTTTAGAATTATAGGTATGGAGTTCAAATCCTCTTAGCCGCAATTTTTTCTTTAAATTTCAAGGGATTACACTGTTATAATTTTCATGTTTTCAATAGTTTAAAGAGGCTTATTTTAACATTTTAATTGTATAATTGTCAAAAAAAGTGGAAAGGTGGATAACTTAAATTAAGTCGATGCCACGCCGTCAAAAAGGGATAAATTAAGTTTTCAAATTATGAATACTTTAAGAGCATTTTCAAACCATAAATCTCAATTTTTATTTTTAAAATAGCATCTTTTTTGTATTTATAAATGATGAGGTCTATTTTTAATTTTTTTACTTTCAACTCAAACCATAATCACTGTTCGTATCTTCAAATATTATAAAAAATTAAAGAATAATATTTTGTAATTCACTTTTTTTTTTTTTTTACTATTCACAATTTCACATCTTCATATTTGGAGTGTCTATTCATTCTTCAAATTTAAGGGAATAAAATGAAGAATGGATAGAATTACTCTATTTTTCTCACTTTAAAATGTAAGGGTTAAATTTGAAAAAAGTGAAAGTAGATGAAGCTAAGATTGAGTTTTTACTTTTTAAATTTTAGATAAATAAAATATTTTGTCTATCATGCATCTCAAGTGATAGATCATGTGTCACGTCTCGAAACCTGATCCATGGTCATGACTGTCATTTCTCACCTCAAACTCGAAAAGGCTAAAAATATGAAATACATAATTTTTCTTTTATAACTGGATGGTGTCTAATTACCAAATTCCTTTTCAAACTAATGCACAACTTTTTAAATTCATCAATTGTCAATTCCAATATTTTATTAACAAAAATTTTCTTCAATCTTAATATTCAAGTATCAATTAACACAAACCGAAAACCAAACAATCCAAATGAGCATAAACTCATTAACTAAACAAAGTCCATAACGATTTTCAAATCAAATCCTAAATATGACAAATCTCATCCTAGCCAACACTCATTTTCGAACTAAAATTCTGCCGAAAAGTCGCAATTTGGTGAGCTCACGTATCGGTAAAAATCTTTAAAAGCGGTTTCGTGGATAAAAGATTTCCAATCACAAAACAAAAAGTATATATTTTTTCACAAAACTTGCTATTCAAAAATAAGTTGAAACATTAAAAATTTTACTCCAAAACATTCTCAAATTCATTTCATATCAAATGTGTGTCTACGAGAATAATTTCATATCAAATATCGATTATTGACTTTCGTATGAGAGTCGAAATCGAATACGTTTAGATATATTTTTAACGAATTAAGTGATATCGAAATGATCTTGTCGTGTAATGGAACTTTTTTCAAATTAATTGGCTACGAAGTAAATTATTAATTTTAAAGGTGGAATGGCCCATTAATATTAATCTTAAGCGCATAGCAGGCACTTATAAGTGAGTTCAAAATAGAAATACATTAAAGCAGCAAATGAATGTAAATGTCAGCTATTAATGCAGATTGTGAGAATTTAAATAGTATCGAAAGCCCCATTGATACCAGTTCGTAAGGTCGAGTATGAGAAGTCGAATATTTCGTTAAAAAAATTTGAATCATGGCTTGTCGTATATCTATATTTGTTTATAACCAAAACAAATATCGGAAATCTTATGTCTGAAAACCATTGTTTGATTAATGGATAATCAAATAAATAAAAAACAAAACAGTTTAAAAAATTTTATCATAAAAATGACGTAAAAACAAACAATTATCTTTTTGAAAATCTGTATTAATATCCCTTACACTTACATATATATATATATAATAATTTTCGAATTTTGTATTAGAATCATTATCTCGAAAAGTCTTGAAAACGCCCAAGTAGTAAATCAGAACAATTTAAAATATCACAAATGCAGTATAATAAGGAAGAAATATCATTAATACTTACCGACATAAACGTTATAGGTTTAGGCTTTTAACTTTCTAATCCATTCCATAATAGTAAAGGTCCATAAATTTATAAATTTTTATAAAGTTGTATTCTTTCCAAAATTCATTCTCGATATTTTATCCCTATATTGTTATTATTATCCTTGTTGGTATTTTTAATTTTCTAATGACAATAATTTAAATTTGATTGAACTCAAATTCCTTTCAAGTCTTATCTCAATAATTTATTTGACTTATATTCTTACTTTGAATTAAATTTCTTAATATAAATTATTATTATTATTTTTTTCAAATGTGGTCCCCTATATCTCAACAATTCTCTTTTTTTGTTTTCATCCAAACATGGTTTTACCTTTAAAGACTTATTTTCATTTATTTACTTCACTTTTTCAATTTGAGATTTCGTTCAAATCAACCTATTTGATTTTTTTTTCTTCAAAGGTCGATAATCTCTCTACATAAATCTCAAAACTTTTATTTTCTTTTTTTCTTCTAAGAGTTATTGTCCTTTCCCCTACCTTTTACTTCTCTGCTACATACTTCTCTCTTTACTTTTGCATTAGTGAATCACCATAGAATCAATTTACAAAGTTATTTTCATTTTTTTGAATAAAACTTAATACAATTATGACTTTTTCAGGGTTGATCAAAACCTAAAGAAAATCAAATAATCTATAACAAAAAATCTCGAAAAATAAATAGGGAATATATCTTACATTTCGAATTAATTCATCGGACCCTAGATTTGTCGTATTAGATTTTTTTACAATTCAACGAGTCAGAAAACAACTCTTAAGGGAAGAACGAAATTTTTTTTTTCTTATTTTCTTTAATCAGATTTACGAAAATATTACCTTTTGTAATCCATGCTTCAAACCCTATGTATGACTTCTTAAGTTCTTGAAGTTTAGAAATCGAAAGAATCATAAGCAAATAAAATAAATTTTTATAAATAATAATTTTTTTTTCTTTTTCTTTTTATATATAAGGTTTCCTTATGAACTTACTCTTATACCTTTGATAATTAATTTAATTAATTTTTTTTTTAATTTTCTATTTTACTCATAATGGAAAATCAAGGACGTCACAACGTGTATGGTTAAAACATGTAAAAGAACATAATGAAAGGTTAAATGTGAAAAAAGTGAAAGTAGATGAAGGTCTAATTGAGTTTTATTTTTTAAATCTTAGATAAATATAATATTATGCCTATCGAAGTGGTAGAGGGTTTACAGTTAAAACATGTAAAATAGTATATTGAAGGGTTAAATGTGAAAAAAGTGAAAGTAGATGAAACTTAGATTGAGTTTTACCTTTTAAAATCTTAAATAAATAAAATATTATGCCATCTCAAGTGCTAGAGTATTTATGGTTAAAACATGCAAAAAAAGCATAGTGAAGGGTTAAATGTAAAAAAGTGAAAGTAGATGAAGCTCATATTGAGTTTTTTAAAAGAGCATTTATGGTTAAAACTTAAAACATGCCAAAAAGCATAGTGAAGGGTTAAATGTAAAAAAGTAAAAGTAGCTGAAGCTCATATTGAGTTTTTACTTTTAAAATCTTAGATAAATAAAATATTATGCCCATCATGCATTTCAAGTGCTAGCACGTAAAAGAACATAGTGAATGGTTGAATATAAAAAAGTGAAAATAGATAAAGTTGAGATTAAGTTTTTACTTTTTAAATCTTAGATAAATAAAATATTATACCTATAGTGCATCTCAAGTGTCGCGTTTACGGTTAAAACATGTAAAACATAATGAAAAGTGAAAAAAGTGAAAGTAGATGAAACCGAGATTGAGTTTTTACTTTTTAAATCTTAGATAAATAAAATATATTATGCCCATCATGCATCTTAAATGGTAGAAGATTTATCGTTAAAACATGCAAGCATAATGAAGGGTTAAATATGAAAAAAGTGAAAGTAGATGAAATTAAGATTGAGTTTTTACTTTATAAATCATAAATAAATAAAATATCATGCCCATCATACGTCTCAAATGATAGAGCGTTTAAGATTAAAACAATATCAAAGCATGTAAATGAGGTTGAGGTAGAAACTAGTTTCACGATATTGAAAGTTGAAACTAGATTGTATATATATTTTTTTAATATAAAGTGTATTCAAAAAATAAAAAAGATAAATAAAATATTATAAAAACAAACTTTATTTTTTTATTAATTTATATATTATTATTTTTACTTAATTCTATTTATAATTACGTAAAGACAAAAAACACGACTTTCGGTAACGTGAAGACATGAAGAATTTGTGACATGCTACATAACTTTATATTTTATATTATCCTTTTAATTTAAATTATTTTTCATAATCATCACATTAATTTTATCTTAAAAATTAATATCAGCTAAATTTTAGTTCTTTAATAATGTTGTGAGGTTATGGTATTTTATGAACTAACTAGAAATTAAAATCAATTCAGTAAAATGAATTATTAGTTATTTTAATTAGTTAACTGAATGAATGTTCATAACAAACAATTACATCACAATTGAAGTTAAGTACTTTAAATTTTAAATAAATAAAGAAAAATATATCAAAAAAATTTTAAGATAAAATTTCTAAATTTTTTTTGATAGATATCTTTAACAATTTTAAAAATAAAAATTTGAGTAGAATTTAAAAATTTAAAAATTTAAAAATTGTAATTGGACTTGGACTTGAAGTTAAATTAGAAGAATTCTTAAATTAGGATATATGATAAATTTTTATTTATTTATCCTTCTTGTGTTAAACACAATTCGTATTCTCATATTGAAATATAATTCGATACAATGATTGATTTATATATATAATGAAAAAATTGCCCAACATATTCTAATAAAAAATTTCAAAAATATAAAAGTAATGATTTCTTTTTTGAAGATTGAAACAAAACATGTTTTCTCGGTTTTATTTTTATATCATTTTAAAATTATTAATATCATTAATTTTGATATATAGACACCACTTTGTTCAATTAAACAATCTAAACATGCATATTATTTTTCTACCATTTTTATAAATTTCCATATATATATATATATAATTTTATTTTATCTTGTCAATATTTTATGTAAAAATATCCCTTATCTTCCCATGTCTTCTTAAAATTGTGTTATCAATAAATTGTACAGATCATATTTTTCTTTACACAGCTACTTTATACTCAATCAACCAAACCTTTTCATTGGGCATCAAAACTTCCCTTCCATTTATATAAAATTTTAATTTTATAAAATTAATACTATATATTTTCAATATTTAAATAGTTTTTTTAAGGCCTTTTCTAAAATAGGAAACTTTGAATTTAAGAAGGTAAGACACTCTTTCTGCATTTCCTTTCTATAAAATATTTATAGTTTTCCCTTATATATATATATATTTTAATGTACGATTAAGTTGACCACAAAATTTAATTTCGTTACAATACAAAAATATAATCACTTATAATATAAAAAATAAAATATATGAGTAGTAACTAGTAAGGGATCAAACCTCAAGCGCTTTTCCATAACAATTATTAAAAATTTACCATTATAATATAAGATCATAGTAATACAAATTTAATATTGTGGATTTATTTTTTTCCTTATTATTATTATTTTTTTTGAAAGATTTTTCCTTTTTAGACCATTAATTTCCATGGGAGGCATATTCCATATAGAAAATCAAACTTGTACAAATTTCTTTTAGGTATCATATTTTTCCCGTTGGCTTTGGAATAAAAAAAGAAAAAAAGAAATAGGAAAAGAAAAAAAAAAAAAAGGAAAAATAAAAATTTCATGAAATCAATTGAACAAATTTTGGCAACACCGAAAATAGAAATTTAGAATTTTGTCCTCTTAGGAAGGGTGTGAATGAATAGAATTCTACTTGAGTTGGGGATGATAACGAAAAATCAGGAAAAGAGGGGCAAGAATTATAAATACAGGAAGCCAAAGGACATGTGAATGAAAATGCCACGTCAGGGATAAAATGTATCGAGATATAGGGGCAAAAGTCTTGATTTTGACTTTGGGAGCGCAGCCAAATCGAGACACTTCCGAGTGCCCTATACCATCTCGATGTAGGCAAGGATAAGGGTAGTTTCGGAAATTCGCTAAAATTACGAGGGTAGAATCGGCACGAATTCATCATATATACGTGGTTTTGTGTGGAGACTCTGCCTCTGAGTTCATATCCAAACAGCGCCGAAGACGAAGACAAAGGCAAAGAAGTGGAGGAGGAGGAGAGAGAGAGAAGAGGGAGAGAGGAATCGGAAAAGGGAAGGTCCTGAGATCCGCAGATCTGAAGGCTGTCGCTCAGCGATTCAGCTAACGGCGCCGGTTTTGTCAGTGCCGCCGGCGGTATTACGACACTAGAAGAGGAGGAGGAGGAGGAAGGGGAAGAAGAATCTGGATTTGAAGATTTGTGCGAGGATTTGTTATGTAAATCGTGGAAGGTTTTCGATCTCTGCGATTTAGTAAAAGAACAGGTATACAAAACCCTAGTTAGCTCGCTTTTGATTTCTACACTTTTTTATGGTTGTTTTTCACGGCATCGGTTGAGGATCCGGGGTCTTTGATCGTCTCAAGCTCAGCTCTAGTTTGAAGCTTATTGAATCGATGGCGTTTTCTCTGAGAATTCAAAGACTTGTCATGAAGATTTACGAGAAAACATCGATCTAAAGAGGAAGGAGGAAGAAGCAGCTGCAGAGATTTATGTAGGGATTTTTAAAAAATTAGGGTTCTATGATTGCAGTTTTGCTGAAGGCGGCGCAGAACTGAATCTATAAATATATACACGTGTGTGTATATATATTAGGGGAAAGGGACGAATTGTTAGATGATTTGTTAGGGTTTTAGTCAGGATCTATGAAGGTGAACAAGGGTGCTGATGCATCTTCAACAAATGTTTTTAGAACGAGTTCTTATATTAACTCGTTTTTTAGCTGTTGGACCTGTAAGTTAAAGGCTATATCTTGTAATTTCAAAAGCTCTATGTCCTGTTTTGTGACTAAAGAGGACTTCAAAAATCAAGCTTCTCCTTTGCAGGAAAGGGTTTGTTTTTGTGCGTTGGACATATATAGGAAATTGGGGCTTTTGGAGTTCCCAACATAAGGACTGGAGATTTTGATGTGCAAGAATTGTTTGGAGAATGACTTCTTTGAAGATTACCATCATCATGATTGATTGTTGAGATTGTTTTTTCAAGGCTAGATTTTGGCATGAAGAGATGGCTTCAGCCCCTGTTGGGGGTTTTCCTTGTTGTTTCAGGCAGTGATCAGTTGGCAGGTTGAATGAAAATTTTGAAGTAATATTTAGATTACTTTGCAGACTTCTTTGCCGAAATCTGAAGTAATAATAAGAATACTCATATTTGGAAAATAATGTGTTTGAACAGGAATTCAACTCTTTCAGAGTTACTCTCGGCTGTTAAATTTCACTCATTAGAGTGATGAACACAATTTGTTTGTCCTGTTAGTTTACATGAAGTGTTTCATTGTCCTTATTTATTTGTTTGCAAAGAAGCCCTAATTCCGAATATTAGGAATCTGCTGTGTTGAAAGCTCCAATGTGAAGAAGTTTTTGCAGGCCTTCAAAACTGGTTAACACTATCTGCCCCAAGGTAATGGCCTATGGAGGCACAAGCTGTGGCAGTCTTGTTATCAGCTTTTGGGCTTGATAATGATGTTTATCAAGCAAACTAAACTACATTGTTATATTTGCTTGCATTTGTGATTGGTGTTGCTGCTAATGTAAATCTGTACAATTTACAGGTGAGGTGGTGCTCTGAATCCTGCTGACCACTTGCAAAGAATCTATTCTATACCTTTCCCAAACAAGCACTATTGAGAGGTCTGAATCAAAAGTAAGTTTTTAGGATTTCTCTCTTTTCTGGTAGTCCAATAATATCCCCTAAACTGTGGTTTTGGAGGGTGTGTGTTGAATGCCTTGTAACAAGTCTAGGATAAATATGCCCAGGAAGCTGAAGAATTAATTCACAAGTATGATGATTGATTGTGGCTAGTCCCGCCTTAAGAACACTTGAGGAACTGTGGAAATTATTTATACATTAATGGAGTTTAGGGGCATACATTGCTGAGTTCATCTAGAAAAAAAGTAAAAAAGGGGAGCAGCGTTGTAAAATACTTATAAAGATGCAATTTTTTTTTTTTGTATTTTAAAAAAAATGATATTGTGCATTTATATATCTAGTGTATGTCTAATTATTATTATTTTTTGTTGACTTTCAGGCTCACTTGTGCAATTGCGCCAAGCGTTCACCCTTGAATCTGGAGCTAAGCAGAGCGCAACTAGCAACGGCATCCTGCAAAACTTGTGGTGGCATATCATTAGTTAATGGGATAGGATCCCCATCTACAAGCATGATGGGTACTGTGGGTCTAGAACTTACAAATTTCATAAATCCTGAATTAACTTGGAAGACGGTAGCAAAAGGAAACAGGAGTGCATCAAGACGCTCTAGGAAGCCAAAATCAAAAAACTCAAAAATGAGTGCTGACCAGGCTGATAAGGGCCCCAGAAATACAGACAATTCCTCAGTTTCTGAATCCGAGAAGGTTGTTTTTTCACATTGTTGATTTATTTCATTTCTCTAAAAATCTTTAGCTAGTGAAGAATCCTAATTCTCATGATGTAATTCCTGTATTTATCCATTTTTCAGCTTCTCATCATGTAATTCCTGTATTTGTCTATTTTTCAGCTTGGTGTTGCTGTTCTTGGGAGACGCTTCAGTGATAAAGCAGAGCATGTACCAATTAAGAAAAGGAGATTTCTATTTCGGTCTCCATCACCACCTCCACGAACCTCCTCTCCTCTCCGTGGGGACTCTGAGCAGCTTGTGGATAGTCAGCGCACTTCAAGTCAGCAATCTAGTTCCTCAAATTCGATTTCCGAGCAACAAACCATACCAAATCACTCTTCTAAGTCGATTCACAGTGTGGATGTAGTTGTTGATGGAAGGATTTCTGAGGAGACAAATGGAGGGATTGGTGATGGTGAGGACTTTTCAGGTATTGAGATGCTTGCAACAGCTGCTTGCAATAACAGTATGGGTGATGATGTGAAGGAAGCAACTTCAGAAGATAGTCCAGTTTTTACATGTGGAGGAAATAGCTCATCTATTTCTGTAATGCCTATGAAAGACACTGTTGCATCCTCTGGAACATCCAATACCATCCACAAAGATGTGGCAATAGAAGATGACATGGAGGGTTCGTTTTCTCAGGAAAATTCAGTAGCTGGCATGCAGAACCTTCATGGTGACAAGGATGATGTGACATTGAAAAGGTCTGTTTCTTCACGAGATGTTAGGTTGCACTGGGACTTGAATGTTGTGATGGATGCATGGGAGCAACCCACTGATTATCAGCAGAGTGAGAATGTTGATTCCACAAACGCTTCAGCAGTCTCTGAGGATGGTAATCAGCAGAGTGAGAAGCGTGATTATTCGGAAGATTGCCAGATACCTAGCTCTGGAGATATTAAAAATGGCATTGAAAATACAGTGATGACTGAAAATATGGTTTTAGCTGATGTACAGGGTGATATCAATCTTGTCTCAGACTCGAGAGTTGAGAGTCCTAGGGATTGTGAGTCAAACACAATCGAACATGAGTTGGAAGCATGCTCCACTGCTAACGCAACCTGCACTCATGAGAAGGCTGTTCCTACTGCTATTGAACTTGCTTCGGGGTCCTCAATAGTTGCTGTTTCTGATGCTAAAGCTTCTGAGGAAGTGATCATGGATGCATGCCTCATGCAGTCTACCAGCCCCAGATCGCATCATATTAGAAGTGCACAGATATCTGATGAAAACGAAAATATAGAAACTACCGATGTTATTGTGGATCAGAGCAGAGAAGAGTCTACCGATATGCAATTGGATAAAGCTGTTTGCATAGAAAGTGCTGTGGTAGATAAGAATGAAGTTGGATTTTCTCCCCCACCAGTCACCAAGACAAACTATGAGGTTGACTGTCTTACAAATAATGATGATGGCAACTCCAGACAAGTATCTTCTGGAGAGATGATGAACACGGACATATGTTCAGATGGACATGATCAAGTAGAGGTTCCTCCTAATGAATCAGGTGAAGTGCATTTTCCCCCCCTTTCACCCAGGTGTGATGATGTATCTGCATCAGGTGCATCTGTTATAGAAGGCGAATCTGGGGTAACTGTGGGTGCGAAGGATCACAATGACCAAGTTTCTGCAGATGATGCTACAGAAGTTGATGTAAACAAGTCTTCTCTGCATTCAGCCATTTCTGGAGAACAATTGGAATTCATCTCTGATGAGGTGGGCAAGAAGTGTGATGATGATCCTGCAAATTTCTCTGGCAAGGTTGATTTAGAAGATCCCTTTGATGACAGCTATGACACTGATGTTTCTCAAGATGATCGTGGTCATCCAGTTGGCATTCAGAAGGGGACTGAACTTGATGTGGGTTATGAATCTCAGTTTGAAGATGGAGAGTTGAGAGAGCCAGTTGTCTGTCCTTGGGAGGAAAATGAGGCTGATGATGGGGAAGCTGAACGTGTGGACTATGAATCAGATAACCGAGATATGTATGACTTCGATGCTGTTGACTACCCTGGTCCTGTAACCGGGGAAGTTGACGTGGGATCAGAATGTGAGAAAGAGAGACTTATTGGGTCAAATCATTTTGGTTGTGAAAGTGGCCAAACTACTATTGACAATGGCGTGAAAGAAATTAGTGATCAACCTCGCTTAGGTGGATCTCTCGAGAAAGAAGCAGAATTCAATAGTGCAGGGTTCTCGCAAACTTCAAAACCACAATCATGGACGCAGGCAACTAGGAAAGTTGACACAAATATTAAAAGAGGATTGAGTACTGGCTCCAAAGATGTTGCTGAAGAAGCTGAAGAGGTTGCTGGAGGAGGTACTTTGAAGGACCAAAGCCAGATAAATGTCGTTCGTGGAGATCAGTTGCCACATGATCATGAAATTTCTGCTGATAAGAATGTGGAAGTGAATGATGGCAGAGCGATTGGACCAGGGACAAGGAGGGAGTTGCTGTCACAAATTGAAGGACCGTTATCATATGACGTCTCAAGGAAGGATGCCTCCGTTCTTTTGCAGCGGAGCAGGTAATTTTTCCGGTTGTCTGTCAATTATTTTAATACATCATCATGAACTGCTGGGTTTCTAATTGTTGTTATGTTTCAGATCCAACAACCTTGGTGATTCAGATCCTCGAGCTGAAAGGGGAATTGATTCTGACAAATCCATTGGAAGGAGCAGATCTGCTTTGCATATTCATGGAAGAGGCCAGAGAGATGGTAACTGGGATGAACCTTCAACAGGTTATTGGGATTCAAAGCACCGTCATTCACCTAGTTGTCATGGCCCCTATGGCTCCGGGCGCCCCAGACCAAGAAGCATAGTTGAGACCGGTGGATTTGTCATGACTTCAGACCGGACAATCTCAAAAGCAGGAGTTGGTGGACTTGAAGGGATTCACAGGCAATCTTTGAATTCTTCCTCGAAAGGTGTCTATCGCCCCCTAATTAGAAGGAGGTCACCATCTGACAGAGATGACGCTTATGGGATGCATATGGGAATGGCACCTGGCAGAGATGTTAGCCCTGGTAGAAGTAGGGGCAGATCTAGAAGATATCAAGGAGTTAACAGAGTCCCTAGGGAGAACTATCATGCATCCATTCCTGATGACACTGCTGAATTTCCTCTTCGCATGCCTCATCATTTGGCAAGAAGAGACCGAAGCATTTCTCCTGTTTTCAGCAGAGGAGCTCCTCATTTTTCTGAAACCCATAAGATATCGCAGTCGAGATCCAGGTCCCGTTCTCCACCTTCTTGGTTGATATCAAGGGAACGTAATGCTAGCTCAAGACACTTCAGTAGGTCTCCAGATTTCAGGTCTGGACCTCGAATGGAAAGAATGAGGTTGCCCTTTCAGAAGCCCAATTTTGCCGTTGATTATGAAGAAGGTTTTGTGTCTCCACCAAGAGGTCGTATCTCCCCACAACATAATTCCAGATGGATTGATGATCGGAATGGTGCAATTGATCATTTTAGAGATGGGAGATCTCCTGTGAGAATGTTCCAACAAAGCCAGCGTTTTGATTCTATGGGTCCCCCACGAAGATTAAAGTCAAATGACTACTACAGACCTATGGTCCATCATCCTGGAAGACTACCTGAGATGGTTGGTGCTGGTCGAGGACGGAAACATGATGACAGTGATGATGATAGAAGAAAACATGGTGATCGATTTGAGATGATTCGTCCGGTGCGGCGTTATGATACAGGTGGTGTTGTGAAACGCTTCCGGTATGATACAGAGGATTGTGCTTTGTCACGCAACCCTCATAACAGTGATGACTGCGGTAGGGGTACTGACAGAAGGCCTAGGGATATTCCAAGGAGAGCAAGCGAAGAGAAACGCCATTTAAGATTTAATCCTGAGAGGTTATATAATTCAAGCCCCAATTCGTTTGGAATGCGAGAATACGATGAAGATGCATCACCCAGAAGAGGAAGACCTGCATGAACTTTCTATCCATGACTTTTTTCCCTCATTGGGTGGATCTGCTTTTAGTTAGGAGACGTTACTCCTCTTAACCATTTTCTCTCTTTCTTTTTAGGGTAGTGTCTCTATTCTGCTGTTCTTCGTGCTTGCAATGCTTGTGGAATCTATTCTCACCATTTTGATTTCCCTTGGCAAGATTTTTATCCGGCCTGCTGCTGCTCCTAATTCTTTAATTATGTTCTTTTCCTGATGTTATTTTTCTTCCGGCCGCTTTTGGCTGTTGTAACCTCTTTATGAGGCCATAATGATAGAATGACCAATGAATATTTAATGTGTTTTGACATGCTTTTATTAATAGTAAATCTTCTTATTTCTTGTCAATCTGTGCTCACTCTCTCTCTCTCTTTCGCACCCCCACCCCCTCCTTCTCCCCCAGAGGAATGATTGTCAGATTGGATTTCTACAATTGTGCTTTTGACCACTTCTTGATTATGTAATCTTCATAGAGGGACAATATGAAGCTTGTGCCTTGTGTTGTCTTCTTTGTGCTAATAATTTTCTTAGGAGTGATTGTACTTTACTGAGGGCATGGCCATAAAATTCAAGTGGACCTGTAATGAGAAGAGGGAAGATTTTAGCCCCAAGTCCAGTCATATGGTAATTGTTTGTTTTCCTATTCCTTGGTGGGTGTAATTTACTGATCCTGAGACTTGTGACTGTCTTATGTAAGGATTGGCATTACATTTGAAATATCTGTTTTTGGTATGAATAGCTCATGATATGGCTCTGTTTTCCAGGTTTTTGGTGATCATATAGATGGGGATCTTAACAAATAATGCTTCAATTCCTTAACATGGTAAGTTCCTTTGCCTCAAGCATGGATGATTTGAGGAGTTGCAGTGATGATTACAGTTCATGCCTATTTTTATTTTTGTATTCCAGTAGCTGCACAAAGATGAAACTTCTTGTAGAAGTTGGTGTTAGTGAAACTTCTAGCCAAAAGAATATTAGAACTTTTGTTTTGGAAAATATGGGCATGTTTGGTTCTTGTTTTTGAGAACTCTTCTTGTTTTATTTCTTTTTTCTTTTTGAAAACTCTTCTTGATAATAGTTTTTGAGAACATAGAGAACACCATTTTGGTGTTATCTGAAAACTGTTCTTGTTATCTGAATTTAGTTTTTTTTGTGTTCTCTGTGTTTTTTAGAATAAAACAAAAAACCTGTTAACCAAACGTGTTTGGCCTGTTTTTGTTGTTTTCCTTGTTTTTGAGAACATAATTTTTTTTTTCAAAATCTGTAACGAAACAGGCCCTATATTTCTTTTGATCCAGCAAAGCCTTATTTCTAGGTGTTTCTGCTGGATAATTTGGAAAATTGAACACACCTTGACTTGATTAATTTGAAAAGAATCAACCACCTCAAAATCCCCGGGAAACATTTAAATGCATTAGATGATAGTGTACTTTTTAAATGCTACTCGAATTTTCTTGCACATATGCTTTTGCCTGTTGAACAAGAACTCTTCCTATGATTTGATTCCATTTTTTATCCTGAAGTTTTTTATGATCATTTTTTGAATTCCATCATTAACTTTGTTATAATTAATTGTGGATCTGACAGGTTTGCAGTTGAGATTTTGAATTGAGTTTTCATTGTTTAATCTGGCCCTTTTTTTTACCTTTCAACCTACTCTTTAAAGATTTTTTGAGTAATAATTCGATGAAAATCTTCTTACGCTCTATACAAAAAAGACAGAATGATCTCTTCCTTGTTCTTAAACTCAAACGTCCATGGACAGAACCCGACAAGCCATGGCTCATTGTAGATCTGGAAAACTAAACATGGAAGCGGAGTTCTTATCATGCTCACCAGTTAAAGCTGATGTTCTCAAAATGTAGGTTATCTGCCAAACCCGATGAACAAATAGCTGCAACTTCTTGGCGGATCTTCCTTGGGCCGCTGACAAGAACTCCAATGCTAGATCCTTCACACTCTGTTATAATTTCTGCAGGGGAGAGAAACAAAATTTATTTCAGACCTCAAGGGATAAGCAATGAAAAATATTTGTAATTGGGAAGGGTATTAATGGTTTTGGAAAAAGGAATAAGGTGAGGAAGGTGTAGATTCACACTATGCTGAGCATGGACAAAGATGGGCGAGTGTTGTGTGAACTTGATATGATACGTTGGTGACTTTGTTTTGAACATTCTTACCAGGTGGTGGTGTTGCTGCTTTTTTCTTCCCTTTTTTTTTTGGGCTTTGAGGTGTGTGCTTTCATTTTGTCATAATATTATAATAATTTGTTGTATTGTGCAAAAAAGTCTTCTAAAATCATTTAATGGATATCAGTTATTTATCTTACTTTTTAGGTTGGGTCTTTCACCATAGTGCACCTTGGTGGCTTCAACAAAAGACTGGTGTGGAAAGGCTTCCAACTCGCCATCTGCATTGTGGAACCATGAGCCTGGTGATCTAGTTGGCGTTTGCGCATCCATGTTTTGGATCTGCTTCATTTCCTTGGCTGCCTGATCTTTGTTCCAAAGAAAAGCTGCAGTTGCAGTCATGGCTATGGAGAGGCATATGAATAACATGTTTAGTGAAGATCTTGCAGAGTAAGAGTAGATCATATTAGTATTGTGGTCAATTGGTTGTATTTGGTATCGTGTGAGAATGCTGATTATCAGAAGAAAAAGGACGAACGAAGATGAGATTATTGCTCCAAGCCACAGCCAGCTATTTGAGCCTAAAATTGCAGAAACTGGTACATCAGACGTGCTGGGCTTGAAGTTGAACTGTATGGTTCTAAGGAGCTTCTGGTTATCTCTTGTTGGCTCGGTTTCTCTCGTTATGTAGACTTCAATTTGTAATTGCAACGGAGAGATATCAGAGGTTGTGCCCGAAAGCGGGAGGATGAGATCTAGCATGGTGACATCCAGCGATTTCTTGAAAGCACAAATGAGAAGAACCCTTGGAGACTTGCTGCTTATTCTATTTGCTCTAAAGATGAGCTCACGGATGATGGAGATGAAAGGAGTCATGCCACTTCCTCCACTCACCATCACAAGCATGTCATGTCTGCACCATATTTTCTCCATTTTAATCAAAGGTATGGAAACACATTAAAGTAAGTTACAAATTTTCTTGGTCTATCATTGATAAGTGGTACTTGCTTTTAACTGTTTAAGGTCAACATATGAACTTCTCGATTGAAGCTAAATCTTTATGTTCCTAAACATGAAATATGTATGTTATACGCAACAATGCAAACTCATTGTAGATTGTGTTAGGACTTAGGAATGCTTCAAAATTTTGAGCTGTGTTATTTACACACCTTAGAAAATTGGTTGAAGTGGGTCCATAGGGCCCTTCAATGCTGACCTGAAGGTGCTCCTTTGGTGACGCGGTTGATAGCTTTTGATACAATGTGCTGGACCAACTTCCTTCACTTTTGATGATAACACTTACCTTCTCAGGATCTGTATTACTGTTTGAGGTGATCGTAAAAGGATGCCATTGCAGCTTGGAAATGCTCGGCACATTTACAAAAAGGGTACTCGTTGGAGCATAATTCAGCCCTGGTAAGAAATATTGGTAAGGTTTTATTTTTTTTCCATGTCCCTTTTTAATGTATCTTCAACTTTAAGACTTTATGCATGATAGTAGCCTGGCTTTGCATTGTAAGAAAAATTATAGTAGGAAAAATGTGAAAGGAATTGAAGGACCAAGTCAATTGTTACTGTACTTTTACCTGGTGCTTTAGAGAAGTTCATCTCCACTGCCTCACAAGGTAAAAGGCGGGCTGCAACCAGTCGAACCTTTTGTTGGGATTGTATGAATCTCAAGTATCGGTCTATCAAAAAAAGGTAGAAACCTGGAAGCATGATGCAGGAATAGGAGATGCCCACATGTAACACAAAAAGGACTATGAAAAAGATGTAGAGATAATGGGTGTAAAAGAAAAGCTCAAAGATCTTCCTTCTTATACGAGGAAAGCTTGTTGCCCACATGGCTAATCCAGATAGTAAGCCTAGTTCTCCAGCCACATTAGAGACCCCAATTTTATCCCATTTGAGCATCTGCGGTCCCACGAAAACGCACAGTGAGGAGCTAGCAAAAACGCTAACATAGTCTGAATAATATACCTGGTACTGAATCACATTTAGAATACCTTGTTATGAGTTTCAGAATGATATCATTTCAAATTTTAGACAAACTGGAAAATTAGGGGTTCAAAATTATTATTATTTTTAATTTCAAATTAATGGCAAATTATTATTATATCTTCTAGGTTGGTTGGCATACCCTTTGCATCAAAACTGTTGTATAGGGTATAAAGATTTTGTGGTCTTGGTTAAGAGTTGTAACTCTAGTATCAATAGAGGGTTGTTGAATACAAAAACAGAATATGTTCTTTATTAAGTAGATGCATTAATATATCAAACAGGTGTATAGAATATGGGCCCTTATTTAAAAGACTACTGGTTGTTGTTCGTGGGTGCCTTTTGATTTAGAACAGAAGTATAGATAGGTACCCTTTGCATTATAACATGATTATAGCTTATGATTAAAATTCGACAAACGTAATGGTATAGTTCCTCTATATCATATTGTTTGGCTGAAACTATTTTTTCTTCCTTTTTGTCTAAAGAACGAAAACAATGTTCTGTGTTACCTCTGAACTTTGATTTGTTGCAGCCCAAAAAATAATGTAACACAAGCCATGGGCAGTGAAGAGGGTCATGACAATGTGACCAAGCCAGATATGATATTTGATGCTTGACTCAGATGTGAGGCCAATGAGCCGCAAAACGGAAGATGCTCGTGTCACTGGAAAGAAGAGAAAGGCTAGACAAATGTTCCCAACAAGACTTAGCATCAGACCTGCACTTTCTAATTTGGCTTCCCACCTGCCAAATCCTCAAAGAGTGAAGAAAAAAGCACTGAAAAACAACTTGCAGTTCATGAATAAACATGGGAAGAATTCTTACACTTTTACTCCTATCTTTGCTGCAGATTGGTGGGTGATATTTGCAAACATGCCATGCAAGGAGGCAGAAATAGACCAAACTAAGAGGATAAAGAACATGGATAAAAAGGATAGCTCTATCCAAGAAACAATCCCCAGAGGGCCCTTCACTAGCACCGGTCGTTTCCATAAAGCCCAGCGAGAGTTCTCAGCTCTGTCATGATCAACACATTCCTTTCCTAAGTGGAGATATACACAGCCCAAAGTAGCAACAAGAAGGATCGGAAACGTATAAATAAGGAGGTTGGCTCCTGCACCAAACAAGAAGGAAGCAGCTAGAGTGAAAACTGTTTAAGTTTTTTAATCCCTGCAATCTAGAGTATAGAAAAGACACCAAACCTTGTTGTCCAAAAAACTTAGAATCAGTTTTTGCATGAATGTCAGGCAACCAGTGCAGCCAAAACATGTTTGTGGGCATCATGATCCATACCATAAGGTAGCCAAGCAAGACCACCATGACAACCAACCTTATCGCTGATCGAAGAACATCAACTCCTAGCCAAAAAGAGGTACCTTTCATCATCTTTGAATCCATGTCTCCTCTCTTCTTGCACTGCATTGAGGGTCTTGGTTGAAGATGTGTGCTGATAGGCTACCTTTATATATTATATATTTAGCCAAATGTTCCCACAAAATTATGTTCATAGACTTGACCAAAAGTTATAGCAGTCCCATTAGTGGCCTTGTTTGTAGTTTATTTTCACATTTTGTAATTTATTTTCACATTTAAAAGTTATTTTGTCTGTCTGAGTGTGGTTGAAGTCCATTAGAATTTGACTCTTATATTAGAGGCAACAATATGCCATAGTATGGCCTTCTCTTAGTTTTCCTTCCTATATCCTACCTAAGTTCATTCAACATACACTGTTTTATTAATGTTTTTTGTCAACTTCTAGCTGTGGAAATCAAGGGCCTGTTTGGTTATGGTTTTTGAAACTGTTTTTTTTGTTCTGAAAAAATAAGAACAAGGAAAACACAAAGAACACATTTAGTTCCCCCCCCTTTTTTTTTTCTTCTGAAGAACACACAGAAAACACTAAATTGAGAGAAAAAAACAATATTTGGAGACTACTAAAATGATGTTTTATGTGTTTTTAAAACTTTAGGCTGTTGGTTACTTGTTTTGAGGCTTGATTTTAAATCTGAAAACACTATTTTGGTGTTATCTTAAAAATGTTTATGTTATCTGAATTTAGTGTTTTCTGTGTTTTATTTTTATTTTTACAGTGAACCAAACATGTTTTTCCTTTTTTTTTTTTTTTTTTTTTTGAGAATAAAGCAGTTTAGCAGGGAATAGGAGTGTCACTTTAACCTCCCTCCCTCGCAAATAGAATATGATTTAGAAAAGTGGTTGAATTTGGATGATGGCTATTTTGTTGAATTTGGATGAAAACAGGAATCAATCACTGTTTTTGTATTTTGGCTTTTTACTAGATCTCGAATCTTTGCTTGCGGGGATCAATTTTAATTTTATGGTTAGGGTTGAGTTAAAAGATTTTTTATTCAAATTTAATTTGGATTGGACTCCAAAGTCCAAAGTAGCAAGTTTGTATTCAATTATCTACCAAAGTTGCAAAATTACTTTATAGATTTTTGAAAGGGCCTAATGGATGTCTGTCCAAATAGGAAAGATTCCTGATAGAAGATTTTCCATTAAATAGAGATTTGCTGTCCTATTAATTAATTATTAAGCAATTCCCATCAATGATAGAATTTATTTCATTCTAGATAACCTGTGAGCCTTGTATTTGCTTTTGACATTATTCAGGAATCAGGATGTTGTCCAAATGATAGAATCTTTTAATATTGGAATTATTTGGTAGGAAATAACACCTTTTAAAGTATGGACTTTGTAATCGAGAATTGACTAGATTTTAAAAAGTATTGCATTTACTCTGGATAGGGATTTGGTAATTGGACATCATCTAGTTACAAAATGAAAATGAAGGTGTTTGTTGTGTCTTTTTGTACTTCGAGCCTTAGGTTGATGTCAAACAAAAAGGAATAACATAAGTAATAGTGATTATACTAAAATTATTTTCTTAGAAAAACTTCATCAAATTATTTTTTGTATAATATTTATACTTTATAAAATCTTAAATGAAGTTCTATCGAATTGGGTTTTTTTTTTTTTTTTGATAATTAAATATTTGATTACAATGTTGTAAACTATCCTTATTGAAACTCGAGGTCTCCTCTCTTGGATGTCCTGCATTTTTAAACTTTGATCGTTCTACTAATTGAGACGAAGCTAGACATGTGAACATCAAATTGATTTTTATTAAAGCTTGTTTTAATCAAATATTTAAAAGTTAATTTTCTTTTATTAATTTGTGAAATTTTTTGTTATTGTTATTTCTATGGCAAATTTTGTGTTTTTTTCACAACATAAATCTGAAGTGATGGGTAATAATAGAATTTCTAAATAAAAACAACAATTATCAATTATTATTTTTTAATGTTTTGAAAAAATTATCCAAAAAATCACAGATCAATTGGTGATACATTGCTGATTTTTTTTTTTTTGGGAAAATTCTAGTTATGTGATAGTAAATCTCAAATCTTTAAGATAGTTTAGAATCATGAATAACCCATCAAGGCTAAACATGGATAGCTTAATTTGGTCAAGCGACTGAGCTCTTGACATCTCCCTTTGGTTCTCTTCCTAAATGTACTTTTAAATTTCTCCGAAATAAACAGAAGATAAAAAAAAGAAGACTTTTATCACTATTTTGGAAATTAAGTTATAATTAATTTTTTTAAGAAATATCTTGCCAGATAGTTTATCACTTAATATATATATAGAAAGACTTAAAAGAGCCGAGAAACACGAGATTATTTGAAGTTTCTGATTAACAACACCAAATAAAGTGACAGGGCCTTCATTATTTATATAGTTTACATGCATGCATCACCAGTTGAAGCTAATGGACTCAAAATGCAAATTATCAGTAAAACCAGATATGTAACTATCCCTGTTACAGATATTATCCGTTATAGATATGAAGGGTCCTCGGCTGCTCGCGGCTTTAAAATGCTTCTGCTAGGATGAGAGGAATCTATACTTATATAGTATAAAAAACTTGATCTCATGGCTTTGAAGCGCGTTTGCTAGGTTGAGACGAACTTATATTTATGTAGTATCAGGAACTTTCCCTCTCTGAAGTTGCGAAGTTGTGGGATGTAACACCAAATGAGCAAATAAATCCACGAGATTATTTGAAGTTTCTGATTGATTAACTTTTATGATGAACAACACAAAATAAAGTCACATGACATGGCCTTCATTATTTAATATATATACGTATGCATCACCAGTTAAAGCTAATGGATTCAAAATGCAAATTATCAGCAAGACCAGAAGAGCAAATTCTTGCAACCTCATGTCGCATCTTCCTCGGCCCGCATACCAAAACCCCAACATCTGATCCTTTGCGATCAAAAAGTATTTCTGCCATGAAATCACGATGGTGAGTTAACAACTATTATATGTTGTTAAGAACTGAGATTAGGGGCATGTTTGTTTACACTTTTTAAAAGACATCAACCAACTTTAAATTTGTGAATCTAACTTGAAAAATAACCAATTTTGGACAAAACAAAAATGTCATTATTTGTTTTATGTATTTACAATGTCCTTTAAAGGAAGAGGTTATTTTTGCAAAAAAACAAAAATGCATTTTTATCAAAATTAGGCCAAAAGTTGATAAATGGTCAAATTTCCGAAATTAGGTTTTTAAAAGGTATTTTAATCAAATCACAATTTTTAAACATTTTTTTGGTTCTAAAAAACAAGAAGAACAAGACAAACGTAGAAAACATTTTTATTCATAGTTTTTTTTTTCTTTTATGTTATGAAAAACATAGAAAACACTAAATTCAGATAACACAAAGTTCTTGAGAACAATTTACAGTTTTTGTGTTCTGTAAAAAATATTTTTGTTTTTTGAATTCTGTGTTTTTTGTGTTTTCTTTGGTTTATTGAACAAAAGAAAAATGGAAACCAAACATGTTCTTCATATTTTCCTTATTCTCTTTGTTTTTGAAAACAGAAAATAGTTTTTAAAAGTATGAACCAAACATGCTTTTGGTGTTTTCTGTGTTTACCAAAACTGTTCTAAAGAATGATTTTCAAAAAAGGAACCAAACATGTTGTAGATTAGTCAAATAAATTCACTCACTCTTAAAAAGAAAACAATCTTAAAGCTTACTTTTAAGATCAGGTCTCGCTCCAAAATGCACCTTGGTAGCTTGGACGAGGGACTGATGAGGAAGGCTTTCGAGCTCTCTATCTCCGCCACTGCCGCTGCCGCTACATAGCCACGACCCCGGTGAGGCTACCGGCGTCCGCACTTCCAGGTTCTGGATTTGCTTCCCTTCCATGGTGGCCTTTTTCTTATCCCAAAGAAAAACACAGCTAGCAGCTAAGAAAATGGCAGCACATACCAAGAACATATCCCAGAGACATTTAAAGGAGAAATGATAAATTTCGTCACTGTCACGGACAATAGGGTAAATATAGTATCTAGTGACAATGCCCAAGAAGAGGAGGAACATGAGGAACGAAGATGAGATTATTGCACATAGCCATAGCCAGCTGTTGGGGCCAAGGGCTGCAGAAATGGGAGCATATGATGTGTCCTGCCTGAACCATATCGTCCGGAGGAGCTTCTTGGTGTCGGTGTCGGTGTCGGTGGCCAGCGGCTCTTTCTCTCTAGTGATGTAGGCTTCTATTTGCAGCTGTATCTGTGAAATGTCTGAGGTTGTAGTAGAGATGGGAAGCAGGAGGTCTAGCATGGTGAGATCAGCAGAGTTCTTGAAGGCACAAATGAGGAGGATTTCTGGAACCTTGCAGTTTGATTTGGTGCTTTCGAATATGATTTCACGTATTATGGAGATGAAAGGAGAAATACCGCTGCCTCCACTCACCATTACTAGCGACTTGTGCCTGAAAAAACAATCAAAGAATTTTATTATATCCCTACTAAGATCGTTCTATTCCTACTAAGATCGTTCTATTCTATTTCATTGGTATCTCGTAGGGATAAACGATATTATTAGAGGATATATTTCTTTATTTTATGCTATTAACAATAATTGTTATTAATATAGGTAATAGAACTAATAGCACTACTACTACTACTAATAAAAGAGACCTTTGAATGACTAAATATAAATACCTCGATGTCTCTTAGTAGTGACTGCCGATGTGAGAGTTCTAGTAGTAATACCTTCTACGTAAAACATGAAGTAGCTTTATCTAAGAACTTCTAATTGAGATATTATGAATACACTAGGTTGCACAAGAAAACCGTTTTGGCGTTCAAATTCTCAAATTCAAAGGCTGGAAAAGGTTTTATAATATTAAACGGGTCCAGTAAGCGCCCTTAGAGCTATGTCATAATACCTTGGATCGACTTCTACAAATCATAATTGCTCAAATGAATAACTAAAGAACTAAAGAAAATAGATAGATTGGGAGGACATAAGAGAAGAGAAAGAAACAAATTCTAAATATATCGCTTATAGGTTTACTAATTTATCGCTCATGTTGAGTTGGGCCTCAGTCAGAATATTATTTTGTTACCAAACTAACCTTAGGAAATGAGGTGAAGCAGGCCCATAAGGCCCTTCAACAGAGACATCAAAGCTGTCTACAGAAGAAGGTGAAGAAAATTTGTTGTAAAGTTTCTGAGACCAGCTTCCTTCAGTTTTGATGATTATGCTTAGCTTATCTGGTTCACTTTGACAATTTGAAGTGACAGTAAAAGGGTGCCACTGCAGCTTGGAAATGCTAGGCACATTCACAAATAAGATGCTAGTGGGATTGTAAGTCAGTCCTGCAAAACCAAACCAAACCAAACCAAACCAAACTCAGTTGATGAAGAAATAAAACAAGAGTAACAGATTTGTTACATCCTTGTTTGGGGGCAAGCAATTTTGTTAGCTCACCTAGACTCTTGGAGAAGGTCAATTCAACAGCTTCAGAGGGTAAGATGCGTGCCGAAACCAGCCGAGATCGTTGCCGGGACTGTAAGAATCTTAAGTACCGGTCTATGATGAATAGAAAGATCCCAGGAAGGATCATGCAGAAGTAGGCAGTCCCAACATGCAACACATAGAAGAAGACATATAGAGTGTATATGTGGTGGGTGTAGAAGAAAACTTCAAACATTTTTCGCCTAACCCGAGGAAAGCTTGTTGCCCACATAATTAATGCCAATACAAAGGCAATCTCTCCAGCTACATTTGATACATAAGTTTTGCTCCATTCTACCATCTGCATTACTCAGTTTGCAATAACAGAGTGTCATCATCCAATTTGTACAGCTATTTAGAAAATTGCAGATGGGGCCAATTTTCAGGATCTGGATTATGTCAGTGACAATGTTTTGACTTCTGTGCTTTGAGATGCAATACCGGTACTTTCATTTGATTCATAACCTCCGGTGAGGAAACTTTTAAACTCCTTTTGGAACCTAAAAAGTACTAAGAAAAGAAAATAGAGCGAAAGAGTGGAAGGAAAAAAAATTTGGAAGAAGATAAAAAATGCGTTTTAACTTAATAAATTAATTTTATATGTTTATTCAAATTCATTTTATTTGTTTTTCTTTATAATATAAAGACTAAGAAAATAAAAAATATATAAAATTTTGAGAAATTTTGATTATATTTGATTTACTTTTACATTTTCCACGGTGAAATCGAACTTGAGAAAATAATTTTCTTTAGTATTTTGTTTTCTTTTCCTAGTATTTTCCGGGTTCCAAACGGAGCCTTAAATTTCAGGAAAATTTTACATTCTTTGATAGCAAGGTCTCATGACACAACACATGATATTTCACAAGTCTAAGACAGCAGTATAAACCAGTAGGGCCCCTTCAACATGATGAACATACCAATAATTCATTCTCTGTTCCTTTCCAAAAGGAAAAAGGCAGGAGGAATCTCAGTCTCTCAGAAGATTTCTGACTACTGTCAAACAAGAAAGACAAGAGACTCCAATTCCAGACAAAAGAACAGCTGTTCTAACTTCTAACCACATAAAAAGAAGAGAGATATCACATCTTTCATCACACCAAGAGTAAAAGAAAAAACCAATAATCATGGGCATGGAATAATCATACTAAAGACATAAATGTTGACCAAAGAAACGAAAAAGAAAGGGGATATTAAGCATTATTACCTCAGCCATTTGATTGGTCATAGCCCAGTAGATGATAAAACCTATGCTATGTCCAGCAAAAAGTACCATTGAGAGATGCCCGAGCCAAATATGATACTTGATGCTAGACTCTGAAGTGAGTCCAACAAGAGGCAGAATTGAAGATCCCCGAGTCACAGGAAAGAATAAAAATGCCCAGCAAACGTTTCCAATATATCCAAGTCTCAGAGATACACTACGAAACTTAGCTTGCCACCTGCCAAGACAGTCCTGGCAGATCAATTATCTAATTTATCTTAAGAATTAAGCATAGGCTCAAACAATAAGAAATGACTCGATCGCTTTGTTTCAACAGAAGAAGAACTAAGACTCAATTGGCAATTTGAAGTGAATGTGTAGGCAGCCTATATTCTGCAAATATCTTTTGAGGAAAAATCATAATAAGAGATGAATAAAGCATGTATAGGCAGCCAATATTCTGGAACCCATCTAAAAATAATAATAAAAAGGAAAGGAAGTTGATAAACTTTTTGATAGCAAAAAAGCCAGGCTAAATGTTTATTATTGATAACTGAAGTGTAAAGATGATCCAACTTACACTTTCTCCCCTTGTTTATGCATATGGAGGTGAGCAAAGCTGACATGTAAGTAATTTGCAAGAGACCAAATTAAGAGTACGATGAACATGGCAGAAAAAACAAGTTCCATTGCTGAAACAATTCCAAGAGGAGCCATCACAAGCACTGGTTTTTTCCAGAAGGCCAGAAGACGACTTGCACTGATGCTGCAAACAGTTTATATATGAAAGTATTGTTGTTCCATAAGCATTTCATGGATGCAGAATTATGTTTTCAAGTGGGAGAAAGGACAACTGAAAGAATGAAGATTGCTGAAAAAAGATAAAAAACGATTTTACCTCCCAGAGCAAGAATTTCCCTTTTTCTTCTGAAAATGGAGATAAACACAGCCCGCAGCAGCTATGAGCATAATAGGGAATGTGAAGAGCAAAAGATTTGTTCCTGTAGAATATGTTGCCAGAAGTATTGAATCAGCAAGAAAGAAAAAAGAAAGATGTTCCCAGAAATCAAGCTAGTGAGCAGCAAAAAGGAAGTAGTGAGAAGCCAACCTTGTTCTCCAAAATATGTAGAATTAAGCTTGCTGTTCAGCTTGGGAGTCCATTTTTGTTTGTACATCTTTGTAGGCAACAAAACCCAAACCATAAGCCACCCAAGAAATACAACTAGGAACATCATCCTTGTGACTCTGTGCCTGCTCTTCTTCTTCCCTTCATGACTAAGAGTAGCAGGAGATTCTCTCACTAAATCAGAATCCATCGTCGGCTTTGATCTATGCCCTGAAAGCCTCCTAAGATGAATTTATAGAAGATGCAGTTGCTTTCTACTTCATCATGTGTCTGATGGAACAAGCAAAAAGAAACAGCATGATTCATGCATATCTACACCATCTTTTGTATATGAAGTTCATTTTGTGAACTTACAAACTAGTGATTTGGATGGCTATATAAGGTTAAAATACTCCTACTTGAATGATGTCTCTTATACTTTGGAAGAGCCAAAGCATAAATAGAGTTTGCCATATCTGCCCCTGAAGAATTCCTTTGCATCACCAAAAAGAAAGGCATACCCTAAATGGAAGTTAAAATGTCCTTAATATGGTTAGTAGTTGATTCATGATGTAATCAGATTGATGCTGAGAACAATGATAGGCAAGTGTGAATGCAATATAAATTCAGATGCATCTAGACATTATAAATATCTGGTCTTCTAGGAATACAGAACCCTATGGATTGATAAAATCCTATTGTGAAATTTGCAGGGATGTAATGCATCATTTTAAATGAGTCCATGGATCTCCAATTTTATCATCCCAATTATTAAAAAAATATCAAAGCACTCTACACAAACAAGAGGATTTGTAATGGCTACTGCCAAGTACAGTTGACATTTTTTTGGTGATGCAAGTATAGTTGACCAAATGGCCTCAAAAATGAGTCTTGTCCCAAACTAATATAAATTTTTTAAAAAAATTACCAAAATAGTTTAAAATGCAAACTAATGCCCAAAGTAATGCTCTGTGCCATTATTGATTCTTTTTTTGCTAATGCTATAGTCAGAATCGTGGCCTTAACTTAAAAATTTCAATGCCATAATGCCACCAAAGCATTAACTTAAAAAATTCTGTTAAAAATTCAATAAAAAATTTCAATGCCGTAGCTAATGATCAAGTGTATTAAGTTGATGTGTATACCAACAATGTCAAACATTAATGATATTATCATTTCCTATTTTCAATCTATATTTAGAATTTTTAAAAAACCTATTTTGTCCAAAACTCCTCGTGTATGTTCAATAGTACTGATATTAATACTCACACAAATTAAGATCCAATAATCAAGAGAGATTCAGAGATTCTGAACTGAAGTGAATTCCTGTAGTCACAAATCTCAAACAGATAAGGCACAATAACAGTTCCAAATAAAGCCAAATTTTTCCACATCATCATCATCTGAGCTAGGACCTTACAGAAGTTCATCATAATTTCCAGAAATATTTGATATTGATCACAACCATTACCACAAAAAGGAGAAAGATCCACAGCTTTCTAATGTTAGTTGTTATTCAGTGGAAAACAGAGTAGGAGGAACTGGATTATAGAGAAAATTATCAGCAGCATACAAGCAAAGGAAGAGGTCAAAGTGTCATAGAATGAGTTCACAAATCTTATTACAAGTTAAAACCCCCACAGAACATGCTCTGATATAGAAATGGAAAAAAAGTAAGAAAATATAAATTTTACATGTGTCTAAGTAACCACACCCAAAACCAATGCCAAGAAAGTTAAAAATAGATTCCAAAATGCCTGCAAGAATCCCAGGAACAATCCAAAGAGCTCCCATCCTTATTGTGGCCATTCCACAAGCTGTAGATTCAATATTGGCATTTGATGCCAAAAGTAACAGCTAAGTCTAATGGAAGAAGCCTCCTAATCCAAGGTCAGCAGCAAGATGGACAATTATTTGAACAAGTGCAACATGAAAATACTGGGATAAGTATTGATGACATTCCATACGCCTCCCACTAGCACCAACAACAGCTTAAAAATACCTGTAAAGAATTACAAAATATGGATTCACAAATTTATTCAATCAGTAGGTGTAACTCTCTGTTTTTTTATATGTATTTAGTGACAGTGATAGTCTGGGGTAGTTCAGAAATAATTAATGGTGGAATAATATAAATCCATGAATGTCTTGAGGGAAAATCAAGTTCCTTAGGGGCCATTATAATTTGACAATTATTTCCAGCGAAACAATTAATGAATAAATAAATAAATCCAAAATAAATTCATGATGAAGGAAAGGTAATATTTAGTGGTGGAAAAGATTAAAAAAACAAGGGAAAAAAAACAGACGATGTCATTTCGCTCCCATGAGGTTTGAAAGAATGACAAGAATCAATCAGAACATTCGTGAATATGTGGGGAGCATTTAGAATCAGCTGAAAAGCCAAAAAACATAAGTTTCAGGTGTTAAGGAGAAGGCCAACAACATACATGATCCCCTACAAGAAGAAATTATAATTTCTACACGATTGAAATCAAATAAACTTGAAGATAATAATCACCTGCACTGGGAAACCAAAGCAATAGGATCACCAGCAGGTGCGAGGTAACCAAAATACATCGGAAGTGCTGTTGCTAAAATAACAACAATTAAGCTGTTATGCTTGCAGGGTGGCTCCTTTACCTAAAACAACTTTGTTAGATGGTGTGGCCAACTGCAGATAACAAAAGATACAGCAAGAGCCGTAGCTGGGTCTGCAAAGTGGCTATGGAGCTTCGCTCTCCAGTAATGCACCCTTATTCAGTGCAGCATCTACCAAGAGAAGATTTTGATAGAGGTTGCAGCCATCAAAATTTCGATTGTATTATCTTCCAAAAAGATAATAGTTGATGACACAAACTCATTCTAACTACTGTTAAGTAATTTTTCTAGGCAAACAGTATTGCAAGATAAAACATCATACATACATTTTTTGTCATTGAATAGGAAAGTTCTATAGAAAAAACACAGGTTTCATCTTAAACATCAATATTGATGCATAAGTAGACTGGAGCAAGGAAAACAAGAACATTCATATGAATTTTTCACAGGAAGAAACACTTGTCATAAACTATGAAAAACCAAAGAACAAGAGAGAAACAGAGCCTGTGTATCTTGTCATCCACCTCAAAGTGACCAAAATTAAATTACTTCTTACCATTGGTTGATTCCTTGGAGTCTCAGGAGGTAGGCTTGTGCTAATGCAAACAGGATCATAAATACAGAGCACAATAATATTATCTGTGAGCTTATTCCTGCAGCCAAAACCGTGAGAGACTTTTCAAGAGCCTTTGAAAATTGGCAACATAATTAACAGCTGCAGAAAATCAGAAACAAATATAGTGTTAGTTACAAAGAATGAATTGGGGAAAGGAAAAATTTCAATGGGATAATAAAAGATTTTGATTGACCCTAAGACATTAAAACATAAGAAAGTGGGACATTGAAAATATTGAACAAGAAGGTCAGCATGAAATTAAAGCACTAGGAAACCTACTTCTCTGATAGTAAAAAAGATACTATATCAAAAATAAGAAAAGATAGGTTGAAGCCAAGAATGCAATCTACATCAGCCAAAATTACTTTAAAAGATAATGTATTTGGACCTAAAACAGATTGAGTCAACCAGATACCAGTGTCATCAATCAGACAAAAAACGATGATTATAAACAATTGCCATTGAGCTAGCATGCCTGAGTGAACATCATTTTATCTCCTCACCAGCCAGAGGCCTCAGCCACAAGCAACAATATCTCCCTGAACAAATTACCTCCAGTGTCGCAATATAATCACCATGAGAGCAGCAGCCATTTTCCAACTATCTTGACCTAGTGACGTATAGGCACCTTTACCAGAAATGCATAAAAGTTCCAGCAATTGTAGCAACTGCCATAGAAAATAAATAAGTCAAATTTTTATCCAGTTTCCAATATTGTAAATAATATTCCACTCTTTATTCCGATCAAACAAGTATTTATTTCTTTTCCATAAGTGGAATACTTTTTTTAAGGTATGGAAAACAGAATTAATAATCACAACTTGTTCCAAAAATAAGAAAGAAACAATTGAAATGAAACCATATCCAAACATTGTTAAGTGTTCATTTCCGTCCTAATAATTGTTAAACTATGAATGACCCTTATAAGTTATAACTTGAGCTTTTAGCAGGTCAACAGTACATCTCAATCAAACAACAGTAGCAGTCTTGCTTTAAAAATAAAAATTGCTGGGTGTCGCCCAAAAATAACGAGGATCTTAATCATGGAAAGGTAAGTTCAATTTGAAAAACTAACATTTTTCCTCAACCTAAGATGCTCCTGTTGTTCCTTAACTGACACAAGCTTCCATGGAACTCGTGGTGGAAAATGAGAATGAAGGACAAAATGATACCTCAACTAGAATGTAAGTGCTCATTTTCCTGCTAAACTATAGCATTGGATGAAAATCTTGGAGTTCTGACATCAACATGACTTTAAGATGATTAAGGTCCCACTACAAAAATTGCAATGCTAGTGCAAGTAAAGAGGCCTAAAGGTCCAAAACATATGATCATGACTTTCACAAGACACACCCAACTGATAGGTCTGAAACCAAGATTTTACACTCACAAAAAACCCAAAAAACAAAAGTTTAGGTTTATAAACTATTGGCTACAACTCATTCCAATGCGCATAATGTTGAAAAACATATATCTCATATGGAAAAGACATCACTGTAAATTTTTAAAAGCAAGAAATTATCTTTAGTTAAATTAAACAAGAATTTAGCCAAATATAATGTTGTCTTAAAGCTCACGCATAGGAGAGAAGCATCCAATCCAAAGCACATATCAGTATGATCACATGCAAAATCCAAAAACAGATTTGGAAAAAATTCATGAGTTTGTTAATATATAAAGAAAACTTCAAGTGAAGGATATTTTTCTTTTCATGGAACTTGAACTCTGAAACTACAAAAATAAGAAAAGCAAACTGAAATATCAATCAAATGAATAAAGAGGAACTTACAAATTGGAAAATAAATTAATCTGCCACTCCTTGCAGCACCATTATATCCATTAATTCATGCACATTCCATGAGAAATCTGGATGTCTATTTTTTGATCATTTAATGAATGAAAGTCTGTGATTAATACATAGTATTGGACTTGATGACTGAAATTTGTACAACTGGGATTGGGAAGAGCATATTTTTATAACACAATTTGATTTGTATATTCTTCGCTGTAATCATTTTCAAATAGATTTACTAAATCATCAAATTCAAGCAACACATAGAAGCCCCTTTGTCTTTGACTAGGTGACAATTATACCAGTCAACATCTTCTTCACAACTTTTGTGGGCCCCTTAAACAGGTTGCATTTTTTGTGTTTCCCCTAGAGATTTCTTCCAGGAAAAAAAAACACCAAATTCAGGGGTCTGGTAAGAAACAATTAACATTAGAAAATTTATTTTGAACTTTTCTGGCAGGATTACACATGGTTTCAAGTTCAAATTCATTATAAAATAATTTAAAATTTAAAATTAAAAAGAAAGAAAGAAAGAAAGAAGCAATTCCTTTTCTCGCTTCTCAACTGATACACAAGCAACAAGAAAGCCATGGCCAGAACAAATTAATGATTCTAATACAATAAAAATGCGATTTCAACCAAAACAGCCACTGGTAGAATCATATTCAATTCAAAATAATATAAAGCTCAAGGACACTGAAAATATTGCGATGAGCAAAAATGACCTGATCCAAGCAAGAAAGCCAAGAGCAATGTCCCAGTCGACTGCATCAGATTACACATGTCTGCTCTAAACAACAGCAGTGCAACAGTAACAGGTAGAAAATACTCCATTACAATAGAATATGCCGGTGCGACAAAAGGAATAATTCCAAGATTACTTGCCGCCAGCCCAATCAAAATACTAACTAGAGCAGCACTCACCATGCTTCCAATCTTCGTCTTCTCTGACCTCCAAATCCACAAAGTGAAAAAATAATAATATAGAAAAGAAGGAATCATACCCCCAAAAATAACTTTGAAATTACAAGAACAGGAAAAATCCAATTGTTGAATCACTGAATGGATACTCTTTGTTTTCTCTGTTGATAAATAAGGAAAAATCCAAGATCCCTTTCACTGTTTTCTTCTTATGTTTTCTCGGCATCCAAACGGAATCAACAAAATAAACAAAGATTAGATTCAGAAAACACCGAGGATTAATATCAGAGAGATTACCAGAGACCGAAAGCACCGGTGGCGAAGAGCGCGGTCCATGTACCCCAATGATCCTCGGGAGAGATGATAGGGCCACTCAGCTGTGACCGAACCTTCACAAAACGATGCTGGTGCTGGTTCTGGTTCGCATGGAAAATCAGAGTCTTGCAGGTTGAGCGGTTGGAGAAGCCACGACGGAAGGAGATGGATGACAACGGAGGTAACGGCCGGATTAACGGCGACGGAGAGACAGCGTTGAGTAGTGGAGATAGTGACGACGACATTGTGAGACGAGGCCGACGAGGTTTCTGGAGTATGGTTTTCTAGTTCTATCTTCTCCTCCATTGTTGGGATGATGCTGTGTGGGGCCTTATTGGTCCACGTGGCATAGTTAGGAGTTCGCCACGGGATCCCGCCAAGCTGGGCCCTCATGGCCTTTTTCTGCTGTTTGTAAAGTTAGGCTCGTAGATTTTGTTCTACAAGCTTGGGATAAAAATAGGTTATTTAATTTTTTTTTTTTTTATAAATATAGGTTGAAAATGACGTCTGTGTCAGATCGGCATACACGTAAATAATATTATACTAATTAATTATGGTATTATAAAAATTTTAAGTTAAATTCATAGTTAATGACTATAATATTAACTTAAAAAAAAATTTAATGAGATGAAACGCATTATTTTGAGTATTAATTTATTTTTCAAACTATTTTGATAATTTTTTAATAATTTCTATTTGTTTGAAACAAAAGTCTTATTCTACTTATGTGATTAAGCAATCCTATGATAAATCAATCAATACAGCCTTTCTTAATGTAGAAAATTCAATATGACTTCCAATTTGTTTGTTTCGAAAAGTGGAACAAAGGAATCATAGTTTACTATATTTTTGTTGTTGCCAATTCTCATTTAAGAGAATAATTCGTTTATAATAAGATAATGGACAAATATTAAATTTTACGCAACAGCTTTTAGTAAGAAGCATCTTCTTCCTTAAGATTTGATTCTAGTACTGAGAAATGAAAACAAAATGAATCTGTTCGGATTACCTTCAAGATGCCCGTGCCCAAAGATTCATTACTTCTTTATTTCATTGGAAAAACTTTCTAGCCTAAAAGAAAGATTTCTTTGTTCATTTTTGAACTAAGAGGAAGAGGGAGGGGAAATAAGGATACATTTCCAATTAGAACTTTTGGACGGTTGCTCGAAACTTCCAAAAACACTCATGTTTTTTTATGTGATGACAGTTTGAAATGGACAAATTCAAAAGTTATTTATAAAAATAACTTTTTTTTCTTTTAAATGTAAAAAAAAAGTACAAAAATACATCTTTTACATGTACAAAAGTTATCTACATGGCCCTGAAACTAATCATTCCCCCTCCCTCCCCCACTGCTTGTCCCAGCATCAATCCTTGTTCTACTATTGCATAAAATTACACCTAAGAGTCTACAAATATCCCAGACTAGACCTCTCCTGGTAGTAAAGTTTTACATGTATTTGAGGACTGTAACTCCAAAAGCAATCCCCAGGAAAGTTGCAATCGCATAACCAGAATATGCCAACAAGAATCCCAGGAACAACCAAGGAACTCCACCCTTTGGCTTTGGCCATACCGCAGGCTGTTGTAGGGCCTCCAACATTTGCATTTGAACCTATCAGCAATAGCTTAAGATCGATGCGGAATAGCTTTCCTAGTCCAAGGATCACAGCAAGATGGACGACAATCTGGATAAGAGCAAACATGAATATACTGGGAGCTGTGTTAATCACATTCCATATGTTCCCACCACTGTAAAAAAATACCTGTCACTCAAAACCAAGTTGCAGAGACATACATCGTCAAGACTCAAGAGTCAAGACCCCATTATAGCGGTGAATCCAGGTTCTAAAGCTCATCAGTGGAGTGAATTATGATTTTGAGAGTGTACTGAGAAAATACTGAGATGGGTACAGAAAAAAAAAAATATTAGAAACTAGGGCCCTGTTTGGGAACTGTTTTGAAACTAGCTCTCAACAAACACTCAGGAAGCCTGTTTGGGCGTATTTGTTTAGAGATTTTAAAAACTGTTTTTTGTTATGAAAAAACAAGAATATGAAAAACAAAAAAACAAAAAACATTTGGTACTTTTTTTTTCTAAAAAACACAGAAAACATAAAAATTACTAAATTCAGATAATTTGAGTTTGTTTGGTTTCTATTTTTTAAAACTATTTTATATTCTCAAAAACAAGGAGAACATGTTATTGGTTCTCAGTTTTTTTTTGTTTGTTCTAAAAAACACAAAGAACATTAAATTTAGAGAACATAAATAGTTTTTAGAAAACACAAAAATGATATTCTTTTTGTTTTCAGAAGCAAGAACCAAAGAGGTTCTAAAATTTTCACGCAAAACTAGTAACAGATCCCAAATTAGATAATATTTCAGCATTGACTGAACTGGACATACTTGTCATTAGAAATGAGCTCACCTGCATCAGAATCGTTGCCATAGTCTCACCAGCAGGCGCAAGACGACTAAACTGTTTGGGAAATGCTGTTTGCTAAAATAACGACTACTGCGGCAATGGCTGGAAGACTACCTCCTTGAATTCCAAAATATTTTGTGAGGAAAATCCCAGACTGGCAGCTAGCAAAGGGTACAGCAAGTGCAGCAGCGGTCAGTAGGACGGGAGGCTTGTTGCCAGCCTCAGGCTCATTCATTCCTGTATCTGCCACAGTCACACAGCTACATTTATCAGGTAAAGTGGTGTTTGAAGTCTTGGAAATTTGTAATAGAAGGCATAAAATTAATATTTTGCGAATATAGAGATAAGCAGGAAAAAGGAGCAAAGTCATTATTTGTTTCAACATCAAATTAGAATCCAACAAAAAATGCAAAATGAAGTGTAACCAAGAAACAGGAAGGCTGAATCATAACTAAATCAGAGTATAGCATCAATGAAGGGGTGACAAGTCATATTCTATAAACCATTTGTAGATGTTGAAGCCTCAGAGCATATTTTTGAAGCTAATGCAAACAATGTTGTATGTAGACTGCATAAATAACATTGTTTGCTGCTAGACCTGCAGCTAGAACTGAAGGAGAAACACCAAGAGCTTCTGAAACCGCAACATAATTGACAGCCACACAAAATCAAGACAAGAATTTTATTAGATCGACAGAGAGCATAACAAGATGTATACAGAAAAATCATATCATGCCCATTCATAACAAAATATCGGTATCACTTATTATAACTAAGAATTACAGTATATATTCGCATTTCGATTTTACTGATATATCTAAGAAAGAAAATTAACAAAACTACTTAAATTCACACTACTTATTAACTATAAAAAAGATATAAATAAACAAATATACACACTGTCAAGACAGATTCATTAGAATTTATGTAGAATTACATTACAACAGCTTATTTAAAAACCAAAATAAAGACCACGCGACTAATTACATTATTTGACGGCGGATCCCATCTCACGTAAGACAATATTCATACAAACATACTCTGCTCCGATAATATCGATCAGAACTTCGAACATACCACGATAACCGCTGACTCCTACCCACAACTTCTACCTGATAGGAAACCTCAAGTTCACCCACATGCTCGCTTGAAATTCTTGTTGCATCGATATGAAATTGAACGACATCGCGATCACAGGATAGTTAATCATTCCACATTCTTCACCAATAACCCGGCGTCGCGGCTAAGGTCGACCATAACTCATCAGATAAGGAGTGAAATATGTTGCCCGTGACGCCCTTACCCGACCCGAAATTGGGCTGGGGCGGATCCGAACCGAGTCCTGGATGCCACTAAAATCATCCAAATCATATCTTTATGAAGCTTATTACTAAATTAAGCAAGCCCATAAACATTTACATTTAACAAAAATCTATTTACAATGTAGCACGCAAAGTTCCTTCAAAATGATTTACAAAATAGATGTACATTCAAATTGTTTATACAAAATATCCATATCAAAAAAGAACACATGAAATGAGTGCACATGTCGGAGCATACCCGAGATTTCTTCTCTTTACGACTCCTCGACGCCCTCGATCTCGGCCCGTTTATCGATCACTATCTATCACTCTCCGTCACCGCGCATTGGTAAACACGCCAAGCATTTTCATGCTTAGTGGTTCTATACAAATCCATTCCGCCCCACTTAAATCAATTCATGCACTTAACAATTTTAACTTTCCATCATTTGGCGATCAATATAAATACAATACATATACTTTGTTATATATATACAATAAATTATAGTTCATTGATCATCTCACAAATACATTTTCATAATCAATATTTCACAATCTCAAATCAATTCAAATACGCTCAAATTCACTCCGCCTCGATATCCACCAACAAAATCAATCTCAAGATGCCAATCCAATCGCTATGCTAATCAACGCCATGCCCTTAACGAATTTAACCTATGCTCCGACATAATGTGTGGATATCGTAGTCACCCAAGACCTGCCCGCCACGCAGCTCCAGACACATGGCTTTATAACACGCACTGGCCCCGGGCCGGGCCGACCGGTTATAAACAATCAAATAGTGAACACTACCGACACGGTCCCGCTGGGTCACAGACTGAGCCGACACATTAATAGTCTCGCAGCATCGCTATTTGATCCTATTGGTATACCACACCCATCCTTGATGCGAAATAACCAAGCAATATTCTATTAAGGGCGTCTACAAATCCTTTATAGCAAAACATAGTATAATATTTACGCTTGTATAAATGCTTTATTTTCAATAATCATGCAATTTTTATATGCAAACATTTCACAATCACTTTTCTCAAATCAATTAAATCAATTCAATATGCTTTTGAACAAACACGCAAAAACTTGAAAGGAGGAATAGGAGTTTCCAGAGAACAAACATTTCAAACTTGAAATGAGAATAGATTTAGAAGAACAAACCCAAAATCTTGCACTTCGATTCCAACCCTTGGAATCTCAATCACAGTTTGGCTTTTCCTCCTCGTTAGTCCCTATTCCAAAACCATTAAAGAACAATATTATTCATGCAAGATTCAATAGCTTATGGTGATTGATTTTGAGGTTATTGGTGAGTTCCAATTTAAACAAGATATATATATAGATGGATTCCGACTCAATGGGCTTTCCATAGAGTCAAAGAACACCCGAATCGGAGCCTGACGAAGGAGTTATGACTCTTCCGAAGTTGGAGGTCATACACACTGGGAATCCCGAATCGATGAGCAGACCCGAACTGGACGAGCTTATCTACCACCAGTCAAACATCTTCTATACTCCTCAGGAATATTAATGTATTCTTGACTCAATGGGCTTTCCATAGAGTCCAAGAACACCCAAATCGGAGTTCAAACGAAGGAGATACGACTCGTTGAGGTCACGCGTAGTAAACCCCGACGAGTCGATTTGAACCGACGAGCTGCACTGGAAGTGACGAGAGCTCATTAAAACACCTTGTTCTGACATCTAATATCCTCCTCAGCATATGAATGGCCTCTGACTCAATGGGCTTTCCATAGAGTCCAAGAACACCCAAATCGGAGTTCGTGACGAAGAAGATATGACCTTCCGTTGGAGGTCACGCGCAGTCGCCTTGACGAGTCGACCAATCGACGAGTCAGACCAAGTGACGAGCTCAGTCTAACACCTCGGTCTGACATCTAATATCTTCCTCAGGCATATGGATGGATTCTTGACTCAATGGGCTTTCCATAGAGTCCAAGAACACCCAAATCGGAGTTCAAACGAAGGAGATATGACCTTCCGAAGTTGGAGGTCATGCGCAGTTAGTCTTGAAGAGTTGCCACCGTTGGCGATTACTATTCACCGACGACCCCTACCGATTTCCACCGGCCCAATCGTTGGACGACCAATGCTCATCGACGCACTCGCTTTGACGACCGCTCCACCGCGACGCAATTAACGCTCATTGACGACTTTTGTTTGACGAATTTCGCCCACCGCTGACGGCTAACGCTCATTGACGAATTTACTGTTCACTTCCACTCGCCCACCGCCGCGGATTTACCACCGCTCATCGACGACTCATCGACGACCTCTCGTCCACTGCTCACCGACGCACTTTGTTTGACGAATTTCAATCGCTGGTCGACCACACCGCTTCACTGACACGACCCCTTGTTGTTTGATTGTGACCCTATGGGTAAGTCCTTTTTCATTTTAATGTTCGAATAAAGACCATAACTTGGTCTCTGAAGTCGAATTGAGAAATTCATAAGCCTAACATCAAGTTAATTGATGTGGCTACAATTAACTAGAAGGACACACTACAAAATCCCTTCGCCGTGCCCCAAAACCAGCTCTAAGGTTAAATTTATTTGCCTTCTACCAAATGTGGCAGCTTCCCGTAGTTTTAAATACCTTAAACTTTCCCCCAGGCGGATAACTACCCCGGCAATCCTTAGGGTAGAAAGACTCAAATGAAGAAGACTACCTCATAGAGTTTGTCGAAGTCCAGAGTCCAGGTCTCTACTTGTAGCTCCTTGTCACTAGGGAAGGACTTCCGCCCCGTCTTGGGGCTATGGTAGATCGTCGGAAAATCACAGAGAGAGGTGGAGCTCTCTCACCACAACACCACTTTTCTGTTTTCTTTTCTTATGGATCCTCTTAATCGTATTTTATTTTTTATTTTTATTATTTTTTTTTAAAAGGAGAAGCTTCCTCCTCTTTCCCTACATACCCATGTCATTTCCTTGAATTTTTCTTTTTACTCATTTATTTCTCCTAATATCACTTAGACATATAAACTTATTTATAATTTGATACTTGGTCCCCATTTTACAATTTTTGTATTTTCTCTTTCATGGGTTCATTAAGTTCAACAATCATCTAATCAATATTAAAAAAATTTCGAGAAAAATACTGAGTTGATGATATACGGAATATATAGTAATTTTTGGCTATAAAAATTTTAGAATTATTTTGAGACAATTACAACTCTCCCCACTTAATAAATTTAGTCCTCGAATTGCAGCAGATCAAGTTGCGGATCTGGCTGCGCATCGTTCTCGGCTTTTCGAGTGGCTTAACCAGTCTTATGGTTTCTCCGCGGCACCTTGACTAGCAGAATCTTCTTATTAGTAATTCTTCACTTCACGAGCCAAAATCTCTACTGGCTCTTCTTCATACGTCAAATCCGGCCTCAGCTCAATTGTCTCCGAAGAGACTACATGTGAAGCAGTGCGATCGGTACCTCGAAGTAGCATGGACACGTGAAACCGCATCCTTGGATATCTTTTCGAGTCAGGAATTAATGCCAATCGTATGCTTACTTGTCCCCACTCTCAATCACTTCATAGGGGCGATAAATCTGAACTCAACTTGCCACTTTTGAATCTCATCACCTTCTTCCAAGGCGATACTTTCAAAAAACACCTTTTAATAGATCTCATGTCGAATATCTTTTCTTTTTCATGTCGGCATATGAGTTCTGTCTGTCGGTGCCACCTTGATCTCTCTCTCTAATCATTTTTCACTTTTTCTTAGGTCTCTTGTATCAAGTCGGGGCCAATCACTTTCTTTTCACTCAAAATTCGAGTCCAGCCGCGTGGTGTTGCATTTCTCCCATATAAAGCCTCATAAGGCGCCATTCAAATACTTGATTGGAAGCTGTTGTTGTCTGCAAATTCAACTAAAGCGTGTTGATCCCAACTACCCTGAGGTCGATCCGCGACTCCTTAACATATCGCTTTGGAATGCGGATCACTCTCTCGGATTGTCCGTCCGTTTTGTGGGTGGGCGGTATGCGAAATTGGTCGGTGCCCAGAAGCCTCTGCAAATTTTCCCCCGAAATCTCGGAAGTAAACCTCGGATCTCGGTGCGGAAATAATGGACCACAGAGATCATATATAGAACCTTTCCTTGATATACATCTACGCTAACTTGTCAAGTGAATAGTCGGTTTCCTTTGTAGGAAGTGGTGGCTTGGTGTCGATTACACTACGACTGGCCCGAGTCATGCCTTCTCCACATCGTGGTAGCCAAACCCACAAAATCCATAGTGATTCGGTCCAGTTCCACTCGGTATTCTAATGAACGCGATAATCGAAGGAACTGATGCTCTGCCTTTGCTCTTTGACACACGAACAACGCTCTGAGGTCGACACATCTCTTTTCATCCGGACCACGAATGACATTTTAAATCTCGATACATCTTTGTGCTACAGGGATGGATAGCAAAGATCCACTATGTGCCTCTTCTAGTATGGTTCCTCAAATCATTCTGATCGAATTACCTGAGCCCCATCTTTATATCCTGAACTCCATGCTTACGTTCCTTTGTGAACTCAGTTTCTTTACCATTTCAATTGATTTATTGTGGCAACAATTTTCTCGTCTTTCTTTTATTGCCTCTAGCACTAGATTCAACAAACTTCGGTCTCGCTACCAACTTTGCCACTACAGTACCATCGTCCTGTAATGACAAATGGGCATTCAGCGCTCGAAGATTCCTAATGACTTTCTACTCAAAGCGTCGGCCACTACATTGGCCTTTCCTGGGTGATAATCAATCTTGCAATCATAATCTTTATGGTTTCCATCCATCTCAGATTGCCTCAAGTTAAGCTCTACCATTTGTGAGGCAAATACTTGAGACTCTTATGATCGGTGTAAATGAAACACTTCTCCCCATTACAAATAGTGTCTCCAAATTTTGGCGCAAAATACAATTGCGGCCAATTCTAAATCATCGTGGGGTAGTTCCTTTCATGCGGGTACTGGCGTATCTTGAAGCATAGGCTACCACTTTACCCTCTTGCATTAGGGCAGCATCCAAGTCCATTGTGACGCATCCTTAAAAATCCTGTATTCTCTGGCCGGTTGGTTGAGTAGAGCAGGAGCCTCGGTTAGAATGCTTCGACCTCCCGAGCTTCTTTGACATTTTTCACTCCATTCATACTTTACATTTTGCAGACGATCTAGGTCATCGGCTGCGGTCATAGAAAACCCCTTCGCAGATGTACGTAGTATCCTGCTGGTCGAGCTACGCGCTTCTGTAACATTTCTAGGTGGCTTCCATTCCAACGGCCATACATTTTCTTTGGATCTACTCGGATTCCTTCTTTCGATACTATATGCCCCGAAAGGACACTTCATTCTTCAAAACTCACACTTGCTCGAGTTTTGCATACATTTCTCTTTTCACCAGAAAGTCTCTAACACTCTTTCTGGAATGATTATTATTAATGGCCTGACTATCACGCAGATCTTTTGAATACAAGAATGTCGATGCATGAACCTTTACAACAAGGCGTCCACATCACGATTCGAAAAACACATTCGTAGGTCCATGAGCGCCCATTTGGAGCATTTGTCGATCAAGCGGCATTACAAGGAATTCATAGTGTCCATATCGCGTCCTAAACGCCGTTTTATGCACATCGACATTTTAATTCTCAAGCGATGGTACCCGGATCGCGAAGTCGATCTTTGAAAGATACTTGCACCTTTTAATTGGTGAACAAATCATCGATTAAGGTAACGGATGCTTATTCTTCACTATTAACTTGTTCGGGTTATGCGTAATCGATACATAATTAAAGTGTACCATCTTTCTTTTTAACAAAAAGCAGGAGCTCCCCATGGTGATACACTTGGTCCTAATAGGCCTTTTCTAGTAGTTCTTTGTGCAATTTCAATTCCCTTTAGTTCTAGTGGAGCCATTGTGCGATTGTAATGGATCTTGGGTGTGGCTGGTACAAGCGTCGATAGCAAACTCAATCTCCTTTGTGGGGGCAATCACGGTAACTCTTAGAACACATCAGGAAGAGTCGCTGCCGATAGGGATATCGTATACACTAGGCCTTGCCTTCACCATATCAATCGCAGCCAGTAGGCTTCACATCCTTCCGTACCATTGTTTTAGCGGTGGCGGCCGGATATCACGATAGATAGATGATTTAACCTCTCATAGATGAAGGTTACTTCATCTTCATTCGATGTCTTTAAGGTTCTACTCTTTTCATTACGCAATCATTGTGCTTGATGTCGGAATGACCCGGTCAGTCCCCAATATCACATCAAACTCCCACGAAGGATAACTTCGATCAAATCTCCCAAAAATTCATACTCTACGTATTTTGATGGGACAAATCTCTATAGACTTTGTTCACAATAACACTATGGCCAGCGGGTTCGTCACGAATGTCATACTCGGTTTCACTTCGTGATTTACCTAAGTTGGGTATGTCGATTTATATGTATGAATGAGTCGATCCTGGATCTATCAATGCATGCATAATAGTATCGAATAGTAAAATTACCGACTATCACATCCGGAGCGTCGGTATCTTCTTGCTTTCATTGCATATGCTCTAGCTGGGGCACTGACCATCTTGCCTACCCAAAGTTTGTGTCCCTTGTCTCGGAACACTCGGTGATGCAACACTCTTGTGCACTTTTTTGTAGCATAAAAGATTTGTACCCCAGTTTGTGGTCTTTTGTAAATGAGCGAGCTTAGGACAATCTCTTGCTCTATGCTCTTTGGATCCACAAATCAAACAAGCACACAGCGAAGTCTCAACATTCTCCTTTATGATTTCTCCTGATAGGGCAATGGGGGCTTGTCTGTCACCACAGAAGGACTATCACGGTGTACTCGCGGCGATGGTCTTTGGTAGAGTGATATTCCCTCTGGGTAGCGTCTTATAGAGGTGATTGAACCTGTGGTCCCCTTAATTTCTTCCTTTCTTTGTTGTTCTTGTTTGGAGCGACACGGATTTTCTTCCACTGTCTTTTATCCTTTCTCTCTTTTCCTCTTTCTTTACTCTTTACATTGATACGTATCCCGCGATTTTGGAGAAGTCCTCGCGTAAATCTTTGTGACATGGGCTCGGGCTATATGGTCGTAAGGCCGATCTTCAAACCTACGGCACTTTTCTTCTTCACTCACAGAGTATCTCGGGAGCATACTTGCTCAGCAGATATTAATTCTCTTTGATGTCCGGTCACCTCATCGTCTTTGCTTAGTTGTAAACTCTCGTCTCATGTTGTTCAGATAAATGCGACCCACATAATGCTTCTTGAACTCATCCAAGAAGAACTCCCACGTAACTCTCTTTGATGGTGCGATCCTAGTCACGAAACCCACCACCGATAAGCCTCATCCTGTAGTAGGGAGGTCGCACATTCGACTTCTCTTGGTGTGCAATGCATTTGCCTGAAGCATTCGCTTCAGTTCTCGAGACGATTTTACCGTAGAAAGGCTCATCCTCTTTCTTTCCCATAAAATCTCTGGTCGGTACCTTGCCATTCTCTCGATGGTGATCGCTTTTGAACAATTGCGGTGGTTGCCCGGCTCTTTGCAATGCTGAACTATTTGTTGAGATACCCCAGCCTCCTGCCGCTGATACAGTTCATTCATTGGTAGAACGGATGCTTGCCCACCTTCCACACTAGCAGGACTGTTTGGGCGAGTTCCCTGGTCATCCTCGACCCTAAGGGGCCAGGACCGTCCATGCTTATCCTATATTAAGACCGGCAGATCCGCGTGAGTCCTTGTCATCCTTTATGCAATTTAAGTACATGTTAAACACAATTTCAAAATCATTTACAAACAGTTTCAAAATCATTTTTGTTGAGCGCCTAAACCTGAACACGATACCAATAAAGTTGTGACGCCCTTGCGGAGCCGACCCGCTTGGCGGATCAGACGGTCGGGATGCCACTATCATTCAAATCATATCTTTCTTGCTTGGAAGCGATTACGAAGTGGGCAAGCCCGTAAACATTTACATTTAACAAAAATCTGTGGCCACAATGTAGGCATCACGAAGCCTTTTCAAAATGATTTACAAAATAGATGTACGGAGTATTCAAATTGTTTATACAAAATATCCATATCAAAAAGAACACATGAAATGAGTGCACATGTCGAACATACAAAGTTTCTTTCTTTATGACTCGGCAGCTCCTCGATCTTGGGTCCATTGTCGATCCTTTATCTATCACTTTCGTCACCTGCGCATTGGTAAAACAATACGCTAAGCATTTTCATGCTTAGTGGTTCTATACAAATCCATTCCTGGGTTCGACTTAAATCAATTCATGCAATTTAATAATTGAACTTTCCTCATTTTGGATGATCGATATAAATACAATACATATACTTTGTTATATATATCCCTGATAATTATAGTTCATTGATCATCTCACAAATACATTTCATAATCAATATTTCACAATCTCAAATCAATTCAAATATGCTCACAAATTCAATTCGATTCGACATTCAATTAAATTAGAAAATAATTCGATTATGCGATCAATCAGTTATGCCAATCAATTCGGTTATGCCCTTAGCAATTTAACCTATGTCTTCGATATACGGAATGCTCCGAGTCAAACACGGTCCATTGAATTGTAGTGGTATCATGGTTTATAACACGATACGGTCCCGGGCTGCTGACTGGTTATAAACGATCAAATAGTGAACTTACCCGTCACGGTCCGTACAGAGGCTGCGGTCGGAGTGACACATTAATAGTTCGCGATCTTGCTGGCCCCATTACACATTGGTATACCAATCTATCCTTGATGCGAAATAGCGGTTAACATTCTATTAAAGTTGAATCACTTTATAGCAAAATATAGTATAATATTTACGCTTGTATAAAAGCAGTTTATTTTCAATAATCATGCAAACATTTCACAATCACTTTTCTCAAATCAATTAAATCAATTCAATATGCTTTTTGAACAAACATGCAAAAACTTGAAAGGAGGAATAGGAGTCGGTAGAACAAACATTTCAAACTTGAAATGAGAATAGGATTTAGAAGAACAAACCCAAAAATCTTTGCACTTTGATTCCAACCCTTGGAATCTCAATCACAGTTTGTCTTTTCCTCCTCTTCAGTCCCTATTCCAAAACCATTAAAGATAATATTCATGCGTACTAGTAGTTTTGTTTAGGATTGATTTCGGAGGAGTTATTATGAGTTCCAATTTAAACAAGATATATATATAGATGGATTCCTGACTCAATGGGCTTTTTTCCATAGAGTCAAGAACACCGAATCGGAGTTCGGACGAAGGAGTTATGACCTTAGAAGTTGGAGGTGTGCAGTCAAATCTGAGGCCGATGAGCAGACCCGAACTGGACAGGCTCATCACCACCTCAGTCAAACATCTTCCTATGCTCCTCAGGAATATTAATGTATTCTTGACTCAATGGGCTATGGGTGGCTTCTAAATCGGAGTTAAGCGAAGGAGATATGACCTTTAGTTGGAGGTCATGCGTAGTAAGCTTTGACAGGCGTGAGCCCGACGAGCTGCACTGGAGTGACGAGCTCATTAAAACACCTTGTTCTGACATCTAATATCCTCCTCAGGCATATGAATGTATTCTTGACTCAATGGGCTTTCCATAGAGTCCAAGTACGAATCGGAGTTAGAGCGAAGAGAAGATATGACCTTAAGTTGGAGGTCATGCGCGGTCGATCTTGACGAGTGACCTGAGCGACGAGCTGCCGCTGGTGACGAGCTCAGTCTAACACCTCAGTCTGACATCTAATATCTTCCTCAGGCATATGGATGGATTCTTGACTCAATGGGCTCGCCGGTCAAGGAACACCCGAATCGGAGTTCAAGCGAAGGAGATATGACCTTCCGAGTTGGAGGTCATCGCGGCGAATCACCGGTGGCCCTTTGATGGGCGATCACTATTCAGCAGCTGACCCACTGCGGGCGACCCCTGCGTCCTTGTTGGGCGACCCTTTGTTCGTGGCGACCCCCTTGTTTGTGACCCCTGCGTCCTTTGTTGGGCGACCACTTGTTCGTGGCGACTCCCGCGTTTGGCGATTTCGTCCAGCATTGGGCGACCCTTTGTTCATTAGCGACCCATTGTTTAGCGACTCGTCACTTGTTGAACGTCTTGTTCGTGTGACCCTATTGGGCGACCTCGTCCCTTTGTTCACTGTGACCCCCTTGTTTGTGACCCTCGTCCCTTTGTTGGCCGACCCTTGTTCACTTGGCGACCCTTGTTTGGCTTGACCCACACAGGTGGGTGCCATTTATTTGTTCGAGAATAAAGACCATAACTTGGTCTCTGAGGGTCAGGTGAGAAATTCAAAAGCCTAACATCAAGTTAATTGATGTGGCTACAATTTACTAGAAGGACACACTACCAAATCCCCTTCACTTCGTACCCCAAAACCAGCTCTAAGGTTCGGCTAGCTGCGCACTACCTAATCATGGCAGCTATGGTTTAAAATGCAACCAAACTTTCCCCTAGGCAGGATAACTACCCAACAATCCTTAGGGTGAAGAAGACCAAGTAGGAGAAGACCTACCTCATAGAGTTTGTCGAAAGTCCCGGTTCGGTCTCTACTTGTAGCTCACCCCACGTCACTAGGAGGACTTCCCTTCGTGCTTGGAGACCTATGGTCAGATCGTCGGAAAATCTAGAGAAGGTGGAGCCTCTCTCTAACTCCCTTTCTCCATTTTCTTTTTCTTATGGATCACTCTTAATCGTATTTTATTTTTTATTTTATTATTTTTTTAAAAAAAGGGCTTCACTCCCTGCTCTACATGCCACATGTCATTTCTTGAATTTTTTTCTTTTACTCATTTATTTCTCCTAATCACTTAGACATATAAACTTATTTATAATTGACCCTTGGGTCCCATTTACAATTTTATATTTTCTCTTTTTCACTTGGGTTCATTTAAGTTCAACAATCATCTAGTAATATTAAAAAAATTTCAGAAAAATACGAGTTAATAAAATATGCAGGAATATATAATAATTTTTATTATAAAAATTCTAGGGTATTTTGGGGTGTTACAACTCTCCCCCACTTAATAAAATTTCGTCCTCGAAATTACCTTAGTCAAACGATTCTGCGAGATCTGGCTGCATGGAACCTCCTTTCTACGTGGCTTAACCTTCCCGGTCTTATGGTTTCTCCACGGCACCTTGACTAACGAGTCTTCTTATTCGTAAATTCCTTCACTTCACGAGCCAAAATCTTTCTTGGCTCTTCTTCCATCGTCAATCGGCCTCGGCTCAATTGTCTCAGAAGAGACTACATGTGACGAGATTGATCGGGTACCGCAAAGTAGCATGGACACGTGAAACACATCATGGGTCTTTTCCAAGTCGGGTAATGCCAATCGTATGCCAGTCCACACCTCAATCACTTCATAGGGGCTAAAAAATCTAGGGCTCAACTTGCCATTTTTCCCGAATCTCATCACCTTCTTCCAAGGCGATACTTTCGCCGATCTCGTATCGAATATCTTTTCTTTTCATGTCGGCATATGATTTCTGTCTATCGGTGGCCACCTTCAATCTCTCTCTAATCATTTTCACTTTTTCTTCAGTCTCTTGTATCAAGTCGGGGCCAATCACTTTCTTTTCACTCAATTCCGTCCAACACAATGGTGTTCTACATTTTCTCCCTTATAAAAGCCTCATAAGAGCCATTCAGTACTTGATTGGAAGCTGTTGTTGTACACAAATTCAACTAAAGCAATGTGTTGATCCCAACTACCCTCAGGTCGATCACACAACTCCTTAACATATCTTCCAGAATCTGGATCACTCTCTCAGATTGTCCATCCGTTTGTGGGTTGGGCAGCTGTGCCCCGAAATTCAGTCGGTGCTGGCCTCTTCTGATTTTCCCCAATCTCGAGTAAACCTCGGATCTCGTTTTGAAATAATAGACACAGGAATCCCATGTAGGAACTATTTCCTTGATATACATCTACCTTCTTGTCCAGAGTGAATGGCGGTTTTTCAGCGTAGGAAGTGGTGACCGGTCAATCGGGTCTGCTACGACCCAGGCGGGTCATGCCTTCTCCACAGTCGATGGTAACCTGACCACAAAATCCATGGTGATTGATTTGATTCCACTCATTCTAATAAGTTTGCAATAATCCAGGAACTTGATGCTCTGCCTTTACTCTTTGACACACAAACACTTGGCTACAAATTCGACACATCTCTTTTCATCGGTTCCGCAAGAATGGCATTTTAAATCTCGATACATCTTTGTGCTAAGGGATGGATAACAAATCCTTATGTGCCCTCTTCTATTTATGGATTTCCTCAAATCATTGTCGGGTACACAAACCTATCTTTATAATACAAAATGTCTTCGTTCAACGTGAACTCCGTTTCTTTACCATTTCAATTTGATTTATTGGCAACAATTTCTCATCTTCTTTTTATTTGCCTCGCTTTTCGTTCAACAAGCGCTTCGGTCTCGCTACCAACTTTGCCACTACAGTACCATCGTCATGTAATGACAAATGGGCATTCAACGCTCGAAGCGTTCCTAATGACTTTCTACTCAAAGCGTCGGCCCTTTACATTGGCCTTTCTTTGGGTGATAATCAATCACGCTGGAGTCATAATCTTTATCAGTTCCATCCGCTCTCGTTGCCTCGAAGTTAAGCTCTCATTGTGAGGCAAATACTTGAGACTCTTACTTGATCGGTGTAAATGAAACACTTCTCCCCATACAAATAGTGTCTCAAATTTTCAGCGCAAATACAATTTAGGCCAATTACAAATCATGCGTGGGTAGTTTCTTTCATGCGGCTTGGCTGTGTGACATAGGCTACCACTACCCTCTTGCGTGGGGCTTGCATCAAGTCCATTTAGCGGCAGCATCACTAAAATCACATATTCTCTGGCCGGTTGGTTGAGTAAACGGAGCCTCGGTTAAGAATACTTCGGCTTATCGAAACTTCTTTGACATTTTCACTCCATTCATACTTTACATTTTTAGGCGATCTCGTCATCGAACGCGGTCATAGAAAACCCCTTAGCGAATCTTACGTAGTATCTTGCTAGTCCCGAAACTACGCACTTAATAACATTTCTAGGTGGCTTCCATTCAGCAACCCTTCTATTTCTTTGGATCTATTTCAGTTCCCTTGCTTCGATACTATATGCCCGAAAGGACACTTCGTTCTTCAGAAACTCACGCGCCCGGTTTGCATCACGGTACTCTTTTCTCGAAGTCTCTAACGCTACTCTAAGATTATTGTCATGACTATCGATCTTTTGAATACCTGAATATGCGTCTATGAACACTACAACAAGCTGATCACATACGATTCGAAAAACCACGATTGTTAGGTCGTGAGCGCCCGGTAGGGCATTTGTCGATCAAAGGCATTCTGAGGAATTCCTTAGTGTCATATCGTCGCGGATTTTATGCACATCGACATTTTTAATTCTCAGCGTGGTACGGATCGCAAGTCAATCTTTGAAAAGATACTTGCACCTTTAATTGGTCAAACAAATCATCAGTGCGGAGTAGCGGATACTTGTTATTCTTTCTTGTTAACTTGTTCGGTTGTCTTTAATCCAATACATAGTCGAAGTGTACCATCTTTCTTTTAACAAAGGCATGGGGAGCTCCCCATGGTGATACACTTGGTCTAATAAACCTTTTTCTAGTAGTTCTTGCAAAGCTGCAATTTCAATTCCTTTAGTTCTGGTGGAGCCATTGCATGCGGTGTAATGGATGCGGTGTGGCTTTGATGGCGTCGGTAGCAAACTCGATCTCCCTTTGTGGGGCGATCACGTGCTCTTGGAAACACATCCGGGAAGAATTAAATGCGCGATGAGTATCGATATGCACTAGGCCTTGCCTTCACCATATCAATCACATAAGCCAAGTAGGCTTCATCCTTCCGTACCATTGTTTTAGCGGTGGCGGATATCACATTAGATAGATGATTTAACCTCTCACTTAGATGAAGGTTACTTCGTCTTCGTCGATTAATCTTTAAGGTTACTCTTTTCATTCTGATCGACTATTTAGCGATGTGGGACAACTGATCCATCCCCAATATCACATCAAACTCACACGAAGGATAACTCAATCAAATCTCCCAAAGAATTCATACTCTCGTATTTTGATGGGACCGATCTCACATGAACTTTGTTCACTTGATAACACTATGGCAGCGGGTTGCGTCACAGATGTCATACTCAGTTTCACTTCTCGGCAATTTACCTAGGTTGGGTATGTCAGTACATATGTATGAATGAGTCGATCCAGGATCTATCAATGCATGCATAATAGTATCAAAGATAGTAAAATTACCGACTATCACATGCGGGCGTCGGTATCTTCCTTCTTTCATTGCATATGCTCATTTGGAGCATGACCATCTTACTTCTGGTTTGTGTCCCTTGTCTCGGAACACTCGGTGATGCAACACTCTTGTTGCCTTTTTGTAACACTAAAGCTGTACCCCCAGTCTGTGGTGTTGTAAATGAACGAGCTCTAGGACAATCTCTTGCTCGATGCTCTTTGGATCCCTGAAATCAAACGGCTTTGTAAGTCTCGACATTCTCATTTATGATTTCTCCCCACAATGGGGGCAATGGGGAGCAATCTTGTCCTCTAGAAGAGGACCTCTGGTGTCTCGCAATGATGGTCTTTGGTAGAGTAGTATTCCTACCGGTAGCACATGCTATAGAGTGATTGGAGTGTGGTCCTTAATTTCTTCCTTCTTTGTTGACTGCGGTACGGAGCGACCTCAGTTTTCCTTCCGCATCTTTTATCCTTTCTCTCTTTCCTCTTTCTTTACTCTTTCCACATTCAATGCACATGTCACAATTTGGAAGTCCTCATGGCAAAAATCTTTGTGACATGGGCTCAATATGGTCATTAAGGCGATCTTCTCTGGCACTTTTCTTCCTCACTCACCAGTATCTCGGGAGCATACTTGCTCAACCGTGTGAATTCTCTTTGATATTCGGTCACACTCATCTGTCTTTGCTTCAGATTATGAAACTCTCGTCTCATGTTGTTCAGATAAATGCGACCCACATAATGCTAACGAACTCATCCAAGAAGAACTCCCCACGTAACTCTTTTGATGGTGCGCGATCCTGGTCCACGAGGAAACCCACCCTTTGATAAGCCTCATCCTGTAGTAGTGAGGTCGCACATTCGACTTCTTAATTTGTGCAATGCATTTGCACAAGCATTACATTCAGTTCTCTCGAGCCAATTTTACGCCATAGAAGCTCATCCTCTTTCTTTCCCATAAAATCTACAATTGATTACCTTGCCATTCTCTCGATGGGCATTCGGCTTTGAACAATTGCGGTACGGTTGCCGGCTCTTTGCAATGCTGAACTATTTGTTGGAGGATACCCAAGTACCTCCTGTACTTGTTACAGTTCATTCATTGGTGGGGCATGGGATGCTTGCCCACCTTCCACTAAGCGGGGCTTGTTTGGGCGAGTCCTGGTCATCCTCGACCTTTAAAGGGAAATGGAACGATCGTGCTTATCAATGGAACAGCGAATCGGCGTCGAGTCATGTCATCCTTTATATGCAATTGAAATGCATGTTAACACAATTTCAAAATCATTTACAAACAATTTCAAAATCATTTTGTTGGGCAGCTAAACCTAGGCTCACGATGCCAATAAAGTTGTGACGCCCCATACCCAGACCCGACCGGCAGGCGGATCAGAACGATCAGGGATGCCACTAAAATCATTGAAATCATATCTTTGCGGGCGATTACGAAATTGGACAAGCCCGTAAGCATTTCATTTAACAAAATATTTACAATGTAGGCATGCAAGCCTTTTCAAATGATTTACAAAATAGATATCACAGTATTCAAATTGTTTGCCACAAAATATCCATATCAAAAAGAACACATGAAATGAGTGCACATGTCGGAGCATACTTCGAGATTTCTTTCTTTATGACTCGACGCTCCTCGATCTTGGGTCCGCTATCGATCACTATCTATCACTCGTCACCTGCGCATTGGTAAAACAATACGCTAAGCATTTTCATGCTTAGTGGTTCTACTCCACAAATCCATTCTCGGTTCGGCTTAAATCAATTCATGTGATTTAATAATTGAGAACTTTCCATCATTTGGATGATCAATATAAATACAATATATACTTTGTTATATATATCTGATAAATTATAGTTCATTGATCATCTCACAAATACATTTTCATAATCAATATTTCACAATCTCAAATCAATTCAAATATATCACAAAATTCAATTCGATTCGGCGTTGATTAAATTCGAAAATCAATTAGTTATGCCAATCAATCGTTATGCCAATCAATTCGATTATATATAGCAATTTAACCTATGTCTTGATATCACAGGATATCGGAGTCAAACACGCGGTCAGTGGGGCTGCGAGTAGGTATCACATGGTTTATAATACTGATGCAGTCATTTGGAGCTCTTTGGCTGATTTATAAACAATCAAATAGTAATTTTCTTCTGCGTCTGGTCCAGAAGTGCGGATCGGAGTGACACATTAATAGTTCGCGATGCGCTATTTGACCACATTGGTATACCATTATCCTTGATGCGAAATAAACGGTTAACATTCTATTAAGGCGTTCAAATCCTTTATAGCAAAATATAGTATAATATTTGCGCTTGTATAAGCAGTTTATTTCAATAATCATGCAATTTTATATGCAAACATTTCACAATCACTTTTCTCAAATCAATTAAATCAATTCAATATGCTTTTGAACAAACATGCAAAAACTTGAAAGGAGGAATAGAGTCGGTAGAACAAACATTTCAAACTTGAAATGAGAATAAGTTTAGAAGAACAAACCCAATCTTTGCCCCAGTTCGACCCTTGGAATCTCAATCTCAGTTTGTCTTTTCCTCCTCGTTAGCCCTTATGCCAAAACCGTTAAAGAATAATATTATTCATGCGTACTAGTAGTTTTGTTTAGGATTGATTTCGGAGGAGTTGATATGAGTTCCAATTTAAACAAGATATATATAGATGGATTCTTGACTCAATGGGCTTTCCATAGAGTCATAGAACACCGAATCGGAGTTAGGACGAAGGAGTTATGACCTTCCGAAGTTGGAGGTCATGCAGTCAAATCCTGACTGATGAGCAGACCCGAACTGGACGAGCTCATCTACCACCTCAGTCAAACATCTTCTATACTCTCAGGAATATTTAATGTATTCTTGACTCAATGGGCTTTCCATAGAGTCCAAGAACACCAAATCGGAGTTCAAGCGAAGGAGATATGACCTTTCGAGTTGGAGGTCATGCGTAGTAAACCACGACGAGTGACTGAAGCCCGGCGAAATTTGCACTGAAATTGTGAGCTCATTAAAACACCTTGTTCTGACATCTAATATCCTCCTCAGGCATATGAATGTATTCTTGACTCAATGGGCTTTCATAGAGTCCCGAGAACACCATCGGAGTTCGAACGAAGAAGATATGACCTTCCAGTTGGAGGTCATGCGTGTCGGTCTTGACAGGCGACTGGCGGCTGCGGCTGGAAGTGGCGAGCTCGGTCTAACACACTCCGGTCTGACATCTAATATCTTCCTCGGCATATGGATGGATTCTTGACTCAATAAGGCTTTCCATAGAGTCCCGAACACCAATCGGAGTTATTGAAGGAGATAATGACCTTAGGGTTCGGAAGTGTCACCTTGGCCGATCTTGGCGAGTTGGCGGTAGGCGTCATTTATTCGCGGCGACCCCTCTTGGGCGACCCCTCGTCACTTGTTGGAACGACAGCTGTTCGTGGCGACCCCTTGTTTGGCGACCCCTCGTCCCTTTTGTTGGGCGACGAAGCGTGCATTAGCGGCCACGTTGTTTGGCGACCCTGTCCCTTTGTTTGAACCACTTTGTTCGTGGCGACCCTATTGGGCTGACCTCGTCCCTTTGTTCAGCAGCGACCCCTTGTTTGCGACCCCTCATCCCTTGTTGGCCGAACCCTTTGTTCCTTGGCTTGACCCCTTGTTTGGCGACTATGGTGATCGCACCCATTTATTTGTTCAGAATAAAAAAAGACCATAACTTGGTCTACAGGGGTCGAATTGAGAAATTCAAAGCCTAACATCAAGTTAATTGATGTGGCTACAATTTACTAGAAGGTTTTTCACAATCCCTTCTTATTACCCCAAAATAGCTCTAAGGTTCGGCTAGCTACTTGCGCACTACCACAATGTGGCAGCTTCCCATAGTTTAAATACAATAAACTTTTCCCTAAGGCGGATAACTACAACAATCCTTAGGGTAGAAAGACCAAGTAGGAAGACCTACCTCATAGAGTTTGTCGAAAGTCCCCGGTTCCGGTCTCTACTTGTAGCTCTTGTCACTTCAGGAAGGACTTCCGTGCCGCGGAGACCTATGGTCGATCGTCGGAGAAAATCTAGAGAGAGAAGGTGGGAGCCTCTCTCTCTCTAACTCCCTTTCTCCATTTTCTTTTCTTATGGATCACTCTTAATCGTATTTTATTTTTATTTTTATTATTATTTTTTTTTAAAAAAGGAGGCTCCTCCCTCTTACTACATGCCACATGTCATTTCCTTGAATTTTTTTCTTTTACTCATTTATTTCTCCTAATATCATAGACATATAAACTTATTTATAGTGACCCTTGGGTCCCCATTTAATTTTATATTTTCTCTTTTTCACTTAGGTTCATTTGGATTCAACAATCATCTAATCAATATTAAAAAATTTTCAGAAAAATACCCAGTTATTTCGATTATACCGAATATATAATATTTTGATAAAGTACGAGGTATTTTGGGGTGTTATGCCCTCATTGCGATGAATCAACGAATTGAGTTTCCAATACTCATGGATAAAAGCGTGAAAGCGAATCCTCATTGTATGGTATCATCCTTCGTTGTCTTCTTCTATATGGCTTTCCAATGACTCCAATACCTGGACCGGCTCTCCTAGACCCGTGGTCTTCATCTTGTGTAGCATGTGTGAAATCATCTTCACAGGTGAATGAGCTCAATGGATATTGACTTTGTTGTGGATCTGCAATATCACCACCATCATTTCCAGTATCACTACCATCATTGGTCCCCTCTCTTCTTGAGCCATCATAACTTTTGTAGTGAAGTACACAAAACTTGGTCCTACTATTATGTTTCAATATTTGAATCAAAGAGATTCGATAACAACGGGTTGAAATGAGTCCTAGATTGTCTTGACTAAAAGCTTCACTATGAACTTATTCGAGATAAAACCCGCTCAACATTAACACTGCTTCTCGAACATGCGTGAACTAGTGGATTAAGTTTCCATCTTCATCATCTAAATGGAGAGGTCTAACCCATTGAAATAGTTGATTCTCGTCTTCTTCACAAAACTCAGTTGAAATTTCAAGTAAATCGAGAAAATTATTTTCGGCAACTTTATCGGTCTTTGCCTCCATATTACGTATCTTTAGTTTCATGTTGTAATAACAAAAAACCAATTGTTGGAGCCTAGGGTAAGCAAGTCGATTTCTTTGTTTGGTATGGTGAAACAATCTTGCTCCGATTTCTTTCACCACGATGAAGATGATCTGCGGTTTGGAAAAGAACCTTCAAGGCCAAATTCCTTAATGTTAAGTGTGTTTCCATATAAAACCACCATTCAGTCTCTGATAAAAATTAGCAACAATATATAATAAAATAGTTATAAAATTTACTTATAATGAGAATTGACACTCACCAGAAACCATTTTTTATCTTGATGCTATTGCTGCCCGATCACCAAATCCTTTTTATGTATTATGGAATAGTATAAGCTGTGAATTCAAAATGTCAAAAAATATAAAATAAAAAATCAATCGAATAAATTGAATCAATTAATTAGAATTAGAAACTCATTAATTTACCTAATTTCCAAAATTACAAAGGCTTTCAGCATTAGGATCTAATTTAGAAAAAATGTCATGAACAACTTGAAGAAGCAGCTCGGGGTTCTTGACTCCAGGTCTATATTAAAAATTTTGGATTTAGATAGTATCTTTTGCAATAGTTATTGGTGGTATGTGATGATAATATAAACATAATATTATTAAATATGAATATCGGGGAAGAAGATATTAATTAGTTACCTGCTGCATGAAGAGGATGCTTAAGGGTTCTATCCTAACGATATGCGATTATATGTTTCACCCATTCTTTAGCTTTGAGTCGATCTAAATTTGTCTTCATCAACTGAATCAACTCGTAGACAAATGACATGGTTGAGACGACTTCTGATTCAACAATACAAAGCATTGTGTAAAATGCCTCATAGATGGACACTAGCTTCTCCATCTTCTCCTAATATTCATGATCAAACATGAGCCTTTCAACCTCATGTCCAACTTTTGTCCGACTAAGCTTGTGAGATGCCCATTCATTACTAATAAAGACTTTCTTCAAATCAACCCTCTTTTAGAAGGCATCGAGGAGCAATATAGTTTGTTGTAAATCACTTGTTGCTCGGGATGCGATATCTCCACCCTGAACTGTTGCATTTTTGCAGCAACCTGACCATGATTGTAAATGAAGTTGGTTATCTTCGGCCATTATGATCAAGCGAGCAACACTATCCCTTTGCAATGTCTTCAAACATTAAATCAATGCGAGTGTGTTTGCACATAAGTCAATCTGAAATTGTATTTCTTTATAAACAGATTTTCCCTTCACAAATCTTTGATCCATTGCTCACATTTAATTTGCACCACATTTGCTTCTCCAACTTCCTTGATAACGTCCTTTAACAAACCATATATGTATTTGTTGTCTTTAATCTTATATATCTGACGTATCAACAGATTTGAGGAAAATTGTGCTTCCTTTTGAATATACCATGAAATTAATTATGCTCAATTTGGTTGGCCCGGTCCATCCATTGCTCATAATTGTGCATCTATATGTCTCCCATTTCTCCCTTTGTATGTTGACATAAGTTTTCATGTCTTTATACTTAATTTCCAAGTACTTGTTTTTGATTTCATATGGAGATGGTGGTTCGATGCCCATTCCTACATATATAATTAAAGGAAAGTTGGTTAGTGGTTGCAAATTTGTAATCATAATTTAAGATAATAATGTAATTATTAAAACATATTATATAATTAGACAAACTTGCTTGTTGTGCACCAAAAATCATGTTCTTAAAATAGTGCGAGTCCGCTTTTTGAGGTGGAACACTTTCATATATGAAGAACTTGCTAATAAATCGTTCAATTGTTTCCTTGATTGAACCACATTTAAACATATTTTTAGAGCTTTTTTTTGTTTTGCGTAGAAGACTTGCCCACAATGATGGGTGCAATTGGCGGTGATGGATCCGTGTGCGAACACTTTGGCAGTCTTTGTATATGTTTTGATGAATCACTTGGTTGTGAAGACTCGCTTATTGCAATTATGCAAAAAAATAAAATAAAATAACATTATTTTATACATAATTATGTGAAAAAATGAATTAGGTATAAAGATTTACCTATTTTTCTTTTGCCTCTCATAAATCCTACAACCTGTTCTCGGTTCCATTCACTAGCTTTTGATGCACGTACTGCTTCTCGATATTCATCTCGCTCATCGGGGTGCATGTCAACCGGATACATATACACATCCTCATCACCCTCATCCTCCTCATAAATCATCAGTAAGTGTGATATTTTTTATTAATTAATGCATAAATGGTGTTGAATTTCTTCCATATCATCTTTTTTCTCTTTTGTTTTCCTTTTATGTCATAAAAGTTGCTTCATTTTTTGTTTTACTTCCGACAGCACATTTGAACACTTCTTAGTATTTTAATGAGAATCCGTATGTGACAAGTGAAACTTTAAGCGAGTAATTCCACAACTTTTTATGCTTAAACCATAATAATTGCAAATTGTTCCATTTTTATGTCCCTCTAAAGGTGTGCAATACCTCCATGTAGGATCTCGGCCTCCACTTCCACTAGCCATCCTATAAACACATGTGATTTTATTGAAAATGAAATTCAAATTAATGTGATAATATAATATGATATCATTATAATAACATTATATAAATGTAAGTTAACATAAAAGTAAGATCTAAGTTAACAAACAGGTTTGTCTAATTGTATAATATGTTTCAAATTACTAAAATAAGATTATAGTATAAAATGTTTCAAACATTATATAACTAAAATAAGATTATATTAAATAACTAATATAATTAATATAATTAATTAACTAAAAATTATATTAGTTGTGTGTATGAACTAAAATAATATTATTATTAAGATATCTAAGTAAGAAGATCTAAATTTCTAACATTTTAATTATAACTAAGTTTCAAACATTATATAACTAAAATTTAATGTAGAAGTAATATGTTTCAAGTACTAAAATAAGATTATAATATAAATATGTTTCAGAATTTAATGTACTATTAACTAAATAAGTAATATAATTAATTAACTAAAGTATATTAGTTAGTAATATTATAAACTAAAATAATATCCCATTAGAATCTCTAAAACATTAAATATGTCTAAGATCTAAGTTTTAAACATTATATAACTAAAATTTAATGTAAGTAATATGTTTCAAATGACTAAAATAAGATTATAGTATAAAAATGTTTCAAACATTATATAACTAAAATAAGATTATGGTAAATAACTAATATAATTAATATAATTATTTAACTAAGAATTATATTAGTTAGTAATATTTATGAACTAAAATAATATTGACAAAGATATCTAAGTAAGAAGATCTAAATTTCTAACATTTAATTATAACTAAGTTTCAAACATTATATGACTAAAAATTTAATATAAGTAATATGTTTCAAATTACTAAAAGAAAATAAGATTATAATAAATATGTTTCAAATTTGTGTACTATTAACTAAATAAGTAATATAATTAATTAACTAAAGAATTATATTAGTTAGTAATATTATGAACCTAAAATAATATCATTGAATATCTAAAACATTAAATATGTCAAATAAGATCTAAGTTTTTAAGCATTATATAACTAAAATTTAATGTTAGTGTATAACAAATGACTAAAATAAGATTATAGTATAAAAATATTTCAAACATTATATAACTAAAATAAGATTATAGTAAATAACTAATATAATTAATATAATTAATAACTAATATAATAATATAATTTAATTAATCAAAACTATTAAGAAAATATTTGTTCAAAATAATATTATTAAGACATTCGAAGGTTAAGATCAAATTCAACATTTAATTAGAATCAAGTTTCAAAACATATTATAATCAAAATTGAATGTATATAACAAATGCCAAATAAGATATTATGCATGTTTCAATAATGTACTATTAACTAAATAATAATATAATTAATTAACTAAAATTATATTAGTTAGTAATATTATAAAACAAAATAATATTATTAGATATCTATGAAGATCTAAACTTTTAATATTAAGATAATTATACTGTTTATAATATGATGTGTAATATTCAAGTTTCAAATATTATATCTAACTTAACTTATTAATATCAATTAAACTAAAACAAAACTATAGTAATAAAAAACATTATTATAAACCATCAATAACAAATAAAAACTAAGATACATTGCAAATAAAACATATAAAAAACAAAATTAATTCGCTAAAAGATCTTCAAAAGAATAGATAAAGAACAAAGAAAAAATAATTTGGTATATCAAACAGAGCCGACGTGGATGGATGAGTTTGTAATGAAATTATGATTTTAATATTTATGTAATCTTGTTTGCACAACACCTTATCGTTAAAAACCATGCTATCATTTTTTAATCTGATTCTGATTCTTGTTCAACTTAATCATGATCATCATAAAAGATCAATAGGGAACTATTTAACTGTTAGACGGGAGCTTCCACAAAATCAACCGCTTGATAAAAACAGAATGCCGATAATAAAGCGACTTAAATTTGACGCTGGATCAAATCGAGATATATTCACTTGTTCAGATGCATTAGAATGTTCAAAATTACCATTTATCGCAATTTTTGACAAATTCAACACCGCTGCTGTTCAAAGGCCATTTTGATAACGTCATTTAATATCGGAACGCCATCCCAGATGAATTATTTCGGGGATTCACTTTTATGATTTTTTCTAACCACATCGCCACTGAATATCTTTTTTCTTCACATCGATCGATAAACCATTTTCACTATATTTTGTCAAAACCAAAATTACTGATGGGTCACTTAAATGTAAAATAAACCAAAAGTAAAAGCCAATAAATAAGCCTATTCGTGATATTTTACTTAAAAAGAGGAAGATAGCAAGAGTTCAAAATTTTGCGAATTAGATTAATAAAAACCATTATAGCCTTCAAGATAAATACATTGAAAAACATGATGATCAAGGTGTTGAATCGATCTGAGAGTTAAAACTATATTATCAAACTAATAAGATGAATACTGAATGTTTAACAGAAATATTTATAGAAGCAAATATATATAGTCTTCTTTTTTGTAAGGAAATTACATCATACAACCTCCTTGAAAAACATAAAAGCTGAAAATACATAAGATCACATAGAAGAGAGATAGGATATCCATGTAATAAAGAAAAACCTAAGACCACAAAGCCATTACATGTCAAAAAACAAGATCCAGTCATTCAAGATCAAACATCCTAGATCCTCTGAGTCTGATTAAAGCAAGAATCTACTTACAGATTAAAGTACTCAACTGATTTTGTTATGAATCACGCATTAATACAAACCCATGAAAATGTCTCCAAAGGGTAGTTGACCGCCAAGACTTAGGAAACAGCCATGAAAAGATCAACCACCACACCTGATTTGGTCCCTAAAGATGCCACTGTAGGAACTGCTCAGTTCATAAGTGTTGAGAAGATGATCCATAACTTCAAAATCAAACAGAAAAATGATATGAACCATTTCAGTTACTGACTCAAACAAATTACAAAACTTTTTTTCCCTACATCAAATGATAATGTTAATGTCATCAGGACCTCCAAAACCTGAAGAATACTACAACAATATGGTTCATAATATAACGCCAATTGATCCAAACTGAACTAACAATGAGTTCAAACAAAAAATGGTTTATCTGTTTGGTGATATTTTATCTAGATGCCACAAACAAGAAGTGAGTAAATTAGTGATACTTTAAAGATCACCCTCCACCATTGTCTGGGCTGAGTGCAGCCATTCTCCAAACTATCCTAATCAGCGGATCATTGAATCATCAGAATGCCACCAAAACTAATGTTGTTATAACCGTCATAATTATCTAAATTAGAGAATGTTAGAAACCGAGATTTAGCAATGTTATCAAGAGTCGCTTCATCAAATCAAAACATTTCTAAAGATAAACATAAAGTATTATATCGTGATTTGAAACTGTTTGTTCTGCAATTTTTGTAATGAATTTTTAGCTTTATATTCATCGTAAGACAATCTTTACAAATAAAGAACCAATGTAATTTTCTGATCCTAGATCACAAAACATGTAAGCATTGACCACTCATATACAAGTTCTACATGAACAAAATCACTTTATTGGTAGATGTATAATCAAAGCATGATTTGTTAGTATAAATAATCGTTAAGAATTGAACAATTTTAAAGAAACAGAACAGAAATGATTCAATATCAAATACATTTAGACCTGATCCAATCGTGCCAGAGCGGTCTGTAGATCTGTATCATATGACGTAAGTCTGTCTTAAACACTGAGCAGTAAAATATGGAATCAACATAACTCAATATGCTGAGCCAATGTTAATTCTTGAGCATTAGCTGTGTCCAGTCCCTAAGTACTGACTTATATACGCATTCAACAAAGTTCTCAACTCTGCTTTTCGACCAACCGTTACCTTACAACATATGAAAACTTTGTAATCTCGTTTGGTTTCTGAAAGAAACCAACGAGAACGAATTTTAAAGATCAAATTTTCACGTATGATCAGTATAATTCAGAAATTGAACCAAGTTTATGGAAACATAACAAAGACTAAAGTCTGCAAGTTCGAATGGGATTGATGATTAATCAGAAAAGAAATAATCAATTGGAACATTTCCGATTCTTCATCTTTCCATTTTAAACTGAAAGTTAAAACTCCGAATTGTCTTATAAAACTATTTGTAAGGTAAATTTTCCATTTATTCATTTTATTAATAATAAATATGATAAAAGAAAAACAAACAAACATAATACATGTATTCGATCCCTTCAGTCCTAAGAACCGACAAGCCCTTAAATCTCAAATTACAGACAACCGCATCGATGAATATATGGAAGCATTGGTGGTCTGGAATGTCACAAATGAGCGCTCTTCACTGAGATCAAAACATGATAAATCACGCACGCTGGGTCTGATATTAATTCATACTCACCAAGAGAATCAACTATTATAATGAAGGCTGGGCGAGTTAATATCCACCCATAAATGATGTTTAATCAACATTTACGTGCTGAAAAATGATAGCACCAGCTTCATGTCATTTCTTCTCAAACATCTCAGATCACCTTCCAATACTTCAGACTATAGATCTTATCACTGTATGTCCCATTAGTTGAATTTTTCAACACTCTAACATCTCTCACCTAATACCACAGAGTGCAATATAGATTCAAATTTTGAATCTGTTGATCTACTGACTTGTCTAATAACATCCATCTCTATCTCACTCCACTTCACGCTTGTACAATGATAAAAATCATCAAAACAAATTTATTGGTTACTTAACAAACTCTTCAGCTGTATAGTGGGATATCCATATTAATTTGTAATAACCTCTGAGGTGAATTTCGATAAACTTCCAATATCATCGTGATGATCCATAATACGAATCATGAACAACTCCAAAGTGCAATTATTCTTACAATCAATTCTTCCTGGAGGTAATTTTGAGCCTAAACTTCGAATATGTCATGCACCAACCAATATTTTAGTTTCAGCATTTAACATATACATTTCACACAATCTATATTGAACATATCAAAAGATGGTTATATCAAATATCTGCACAACCAATATTAAGATCATAAATTAGCTCACGGGCTAATAGTCAACCCACACCATCTTTCGAACCGCCAAACATCACAAACAACAATAAACGCGGATCAACCAACTTATTTCCAAACCCACCAACAACCCAAGATCGATCATCATCTGTCTTGACCAAAACACGCCATCCTCAGCGCTCCCGGGCGATAATCGAGATCCAATGAAACAATTTTTAAACGTTAATAAATCAGCATAGAAACCACTCGAAACGTCAAACTCCATAATCATCACGTAGCTCGCCGATATTAACTTCGCCTCGCCTTTACCTTCGGATCATCACCCGATCGCTTTGAAAACCGTAGTGGGCGTAGAATTTCTCTCTCGCAATTTCTCTCTTTCCTCTTTCTTTCTTTTCTATTTTCCTTTCCTCATCCAATCATGGTCAAGAGAACTCATCTTCACTGCTGATACTGGTTATCTTGACAATCTTCTAGATTCACTTATCTTCTTATCCATTCACATTACTTCATCACCACGCGTGCCATTCACTCTATACTCTGCCACTGTTTCATCGTTGTTTATCTACACTTCAATAATATCGAGTCATCAGTTACGCCTTATTATTTCCGCCGTTTTGAACGTAAATTCATCGATCCAATTGAACAATCTAATGCAGATGATTTCTACTATAGAATTCAAACTGTCGTCATTAGTTTAGATCTGGAAAATCTGATTTAATCAATGACGCGTAGAATATTGTAATTAACTTCGCTATAAAATAATATCACTTCATGAAACACAAATGCTGAAAAGATCTAACTAAATTCTTTCCTTTTCCTAGGCGGTCTTCAATTCCTTAGCTTCTTGCACTGGGGAGCTATAACTATAGATATTTACTCAAAATTTTTTTTTGTCATCTAATATTTATTATAATAATATTATGTTGTGTTAAGTTTGGTTTAAATCTTTATTTAATCAAGATTATTGGTAAACACCATTATAAGCCTATCAATGGTACTAAGTTTAAACTGCTGTTTCTGGGATAGTAGGTGATAATTACTTCAAAACCACATAATATTATATTATTTAACGATTTCATCATCTACTGAATCACAACATAGAGTAAATATCACAATAGGTAAGTAACTGAGGAGATTGAATCAGCCTGGTCCCACAATAAAAATCCAATAATAATTTGAATTCTTCTCATCTTCCATCATTTTCTTCTCATCAACCAAAATAATGTAATATCATTTTCTTTTGATACCATAATACTCCCGTTACTTTAGTTGTGAGAAAGAAAAACAGCACTTCATTTGATTTAATATACCAAAAGATCAAGATAAACAACTAGTTAAATTTTTTCTGAGATTTAAAATATTTAATTTACATTTTAAAATTAATACATTATTTGTACACAAATAAATAAATAATATACAATTAACTACTTATTTTTTCCTTCCTTTCATTTTGTCTTGAATTTTCTTTCTCCTTCATTTTCTAATATAACTAAATATAAACTATTAGATCAATATTGTAAATATGTCTCAAATTTCATGATGTTTGGCCCTGATGCCAAAAAATGTCATTATTCTGTTTAGATTGATATGTTCATGATATTTTTCAAAAACGTCATTATTAAAAGATGTTTTCATTTTATGGCAACAACTACTTATGTCAATGTTAAGACTAAGAAATCATTTGAATTCCTAAAAACAATAGTTAATAAGGGCTGAAAATTGAAACTATCACTTTATAGGCGTCATTATTAAAATATTAATTTTGAATCATTTAGATTCAACAATGGCTTTGTATTTCATTGTAAAATAAGAATATTTTAAACTGACCTAATAGTAAAAACGACTAATTTTGTTTAATATTATTGATAAAATGAAAAGAAACTTCCAACTTACCTTAAAATTTTTTTTTAAACATTTTTGTGATTCAACTGAACTTTTATTATAAAAGAAGAACAACATTGAATCTTGCACTGACCTATTGAATATTTACTATCCTCAAGGAAATGAACAATAAAATGAAATTTTTAAGGTCACTGAATAAAATGATGATTAACAGAATAAAATAAAGAATAGACTTTCAATTAGAAATCTCATAGAAAACAAACATATTATTTTTAAGTAAAATGAACTATAATGATCTAAATTAGATGGAATGAATATATAAAAGAGATATTATTTTACTTGAGAATAATGACAAAAAGTCAAAACTTATATTTTGAACAAGAGGACCTAAAGAAACTATCTTTCTCCCTCCCATGTCTTTCTTCCTTTCTTCCATTCTTTCTGTTCCTCTTATCTCGTTTTCTCAACTGTCTAAACTGAACTAAATACAAAAAAGTAGAGGAAGAGAGAAAAACTAGTTCTTCATCTAGGTCACCTGTAAGATCCATGGTCATTTTTTTACTTGGGCCATGATTTGGGTATAGAGGTTGTGATGAGCCTGACTCATTCTTTTTACATTGTATCTGACTTTGGGGGTTTTGTGGCCTGCTTGTTTAGACTTTTGAATCTTTACTTACTTTTTCAAATAAATCTGATCTTGCCTTAGCGATCTGACATCTTTCTTGATCAATAAAACCATAGATTGTCTTTACTACATTTTCATCTGAATTTCCAATCCCATCTTGTGTCAGTGAGGCCCTGCCTCCATAAAAGAGTGAGTCCTTTTTTGCCTCTGCTCTGATAGCACTCCCACTGCCTAAGAGATGCCTCATTTTACACCACCTTTTTCAATAACTTTTGTGAAAGTAAATTTTCTTGACCCCTAACTGCCTGGTTTCCTGCAACAAATGAGGTCTGAACTTAATATGGAAGGAGATTACAGATGTTTTTCAAGAACTTAATAATTATAGGAAAATTGTAAAATGGCTCTGGCTTGAAGGAGAATTGAAAGAAAAAGAATTGTGCTGCCTAATTTTAGATTTTTTCTCTTGTTAATGATAATTGTGTAAATCTCTTCCAATTGAAGAACTAATGCAACTGTTTGAACTGGTGGAGTGGCCTTGCTTTAAGATGAATAATTTAAACTTATGATGGCTTTTGTTTTCCATCTCAAGAAATCAAGAATCAGAATCTGATAACTAATGGAAGTAACATCTGTCAGAATATAGAAAATCAAAACCAAAATCAATGAAGATTTTTTTTGTTATGAAAACAAAATCTCTGCCCAGTTTTTGCCAGTACATGATGTTGTATTAAGATTCATGACTATATTTTTTCCAAGTCTTCGGTAGCTCGTCATTGAATTGTTGTCATGGTTAAATTATGGAAAAGTCGATTTTTCTGACTATTTGATTGGCTCAACCCCATTTGAGATACGGATTCTGACCGTGATAGACGCCTTTCCCAGATCCAAGTCTTGAGATATAGCCTGATCTCCAACATTTTCGTGTTTTTTAGCAAGAAGGAGGCTTATTGGGTCAGAGAGGGAAGCGGGCTGAAGGGGGAAACATTGAAAGAAGGGAGGTTCCTTCTGACGATCCTCTTAAGCTTCACTCCACTCAGTCAATGATGTTTCACCTTTTGGCTCAACAAAGAGATTCCTTCTCCCGGTCTGAGGTATGGGAACCATGAATTTTTCCATCATGAGCTAATATTAAAGTCAACATCTCTAATATAGAATTAAAATAAAATATTGTAGTTTCAACCTAAACGATGGCCTAGCTACATCATTGATAAGGTCCTGAGAATTTTTCTTCGAGAGATGATTCTACACATGTTTTTCTTATTAGATCTCACCATGTAGCCAATATAATAAATAAAATTTATTATCAAAACTATGATGGAAAATAATTTAAAAAACAGATAAAAATATGGATCATTTATAGTTTGAAAATTCAATCATGGAACCCATATGTTAACATATTAATAATTACCATGTTTAAGTAGTCCATGACCTTTTTCGCTTGCAAAGAATCATCAAATGGTTTCAATGTTTCTACACCATAGTTTTCTGATCAAAGTAGTTTTCATCGGAAGTCCACACGGATGATCATGATATGATCCATGGAATATCCAAATGAGCTATTAATCAACACAAACAAGAATGAATAAAGTTGATCTATAAGGGCTCTTCCTAATGCACTCACGCTATGAAGATGTACAGTTAAAATTAAAATATTTTCTCAGATAGTCTAATCATCCACTCAAAGTTTCAGTTTCAACAAAAGAGTGGTTTCTAACAATGGTAGGTGGTATAAGGTCCCATAAATTATAGTAATAAAATTCCTTAATCTGTTTGACACTCAGATCCCACGGCACAGACCTGTATGCAATCAGCAAAACTATGTAAGTATAAAATTGATTATTTTATATTAGTAATCCAATACATCAAAAAGGTTAATGTGATTTACCATGTGATATTATATATGAGAGACGTCACTCAATCATGCCTCAAAATTAAAGGTATAAGATGACTAATGATCATCATATAAATTCAATTTCATTATTTAATTGATGAAACTCTTGACTTTATTTCTTTAATGTCATGAAAAATCTCCAACAGCATGGATCAATCACACTATCCAGAATGGTGGAAATTACCACTCTAAACCCATACTTTCAATCTTGATAAGCTCCTGGGGACAGATGGAAATGGATCGGCTGAACAAATTTGCACTGGTTTATATGATCAACAACACTGAGGTCCACACTTGCCTTCTTAACATGATCGGGAAAATTGTTTGATACACCATCTAAGAAAATTCATAGTTTTTCTCTTCCACCATCGTTGATATTGTTCAACTTCCAATAACGAACTAAGTTATTGAGACTATTGCAGACTCAAGAGGCATCTAAAAGGAACCTTTTCTTTCATAGTTACTGATTCTCCACCTCAAAACAGAATCATAGTGATACTAAATACTTCATGAAGACATATCAACCTCACTATTTTTTCATCTATATTAAATATTTTGGGTATTGTGAATAAATCTTTATTACTTGTTATGAATCTCGTTTCTTATTTAACCATGAGTTTCGCTTGATGAGTAATGAAAACACAGATTATACTTTCGCCTCACCGGTTATATCACACTGTAAAGCTATTCACACCTGAGCAACATAATTTTTCTCCAGCTCTCACTGAACACAGTTACTTTGCACAGCTGCATTTGAATGACTGTAATTTTGTCGCTGTCAAGAATAACATGGGAGATCAAGAGCAATTGCTGGTTGATGTAAAAAGAAGAGTTAATATGGCGTGAACGCTGAAACCACTTGAATTTTTTTTATTTTGGCGCTACATATGGGCCTGTTGATAAATATGTTCATCAGAATAAACCAAATTTGAATATCTTGAATGATCAAATGATGTTATAATCAATAAATACGTAAACTCATGAAAAGACAACTATATTAAATTTAAATTATATTTCCCTGAGGAATTTTTACAAATGTCATGAGAATCCAAATAATGGAGATGACTTCAATGATGTCACTATGAAATGTCACGATTCACATCGCACAAGATTACTTGAATTATACTTTTTAAAAACACGTATTGTGATATTGCGTCAGTTTACACGAGGGAAAATACATAGTCAATCTTTAGCAACAATGACAAGGATATAAACGCGGCTGCTTAATGACTGCCAAAATGCTATTAGCAAAAAGCACCACATGTCAAGCAGAAGGGAGCACTTTTCGATATGATATAGGAATGTTATTCTTGAGACATTTTTAAACGCTATTGTTGAATCAATGTTTTCTATAGGTCCTCATGAGACAAGAAACCTCAAATATGATATAATGTTTCTTCCAACAATTTTAATCAAAGAGAAAAGAAACAAAAAACAAAATGACATCAAAGTTTTAATCTAAGTAGGAGTAAACTAGATCTCATACTACTGATCGAATCAATGAAGGAAAATCGAGGCTTACAAATTAGAGCTGGTTTCATGGTGAACTGGTGGATCTTACTACTGAATAGAACAAAGAATCATCTCCTATTGTGACCAGCAGCTCCTGGGAAAACGGTGTGTCGAACACATGGCGCGTGATATCGTAAGGCTTCTGACAATTAACGACGGAGTTCCTGCCAACTCGTGAGCAGGGCACACAACCGACTGCTCATTTGTTTCCCTCTACAAACTCAAAGACTCATGAAGACAACAAAGATGGTGATCTGATCACGACAAACTGCCTAGACGATCGTCAATGTAGATCTGACTGATCAACTATATCAAAGAAGATATTAAAATATTTAAAAATTATTGTAAATATTATGGATAAATTATTGTGAAAAGAAGATAATCAAAAAGAAGCTAAAAATGAATAAAACAAATAAAGTTATATTTTAACATTATTTAAATAGTTAATTAAAGAATTTGTGAAAGATACATGACTTAATGTTAATAAAAAATATTTTGATAAGAAAGATAATAACCTTTTTGAATGTAACATTATTGGGTCACACTAATTAATACCATGAATGACTATGGAGCCTCAAATCATCACGATGAGTTTGATACTATATACAAACCCAAGATCATTTAATTTTCACAGAGAATGTATTGTTGTTCTGTTCATCACTAATTGTAGTCATCGAGAAGGCGATCATTGATGATCCATAATTAGAAAATATAGTGACTGAGGTCATTTTTCAACACAGCGCCATAGTAATCAAAACCCATGGCAACTTATCATATGTAGATTTATCAATGATCATAGAACCTAAATTAGTTTCCAAAGAGAGTTTGAAGACGATCCAAACCATATAACACCAACAAAGCACCAAGACTATCATTTATCTAAAGTTACATGTCAGATTCCTACCCCCAAATATAATGGACCCAGAGCCACGATCAAGATCAAACCTGGTTATAATTGATCTATAATTAGAAGAGTCAACGAATAATCATCATCAACAGAAATGCAATCATTTTTTCGTGTTTATCGTCTACATATCAACTATATCCATGATCTGATTCGCGCGTGTTACACTTTCATTTCCCCGCCACTACATGCCAACGGTCTGATTAACACAAACATTTATCAATGTTGATACCGTCTCAATGCCACCACCGCTCCATTGTCCCCACCTGTACCTCACTATCTTCACACTATCACCAACGCAGCACAACCCATTCGGCTTCGATCGCCACCATCATCACTACTAGTATTTGAACAACATTCGGCAGCCTTTGCCTTAATGAATAACCACGTTTTCAATGCCATCCCACGCCATTTACCCGTAGAATCACGTCAACAACGATCAAACACGGAACGCTTTCACCTTCTCTAGAGGAAGATCTGATCCAGCTAATCTTCAAATTTATCAGACATAACGAGTTCTTCCTGGGATCCATTCGCGGTAAGAGATCATCATCGCTGCTCGCGGATTCAGTCAATCGGATCAGACAAATTTTCATCGGGTCTCATCTCATCACCCTTAACTAAGCTCACATCAGAACTTACATAAAAACTAATCATGAACTTTTTTCATCACAACCAGATCATAAACTTTATGGAACTAATTGACCGTGGTCCCACCTCTTTCTACAAACTGTGATGAAGAACATGTTTGATTTTATCTCTGACAACAATCCCTTTGAAGATGGATCCTCACCACCATGATCATCATCATTAAGTTATTACAAAAAAACATATTAAAGTAATAAACATATAATATTGGAAACATAATAATCCTTGTATTTAAAAAATAAATAAATATAGTATACTCCTAAGATATGATTTGATTGTTTTTTATTAATGCAACCCAAACTATCATCTTCAACAAATAATTTCACCCATGATTGTAATGTTCTTTACTTCATGAACACTATAAATACAAAATATATTATAAAAAATAAATACAAGTTATTATATTAATCGTCTATAGCTCTTTACTACCAACCAAAATTCAGTTCAAATTCTTAACAACTTCCTTTTTAGTCTGAATTCTGAATCTTTCTTATTGTGGAGAATCTTGCTTGAATAGCTGAAACATTAGATTTAAAAATATACCGATTGTGGCAAAAATCATTAATTTATAATACTTTGCCTTTAAAGACATAATAATTAACTGTGATATGAAATTTTTTGTATTAATTCAGAGAGCAAAATGTCTTATAATGACTGGTCCAAACTTATGTTAATGACTCTCCAACACTTTCCTGGTAATGTTTTACCGATGCCTTTATAGCCAGTTTAGCTCTATCCATTGCTTCCATAATTGATCAGACAAATACGCTTTTTTATCTTGATCAACCAATTTCAAAACTTGACTGAGGTTCCATGATGACTTGACTCCTTCGCCTTCTCCTAAACTGATTCATTGGGCATGGCTTAGACACTTTATCTCTAAACTTTATTCAATCTTTATTGAATCACTAATCATTTGTTGGGGTAAGATCATCTTCAATCACCTCAAATGATATGACTGGAACTGAAATAAATCAAAGGGCAAACTCAAGCTATTCTAGCTAATAGATCTTTAATCCAGAACACTTAATCAATGATCGCCTTCTGTTATAAATAAAAGCTTCAGGATCATCTTTATTGACTTAGTCCTTATTATGCTTCATGTCAATATCTTCTGCCATTAATCACATAATGCTCCATAAGGAGACTAAAACAAATGCTTGCGCTTTCCATCAACAACATACCAATTGCTGTAAACTCAAATATTATCATGACATTGTATAATTTTTTCCTCTCCAATCTTCAATTCATCTATATGGCGGATGTAATCCACTAATTAGGTATGTTGGTACAATTGAAGGAAAGGTATATCATGCTGGCACGCAATAAACATGAAACATGATGCTTTCAGTCTAGAAACTGTCCACTTCATACACATAGAAAGATCCAGTATATTAGTATTACTGGACCTCTAATGGTTAGATATATATCTGCCTTTCATAATCTCTACTGGGATATATTGCCAATTAGCATCAGACCTCACAATCCTATTCTGCTCACTATGGTATCAATCATAGACTGATAGTAAGATCCACTCATCATCCGCATTGAGTGTACTGAATGAGAAAAATTTAGAGATGGTTTCACCATTTTCTTGCAATTTCAGTAGAAAATTACTTTGACGACTTTATTGAAGAAACATGGATCAATCCCTGGTAATGTACAAAGCTCCTTTCATTCTCAAGCTTCTGATCGCCAAATTTTTGATAATGTGACCATGTTGTAAGAAGGCACACCTTCAGTCTGGTTTACCTTTCACAAAACTACAACTTCTCCTCACTATGTTTCATTTATTCTTCTTTCAAATCACTCATCTCACTCAACTCATTGAACTGTAGTTTCATCGAATTTCATGAAATACCTTCTGATTAAGAACTATGTCGCTCTTTTTTCTCATTTACTTTTTCATTCAAGACAAACATATACACCCAATGCTTGTGACACTTCCCGCAGTACACTGAACATCCTCTCTACTGTTTCAAGATAAAAGCACTGTATACTAGAATCTTGTTATACCCCTGAACGAATCTCTTCCATGCATTTTAAGATCAAGGCCTTGATCAATAATCAAACAATTCGCATGTTCAAACTAATATCACTTTAAATGTCCCAAAATGTTCAATCAACCAAAGGTATAAAAGAAACAAAAAATATCATATAATTAAATGATTTACTATAATTGTTCTTCAATAAAACAATGATCCAGTAAATTAAATTTCAACATGATTAACTGGAATATTAATACAACTATTAATCTTTATTTTTATTGGTAATAGGAACCGTATTAATTCAATATCATGCAGTTCATACAATTATCTTTACTGCGCCACTTCATAAATTATTGACTGAATCGAATCTTACTGGCGTTTAGTGTAAACAAAACATGACTGTAATGTATTTGGTATTGTCTACAAAAAATATGATTTATGGCTTCGTTGACCTTGATTATCGATTCTATCATAATATATCACTCATATGTTTAATCAATAACACTACAATTAGATCACTATTCCCGTTTATTTATTTTCATAAATTATTAATTTGAATCTAACTCATCTATGTCTGAAAACAAATGCAAATAATATCTGTACTGCAATCCATACTGTCCACAAAAACACATTTCATATTTTGTTAATTACTACTTGGCCTATAATGATATCACCATAATCCAGACACACACACAAATGACTGACTATCTCATCATGCTCACTTTCATAAATCACTTTGAATTAATCCATTTATGTCTAGTAAAACAAATAAAAATGAACATTCATACTAGATCCATATTGTCCACCAAAGCATGACTATACTTGGTTAATTTATTATTAACATTTTATTTATAATATATTACCATTCACTGAAGATTAACAACGTTAGATTAATTATGATTATGAAAACATGTTACTCATATTTGATCTTCCATTATCCGGCATTTATAGTCGTTTTCTCAAATGACACTTTGAACTAATCCTATTTAATGTTTGGTAAATAAAAACAAAACATATTTGTATTTTATATTGTCTACAAAAATACATCATACTTCACAATTGTTATTCTTATTTATTTAAGAACATTATATTTGAACCACTGTAGAAGTTAAAACACGTTTACAACATATTTTATTGAAACATTAATGCAAACAAATAAATGGTTTGAAAGTTAATGTACTTTGGTGATAAACAAACGTTTAATCTTCTGAGACTTTCAAACGATCGCTTAATACTCAACTGATTATTTCGCGTCCATATCAACACGCCGCCTTAACGCTGGCGTCCGAAACTGATCGCGAATCAATACATCAATCCAAACAAGGTCGCTCAGTTGCGATTGAACTCATAAAACATCGTACGCTAGCTCGATATCCGAACATAACGCTGCTGATTTCGATTAAAAATAAACAACAAACACGTCGCTTTCATCCGCGACAAATGACGCTGTTTTCACCCCAGACTCAAAAAGAGGAATCCCGCACCCGCCCAAGTAATCAGCATCAGGAGAGGCTAAAGAATTTAGAAGAATAAATATAAGAGAACACTATTTGATACTGATGGAGATTCTCTATCGCCCGCTCCAGGGCTTTGATTTACTTAATCAGCCTGAAACTGAGAGTGAGGAGGTGCTGCCTAAACTCTAAACCCAAGTCTGCTTTCTTTCTCCGCTTCTTCGTTTTTCAGATTTCATGTCAAACTTCGGATCTGGTAAATACAAAGAACGTTTTCTTTGTTAGGTTTTGCAAAGCACTCACAGTGGGAAGGTGTCTAAAACATGGTCAAACTCTTTGTATCTTGTTGCCAGATATCAAATTTTAGATCCCACGTATACTTGGCTTTAGAGGTCTCTGTAAACGAAATTTTTTCCATTTTTTAAGTCTCCTTCTGATCAGGACTACTTTTTTCTTTCACCACGTCTTGAATTCGATCGGGTTAATCGCAGTTAACAAAGACAGCTCAGAACTGACCCACGCCGCCTCATTCGTGAAAATTAACGCGCAAACAGGCCTATGAGAATCCAAACAGTCATTAGACCTTACTGATTTTTTTAACCCCGCTTCCACAAAGAACTCCAAACAAGCTCCACTTAACAAAATATAAAGAGAGATCTATGTTATATCATGTCTGTAAATATTAATCGTTTAATCCATTTTCGTTTGAAAACATTTAAAAATAAACACTTGTGATTTTCAATTAACACACTTAGTTTCATATCTTCTCATGTTATTAGTATTATTTCACCTTATAAATATATTTCAAACAACCATCCAAGAATTAAGATCCCTAATAACTCTTGATTGTGAGACGATCTTTAAATCTAAATTGTGCATCCTTCCTGGCTCAATTCCAGTTAATGATCCGAACTGAAACCTGATGCCACCAAAATCAACAATCATTTAAATCCATATCTTTCATGTCATTTCAAATTGGTAAACCTATAAACGTCATTTAATAAAATATTTAAGAAAATGTATGCATTCGTTACTTTTCAAAACATTTACAAAATGATGTCTGAGTTCAAACTATTATTTGTATAAATATCAACACTAAAAAGAAAATATGGAATGAAATGCATAAATGATATACTTCAATTTTCTTTAGAGATCCACGCCTTCTGACCTGGTTCATTTCTGATCACCATCTATCACTCTTGTGACCGCAAGATTGGTAAATAATATTGCCATTTGTGCCAGTGTTCATACAAATCCATCTCCGTCGTTAAATCAAATTATGAATTTAATAAATCCAAAACTTAAACCATTATGATGTGATCAATATAGCCATTATATATACTATGAGAGGTTAATCAACAGGTCACCGATCATCCCAAAAAGTACTGCTATTCCACATATTTCGCAATCTCAAACTGACCAATGGCGCTCACAATCTAGTTCGCTGTTCAATTTAATTTCTAAATTAACATATGAAAATCACTCAGCTTCGTAAGAACTAATACTTCATAATTAATTTATTATGTTAATTAATCTAAGAAAGTTAATCATTCACAGGTTTTAATTATTTGAACTATATTTAAGATATAGGATATTTCCAGGCCACCGTGACGTCCTCACTGGGTCAAGAGTCAGATTCACTGAGTTTGAGAACACAAAGATTTGCATCCACTGGGCTGTCAGATCGTTGAAATAATCAAGAGAACACTACTCACACTGCCTCATCAATACATGATCACCAGAGTATATACTGACTATAAGAGTTCAAGACGTTATCAATCTTATTGGTATACCAATCTATCTTAATACTGAACAACCGTTAACATTTTATTATGCTGCTCAAATCTTTATGAAAATATAAGATAATATGTACGCCAGATAATGGCTTTATTAATAATCATAATTTTTATGAAAACATTTCATATAACGACTTTCAAATCAATTAAACCAACTGGTTATGCTTAGAAACAAGATGCAAAAACTGAAACGAGGAATAGAGTCACAGGAACAAAAAACCAAAAATTTATTTGCACTTGATCTGAACTAATCTAATCTGGCTGGTTTTCTCCTACACCTTATTCTAAAACCATTGAAAAGAATATTATTATTCGTGTGACTTAGTGGGGTCTGGTTAGAATTGATTAGAGAGTCATAATCTAATTTCAAATAAGCTAGTATATATTGATTTTTTGATCTAACTATTTCATAGAATCCAAGAATCCAATCTATGTTCTGATTTATGAAAGTCAGATCTTCCTTAAAAATGAGGGTCACACAAGTCAAATCCTCAACTGAATAGTTGATCTAACTTTGATTGTTAGTCGGTCAACACCTGGTCTGATATCCCACTGTCTCCAGTGGATGACGTATTCTTTAATTATCTGGCTTTTCCATGAGTCATAAACAACAACGAAGGTTCAGACTAAGAATTATGACCCTCCAAGTCGAGGTCAAGACAGAGTCAAATCCCTAACCGACATTGATCCATCGACTATTTAACCAACACCTCGTCTGACATCTAGTCGTCCTCTCAACAGGAACGTGGTTCTGATCAACGGCTTCATAGAGTCCAGAACACCAATCTGGAAGTTGAAAGAGGAGTTATGGACTCTTCCAAAGTCGAGGTTCGCAAGCTACCAACTCAATCGGATCGAAAGGACCGACTGACGTAGTTTCAAGGTCCACTGATCTGGTCTGACACTCATCACCTCCAGTATGTGAATTGGCCTTGACTAAAATGGTTTTCCATGGTAGTCCAAGAACACCTAACTGAGCTCGATCAAGAGTTAAGACCTCCAAGCTTGAAATGGCATAGTTAAACCTGAATATTTCCGAAGTTTACGGTGATCGGTGTGGTCTGCCACTCCCCAGCGTGATGAGGTCGGCTCGACCCTCTGCCAGGTGAGGTCTGTCAATCTCGCCAGAGGTCCTTCGCTTACCTCCCACACAGTCTGTCACCTTCATTGGGATGAGGTCCAATAGATCACCACTTACTAACAGAACCACCATCTTCCGCTTATGAGAGTCCACAATCTCATCGATCGCACTTTTATGAATTGGTATCCTTCATCGACCGTTTATAAACATCGGCAACTGGTCTACAGAACCAAATCGAAATCTAAAAGCCTAAAGATCATCGCCCCGGCGTCCGCGAATGCCATCATACGCAAATTTCATGGCTTGAAGAACCAAATACTCCCCAAGTAAGATGAAACTACTCACATTAACTTAGGTAGAAAATGACCAAAGAGGAGAAGACCCACCTCCTAGAGTTTATCTAACTCCATTCTGCCTCACTCAGGCCTGCTCACAGAAGATTTTCCTCTGCCTTCTGAGACTCATGTCCACTTGGGAACCCAGGAGAGGCGAGCCTTCACCCAAAACATCTTTATTTCTGCTTCCTTTTCTACATGACTCACCTTAACAGATTTTAAAAAGAGGAAACCCTCCCTCCTTCCACATGCCACATGCTTCATTCCTCATTTTTCATTTCTTTTGTTAGTGAGAGGTCCTCTACTGTCATCTTCAATAAGTCTCTATTATTTCTCGTCATTATTTCTCCACTTACTTTAGACATATAAACTACTTAATTGACTTGAATCCTACTTTTAAGTAATTAATATTTCTCCTTTTTCAAATGAATATCTAATTAAGAATCATTAATCAACATTCTCTAATAATTCCCAAAATACTCATGTTACCTAATTTATATCTTAATACAGAAGAATTTTATTATAAAAATTTGTGTATTAAAGATAAATCCACATCATCTAATATGCTGTTAATGAAGTGGGTCAATTTGACTGCATGCTCAAGATTTCGCCCAATTATTAAACCATGGAACTAACTGTAATGATTCTCAAACCTATTAATCCCTGGGTCCCCAACTATTAATTTTAATGTATATGAGGTTTGTTTATAGATAAATATATTATGAGAAACCACATATTTTATTATTTATCCACACTCTCAACATCCAAACTTCACAATTACCTCAAAATATAAATCCTTAATAAGGGAGAATTCATTTCTCGATATAAGAGAGATTCATCACAAATCACTAGATTATCTTCCCATAATAAGGAGAAATTCGAGTATAAATAGAAAGACTTCATTATAAAGAAGGCGTAATTCAAACCACGCGAACTCCTTTCTCCATCCGTTACGACCATCGGGAGGCTGGGCTTGCATAATCACACCAACACCATTTGAGCTACATCGCACCACTGAGCGCCCCTGAGAGGCAGACACCAGTTAACAACAATTGGCACCGTCTATGGGAATCGAACAAAAAGTCTCATCGACGACTCGCAAGAGCTTGGCTCCAACGGCTTTCTAGTAGCCCTTCGCCACTATCGACGGTTCCCCATTCCACATGTGATTCATCTGACATAGCGTACTGGAAGCATAACCTACGATCCATGCTCCAAAAAGATCACCCTTCATTGGCGCCAAGACAGGAGGAAGAGTCAGGAGGCGCGCGGATGAGGGGAATTGCAGACGCGCCAACATTCATACAGGACAACACTCACATGGCCTGTGTAGGAAAGGCAGATCTTGGTGAAAGAGACGTGCAAGATAGAAGTCAAGCAAGGCACCCGAACACTCGCGATAAAGGAAAGGAGCCTATCGTCCCTGATGATGTAGATACCCCGGTAGACGACAGAGCAGTCACCTTTGTGCAATTTCGCCAAACCTCTCCTCAAAGAGTAAAGAAGGTCAAGTCGTGGTTAGAGACATGACTCAGCGACCACTCGTATTCAAAAGAACAAACAATGGGCACATTCCAATCGGTAAGAAGAGAAACAGTCAGATAATCCAAATGCAATGAAGGCCCAGACAGTGCAGGCCACTCGACGTAATACGCCTATGCCATATGGTACCCCGCCTCTTAGAGGACCCACGCTTCATATGTTCACTTACTAACAACGATTCAGCCCACGATGATGCCTCCTGCTCTAAGGCCACATATTCACACACTGTTACCTCACGAGTTTGTCATACTCAACTTTCACTCAAGGTCTGTACACTACTTCACCGACCCTTTACCACCACATTCTCCATTGTAATCAAAGGAGTGACTTTAAATCCCAATTAATCTCACTATGCAAAGTTTTTTGCTAGTTTAAGTAGGCCCTCGTACTAGCCTCGTTTCACAGGATCCCCATGAAGCCTGAACAAAATACGTTTTATTTAACTTTTGGGGGAGCATTCTTCTTAATACCATGGCTAAGGTATTAGAAAAGGAATATTAGTTCCTTACAAACTATTTTGAAACATGAATAAGAGTCCATAATGAAATTTCATAATATGAAGGTCACAAGCCGTCCCTCAGAATATCTTTGAAAGATACCCTAGCCTGCTTCAACGTGTTTAGGTATTTTGTATAAGACTGACGTTTAATTATTATTTGCTAAATGGAAAAATTTGAACCTGAACTGGTGCAGAGGTATATAAAAGTGAATTTTTTCAAAACAGACAGGTGTCACATAATAAGATTATATGCCAAAGTGGAATAATGGGTTGTGGTGCAAGAAGAGAATTTGAGGACCAAAGTGCAATAAAAAGGAAATTTAGACTCAATGGATGGCACCCCAGTTAATCTCACATCAGCTGGGGTGTAAAAACGTAGAGAGAGGAAGAAGAAGAAGAAGAAGAAGAAGAGGAAAGGTATGGAAACTAGGGTTTTGTATGGATGGCTATGATTTTGTATGGAATACTTGTATGGAACCTAGATGTATGAATATTAGTTGGTTCCATTTTCTAGGGTTTAGTTAGGATTTCATCTTAACCCTAGATTTGTTGAAAGTCAGCTTGCAAACCCTAGCTGTATGAGATAGAGCATGGAATCCCCTCCCTTTGATATGATCTTGTCATATATGACACTTCATTTAAGGTTAGGAAGTTAACCTTAAACTCAAGTATTTGAGTAAATGGAAACCCAATTAACTTAAGGTTTAGTTTCAATCACTTCCCTCCTCTCCTCCTCCTTCTCCTCCTCCCCCACTCGAGATGTTTGAGAGTATATGAGCTTTTTCTTGCTTTGGTTGGTTTTCAGAAAAAGGGATGAAATCAAAGAAAACTGGGAAATTTTTGAGGTCCTACGCCGCGCCAGTGGATCCCACGCAGGCTGCATGGGGTGTTAAGAAGAAGAAGGAAGAGGAAAGGTATGGAAACTAAGGTTTATGAATGCTATGATTTCAGATGGAATACTTGTGGCGGAACCTAGATGTATGGGATATTAGCTAGTTCCATTTTAGTCAGTTAGATTTATCTAACCTTGATTTATTGAAGTTACAATGTAAAACTCAGTTTGTATATAGAGATGAGTAATGAAACTTCTTATGGAGATGGGATTTGGTTATGAGGTATGGATTATCATCAAAAGTAGAAAGTTAAACTCAATTTAAGGTGATGGAGTTAGGTTTGAAAAACCTAATTTAATCTTTATGTTTGGTTTTTGGCTGGGTTAGGTTCACACCGAGTATGTTTTTCTCTGGAGGAGTATGCTGAGTTTTCTTGCTTTGTGCTGGTTTTCTAGGTGACAAACTAGCGTAACTGAATTTTAATGTCCACGCGCGCCAGTGATCCACCTTAGCTAAGGTATGGAAACTAGGCTTTGTATGATAAGATTTTGTGTGAATATTTATAAACCAGATGCGGATATTAGTTGGTTCCATTTTCTGTGCCGAAGGATTTACCCAACCTCTAGATTTGTTGAAAGTTGAAGTTGCAAACTGTCATGAGATGAGTACAATCCTCCCTTTATGAATTTTGAATACAGCATGTCACTGGTGTTAGAAGTTAACCTTACTTATGCATTGATAGTTTAAAAAACCCAATTAATCTTGTGTTATTTGCCAAGAATGTGTCGAGATGTTTTCCAGACATATGAGTTTCTCTTGCTTAGTTGGCCTTAAGTATGGATGCCAACCAAAGAAACTTGTAGCCTGAGGTCCTGTCAATTGCTGCGTAGGATCCCACGTAGTAGCGTAGGTCCATACAAAGCGTAGCTATTGTTCACAACATGGAAACTTTTGTGTTTTGTTATGTTTTTCTATTCCGTTATTTCGAGGACTTGTCTATTGGACTAATGAGGACCCTATAAGTGTATGAAAGTAGTCCATTCATGCTCAGAAGGGGTAAAGGAAAAATTAGACCGCACTCGTCGCCTGAGTTCTCAAGGCAAACTTAATGCCCCTATGAGCAGATAGTAAGTTCCAAACATGAGAATCAGAGGGGTCACTAAGACCGAATATGGATGACATAAGGCTCATATACGGGCGTACATGTATGCAAGATTTCAGACTCCGATTAGCGCGATGATCACTGACCGTGTTTCGCACACATATAGTACTTCGTACTCCGACAGTGCGACGACACTATCCGATAGTGCTTCAAAGACATTTTAGTACTTGGGATCAATAAAATGAAGGACATTCTCATCAATGCTTGTCACCCTCATGAGATATTAAGACTCAGATCGCACCGCACCTTCTGATATTTATTGCGCCGTGTCCAATGATTTTTATCGGTCTAGTAGTCAAAACAATGATAGCTGATAAGAGTCCAACAATATAAAATAATGTACACTGTTAGGTTTCAAAACAAAATTACCAAAAATCTCGTGCGCCGGCAAGCCCCAGAGGTCCGCGCGCCCGGTATAAGTAAGCTCAGAGTACCTACTGTACCTATAAAGATATTCAGAATCCCACTTGAGATCTCAAGTATAAGTCTCGCTATACAAGTATGTGTATAAGTTTGTTATATGAATTCATGAAAAATTTGATATCTACTACGTATATCTGTTACTAATATCATCGAATGAGTGTTGGGTGTAATGCAGATAATGTGATAACATACAGTCACTTAAGAGAAAGTTTGAAAATGGTTTGAACTGGTAGAAAGAGGAGGACGTCCGCGATCTCCTCCTATACCACGGGCCAACAAACTAGTAGGAGTTCACTGCGTGAGGTTTTGCGCTCCGATTATAAACAAATGTACGCTTTGTATATGTATAATAAATGGATCAGACGCCATGACATTATAAAAATACACCACGTGGGTTTATTATCTTGTAATGATATTTTGACGGTTAAAGACCGCCACCAACTGGGAAGCAAAGTGTGAACCCAAAGATAGTTTCGCACTTCATCACGCAGCGGGGTCAGTGATAAAGGTATCGAGCCCAGTTTAGGCTGCCAAGAGAAGCCTGATTAAGGACACCTGCCAGTAATGTGCTGTTCAATGACGTCTGCTTCGTGTATTATTCAGAATGACCACTCTGCAGTCAGATGAAACACGGTTACCAATCCGGGACTCAATCATCAACCCGTCATCTAACGACAAATGAATATGTTTAATTGGCATTGCACCTCGTGATACGCGGGTCTTAGATCGACCGCGTTCCCAGCTCCAAGTGATTCGCAGAGTATGGAGTGGAAAGAAACTGCGGTGCTGGCATGGAAGAGTCCGATAAAGCCGGTTTTCGTTTGGAAATTGGAAAGTGGTCAGATGAAGTGAGATGTCCTGTGGACCAAAAGGCCACATGTGCAGTTTCATTGTTGCAAGGTGTAGTTGAGATTGGTAGTTTGATTTGAGAACCACCGCTTCCATCCACATATGTTGATAAAAGTACCACAATTAGAGATAGGGCTTTTGACCTCCACCATAGCTTTTTATTTTACTTCTGTAATAGGTGCTTTGATGACCCATTTTTATATGTGCAGTTGTCTATGTCCTGTAAAATACTCAGAGTATTTGTCTCGAGACAAACTGAGATCATCAAGATCATTCAAACGCCTTCCGAGGCCTTACAGTTCTAAAGTAAAGTGGCAATCAGGACACATCAATACATCACACTTCATCGCACCAAAATTAGCCACAGTAGATAATGAATGGTACCAGAATGCAAACTTATAAAATTTGACTATGCACACTGAGAACAGGATTTTCAAAATTCTACATCACACTGAACTTGCACAGCATCACACAATATTCTTGTAGATTTAAGATAGAATTTCTAATTCCACATAGTGACGCCATCTTTATCCCACTCGAGATCAATGGTTGTACTTTGGCTTCCACTTATGCATATGAGTCTGATTCTGTGTCAAGCTCCTCTAAACCTTGGAGTTTTCTCTATATATTTTCTAGGTTTTCTATAGTGAGTAGCTAGTTTCTTGATTATGAGTTTAAATAATTCAGAATCTTAGTCAGTTTTATAACTCGGTATTCGTTGAGGAACTTTGGCGTTTTTGATATCCTCAACCTTGCAATTGAAGTGTTATTTCAATTCACATTTACTATTAGTGTTCCAAAGAATAATGAATCAATTTTTTTTTTTGGCAGCTCTAAACCCATGATAGGGTTCTATGGGTGGAAACTCACCCCTTCAAGGTAACACTCAATCCTCTCTTGTAGCCTCAACGGGATTTGTAAGTGATATTAAACACTTTTAAAGTTCTTATAAAACTTAGTTTGGTATCTCTTGACAACGTGTGAAACGAGATTCTCGGGTACACGTTGTGTTTGATCTCAAATGCAAACTAAGAGTCCAATCAAATCGTCTGAGTAAGCGTTTGATATATTTCATCTATTCTTTGTCTTACAAAAGCTTTTAAAGTCATATCACCCATCAAAGACCATTCATCAATGGCTTCTAGATGAGATCAAGTGAGGTGGGTGCGCCGTTGGTGCAGAGCTTTAAACCTTATCTGGTCATTCGCCTTTTAAAATAGTTTAAGTCAATTAATCAAACCCCCCCAAGATTACTTATTCGCACATTCATTAGATAAGAATCCCTATGATCATCTAGGAAACTATAATCCTGAAGACTTCAGAATTCACATTCTTATAATGCTTGACGGCATCGCCCATAATTTAGAATAATTTTAGCACACGAAATAGACGAAGCATTTTTGCATTGCAAATCTAGTAATGCCTTCACCTTTTTCTTTAATTCTTTTGTAGATAAGAAGTGATACCATTCATTGGGTAATATTGCAGTATGCTCTGCTTAAAGGCTCGTGACGAGTAACGACTTGTAAGTGTGTAACACCCCTGAAATATACCCTGGGTCGCCGATATAGTTAGGTATTTTTGTAAGCATAATTTGACCTGCTTTTAAGGAGTAATGCTAAACCGGAAACAGGAGAACTTTAAATATGATTTGCATACAAAATTGTAATTTTATCCAAAAAGGGGCCTAAAAGACATGGATTAAGAAGATTGGGGGCCAAAATACAATTTGGGAACTTGGAATTCAAATAGTCAAGAGTTGGAGGACTTAAATGCAAAAAGGAGATTTAACCCAAATGATTTTTGTTGAGCCAAACATGGCCCTAACTTGAAAAATATGATTTAAGACCAAATTGGTCTCCAAAGAGAGCAAAACCGTGAAGCCATGGAGAGGAAGGAGAAAAGAGAGGAAGAAGAAGAGAAGAGAAGAGAAAGAGGAGCTGTCAAGGTATAACTTTAGTTTTTTAATGAAACTAACCTAGACTGGTGAATTAGAATGGATCTATAGAACTTTCTTAAGGCTTTGTATGATTAAGAGTTTATCTCCAAATCTAGGGGTTTTGAGATATCTGTAATTTCAATCTAGATTTCTTGAATTTAGGGTTAAAACCCCATATGAACAAGATAAGCTGGAATCCTCCCTTTCGGGTCGATTCACACTGAAAGTTAATTAGGCAGCTTGTGGAATAAAACCCTAACTAATCACTTCATTTTTATTGAGGATGGATCATAACCTATATTAGAGTGTGGGTTTTGAGTTCATGATAGGTCTTTGAAATAGAAGATTTGAACAGATAAATTGAGAAAAGAACGTACATGAATTTGAAGGGTCTTGAAGTATTTATGTGGTATAGAGTCGGGATCGGGGGCTTGAAAGTATGGAAAATGCAGAAACACACATTCCGGCACTTTTCTGAGACTCAGACCTGTACAATCGGAACTTGTTCCCAGACAACTTGTATTCTGGCTGTTTTTTTCAACGTACCGCATGTGCTAGATCAGTTCCAGACAACCCTCGTTTCGCCTGCTCTCTGACCGCCGATTTTGCCATAACTCTGCTCATTTCTTTATCCGATTGAGGATTCAAGTGGCTACGTAAAATAGACTTCAAGGAGAAAAACCAGCGAATGTATCATCAGCCCTAATTTAAATGGCCCAAAAATTCACCTGGGCAAAGTGGGTCATGCAAGTCAATTCCTGCATCACCGCAGATACACTAGTAGAGTAGTCCGAGTTGTTCACGTATCTCGAAGTTTCTGCTCCAATTTAGGTGATTCCAATTGGAGGAGAATCCTTAGTACCTTAAATTTGAAGATGAGAAATGAACCCAGCCATAAATATATACGGGGCACTGGAAAAATTAATATTGCAACTATCCCTCTGAAAAATCTGAAACCGAATTAGTCGGGCATGAAAATGCCTTAACTCGAGTCTGATGATCCAATTGAATGATTCCAATTTCAAGGAATAGATTCATATGGTAGGACTATAATACATGAATGATGTGTGGATAGGCATCATATCGCATAAGTATCTCGAAATGCCATAAGGAATAAAGGCTGAAACCCGAAAACGAACCGAAACATGGGAAACATGGGTCATGAATATGAAAACAAGTGTCATGATCAATACGTACGTGACAAGGAAAGCCAGGTTCTGAAAGATATGATCGCTTGACTACCTAGGGACCAAAGAATGAATGAGTGACCTTCCGATTAGTACTCAGTACCCCCGACAGGTGCCCGCACCCTCGATTAGTGCTCCGCACTCCCCGATTAGTGCTATGGCACTCCGATTAGTAATTCGCATTCTCGCATTAGTGCTACGCACCCCGCCGCATCCTGGCACTCCCCGCCGGGCAGTTACGCGACCCCAAGATCGTGATCGCACTTCCTGCACTTATTGTACCCGCCCCACCCAGGTTTCTTATAATTGGTCTAGATAGTCGCATGGTATACTATGATAAGACATCGAATAAAGAATAACAAGAGTAAAGATCCGAACGACTGGATTCATTCCGAGTACCCACTTCGGTACTCCCAGATCTCGGATAAGTCCTCAGAGTACCTAACAGCCAAAATTCTTGCATTCATTAATAAGTTCTTAATACCACAAAATTCCTGCCTCTCGATTAAGCTCAGAGTGTACCTACTTCTGCAATTCCTCAGATTCGAAAATGTTCTCAGAGGTGCCTACCGGGTAATTTTGTATTTAATTAAATCTTGCTAAGCCCTCCTCGATGAATTCTCAGAAAATTAAGTGGGTACTTTGTCTCTTCTTTATTAAGTCCAAGACTCACGCACCCCGATCTCGATAAGTTCGAGGTGCCCGGTCGGGTACTTCGTATATGAGGTTCGCTTTATCCGACAGTCCTATAAGACCTAAAGGTACTCAGATTCATTAAGTTCAGAAGACGCAAGGGTACCTGTGATTTGATTAAGTTCTAGCATCTACGTAATACCTCAGACTGAATATCCCCTGTAGTTACCAAAGCGTACCCAGATTCGATATTCCGTAGCGCCCGGCGGGTACCCTCGCATTGATTAAGTTCGTAGTACCCACGTACTTGAGACCAAAATCCAGATCAGCGCGCGCGCAAAGTCCGCATCCGGCAAGTCCCCAGATCCGACAAGTCTCTTTAGAGGTACCTTCGGTACTCGTATCCGATAAGCCCCAGAGTCGGGAATACGCCCCGTCTCTAATCTAGTTCAGAGCACCCACTGCACACTCCCGGACCAACAAGTTCCTCATTCTCTAGACTGATATTCCTCAGAGTACCCACGGTACTCCCACGGATTTAAGTCTGTCCCGCTCCCGATTAGTTCCTAGCACCCATCGTACCGGATTTGATTATGTTGAGTCCCAGATTGGCCAAGTCCAAGAAGTATCTACCCGCACTCTTGTATCGCAATATGGCAAGTTCCTCAGAGTACCCACGAGCAATTCCATCCTGAAGATAAGCATAAGTCTAGCAGTACCCCACGCACTCTCAGATCGCAAATAAGTACAGTCTCCTCAGAAAACCCACGGCACCCATCCCAGAAGATAGCAGAGCAAGTCCAAACAGACCCAATCGCACTCTTGTATCAAGAAATGCAGAAGTTCCAGAGTGCCCCACGAGCACTCGCATCCCGAAGATAAGTATAAGTCCGCGGGTACCCACGAGCACCGTATAAGGAACTGCTCAGAGTACCTAATGGCACTGCATCAGAAATGTGTTACGGTACCTAATACGGTACTCAGATCCGCCAAATACAAAATAAGTCCTCAGAAGACCAAAGATAAGTTCCGTGAAGACCAAGATAAGTTCCAGAAGACGTTATGCGCCCAAATACCATACGCCCAACCGTGGTACCCCACGGTACCTCCGACAAGTTAAAAACTCCTCGTAGCATAAGCATAAGTTCAGAATCTCTACAAAGAGTCCTAAAACGCGCAGCAAGTCCCAAGTATAAGGATAAGTTCTCGCATAAGAATGCTCCAGAATTCCTCAAATGAGTCCCGCATTTAACATGTTCAGATAAGCATATATTATAACCATGATAATAACACAAATTCTCTGATATCGTTATGGTTATAAGACTCATTATAACGGTATGTTTATAAGAAGGTTTCCCCAATTAAGCCGCGAAGCTTAGCACGAAGCTTTAATCCATAAAGGCGTGAGAAGAGATCAGAAACATCCGATACAAACGGGCCAACACTCAGGTGGGTTCACTATATGGTAGTTCTGCGCTTCCATTTGTAAATGCAAAAGCAAAGTTTGTGATCAGAAATGAGACCGGCCAGATGTGTCTAGATTTTGAAGGGACAACCACTCCCAAGGGTGGTTTGATCACTATAATATCTGGGATTTATGTTATAAAGACGTGGGCCATACCCACGTGCCATGGCTTTAAAAAAAAAACTGTGAGTCCATTTGGTCCGCGTCCCGAAAATTGGGGTGTGACAGTAAGAGTTATACCTCAAAGACATCTTGAAGAGTCCACGCAAGAAGACGCCGTTTCAAGAGAATCCAATCCGCCCAAGATCAGGAATCAACAAACTCTTTAATCCAAATGACCAAGGGTTACCCGTAATCTAAAGATCCTATGAGCCTCCATGGCCAAGAGATAGAGTTAACTTTAAACCCCGGAGGCAAATGACACTGCAATGAGAACCTATCATCAGCCCCCGCCTCCTTTACCTACTGCTAAGAACCCAGATTTTGCAACTGAAAGAAACCAAACAAACTGGAAAGATTCGCCACCCGAAGAGGCTAATCCACCCTTACAGCCTGACATCTGCCTTCCCTGTGTATCAAGGCCAATTATGAGAACCCTGATCCATGAGAGATTTCGAGGATGTCAAAGGCTTTCCTTTCTACAAGATTGCCCTCCATATACTTAGAATAATGATTCATCTTCAAAGAAAAAGGGGCCAAACAGGCTCTGCTCTCTGCCTAATTCACCTTATCAAGATGCTGGGTGAATTTCAATGAATTTCTCCCGTATGCACTGGCACGCATCCTCCCAGTGCAGCTAATCAAACTTTCCAAAACTAAGAACCTTTGCCATGGAAGATATAGATCTCCAGCCTCCCAACAGTGTTTGATGTCAAGCCAAATTGCTACATTTCACTGGCACCTTCTCTAAATAACAAATAATGTATCCAAACATGTGGTGGAGTTCATATAGCTCACGCCAAGAGGCCAATTTTTCATACAATAAGCAGAAAATGCTCTGAACTCAGAGATCATCATAGATCGCTTAAAGTATAGTACACCACAGAGAGAATTACATCACTGGGAGAATTATTATTCCAAGCAATGTTTCACTAATCTAGGAAGTTAGAGGCCACTTAATGAAAAAGGAATGAGTGACTGTTGTACCTTATGTACCATTAGTGTCATGGATCTGAAGTGGAGGAGTCATGCATCATTTATGACCCCACTCATTCAACTATTAATCGCCTGCAACCTTCCTCGCGTTGGTGAGCAATCAAATAGATAAGCTAATGCTTTCTAATAAAAGAAGTCCTAATTTTCCATATCAAACTATAATCCGGTGGGTATAACTGAATTTTAGTTGAAGAACGTAGGGAGGTCAAACCTACTTTCCAATAATCAATGAATTCTTCATAAAACCAATTAATATCCCAGAAAACTGGAATCTTTCCAAAAGAAATCAATTTCGCAAAATCCCAAAATTTCAGATCCTGATGAGCAAAACGTACTTCACCCAACTGTCTCACAACTAGAATACCACGAATTTCTCATCAATCTACATAGAGAATTTAATGCTTATATCGCACTGGTACTATAAACTGGGTTTAGAGAGCATGCACAAAAAATACTATTATATGTACTTCACATTTTCGAAGATTAGTAGATAATAAATTAATCACTGATTGGGTTTCATGTGTCAAATAGCCGAAGGAAGTGGACATGATGAGAATTATTTGAATCGGCGATCAGAACAACATAAAACTGGAATAGTTTACCTTCTTCAATATTAGTTTCAAAACATGTCAGAGATGAGGATGCTGGGTGCTGGTTTGTGGATTTCTATATATATGTAAGCCTCTCTGACACTTCGGCCATCTCTGGACCGCTTGGTTCTGGGACTGAGTAAGAAGAAAGTTGTTCTATTGCATGGGAGGCCACGCTGCAATCATCAGATGAGCCCCAATCCCATGAGTATGTGGATCTTTCCATTATATTCTGCCAAGATTTGTAAATGATTAGGAATGTTCTGGAGGCTTGTTTTAGTGCTGTAAACTTGGCCCCGATGCTTTGAACTCCAGTGGAGAAAACTCTGCTGAAATACAACAACACACCCTGAGGTTTCATTGTTCATGAATAGTGACCACTAAACATTTTTGTGAAATGTGTCAGCTGAGTATCCAAATTTGACTGTCTATTGTTAATTAAAGCCCATGGAGCTTAATTTTTGACAAAATTGTCGAGAACAAGGTAATATTTATAGATGATTGAACATGTTGATTATATATATGTGGAATATATTAGCATGAATGTGTTAATCACATCATGCATTCATATAACCATAAACTTAGAATATTGTGTGTGAGTGCATGACATGAAATGAAACAAAATGAAAAATGTTTGTGAAAGGAATTTCCTGAGGAAGATTTTCCAGAATCTGGGTCAGTAGAGACGCATCCAACAATTCAATAGTATTATAAATCAATAATTGGTTTGAGGGTTATCCAACATAGTCTGCCAATGAGGTTGTCCATTATTTCACCAACTGAAGTGTTTTCAAGAACAATAGCTTTGTTTTGAAAACTGCATCACTCATCCAAAGCCAGTGGTATGTGAGAGTCGGTGAGTAATCGACGATGGGCTATCGGTGAGCCCAGTTCATGAAATCGCTTGAATGTGATTTTTTGTCACATGTAATTTTAGGTGTATAACCATGTAGAAAATTATCTCATTGTATTTTGTCAACTTGCTGAGATCACCATTTCAAAAATAGAGTTGATTTAAATATACCACAGAGGGTCGCCAAGAAGAAATGACTGTGACTTGATATTGTTGTATAAATATGTATTATAACTATAATGTATATATGCTATTAAGACAGTTAACTCTTTGAACCATGTAAGATATTCGGTTTGAATATATTTTAGCAGTATTGATGCAGGGCCCAAGTGGCCACTATTTACTTGCATGTGGACCCCATGGTCACTGTAAACCTGTCAGATAAACGATTCGGAGCCCATAAACAGACTCCGCCCGATTATGAGTGGTGCCTGTCATCTCATATCCACTATTGACTTACAGGTCACGGTCACAACAGACCCCCGCTGGGGCCAAGCAAGGTTTTTCAAACGCCTTCAACCTCAAAACTGGAAACCCCAGACTTCTATGAATCCTAACCCAAGTGGCTCAACTTCTCTCATGGAATCAAAAATCTCAATAGCTTCACTTAAACCCTCCAATAATAAGAGAAAGTTCTGGAGGACATTTGGTGACATAGCTTGTCTGTGTCAACAAATCCTGAACAATTTAACTTACCTTAAATGATACATGAGATCCTAAATCACTAAGTCGACCTCGTTTGCATGGGTAATTTTCAACAAGAAAAAGTGAAACCATCTCATCAGCCAAAACCCTTTAAGGTCAAAATAGGTGAGATTCTAAGTCCAAACTATGTAACTTTTGAACATTGTATGGTCACAACTACTTTTCAAGTGGAAACAACGATAAACCATTTTGTTCTAAAGAATTCTTCCAAAAGAAACAAAAGACGAAAAACGAACCACTAAGGGATGATGTGTCCGACAAGCCCCATGGCCCCACGTATGTTGTTGATGTGAGCCACGAAAAGATAAAGCCCCAGCGTCCTCTCTTGCTCCATACCTCATAGGCTGAGCTCAACAATCAACAATCCATTGAAACTATGAGTTGTTCTAAACAGTGTTAAGGTGTGTTTATCTCTCATTGGATTTTTCACAGCAAATTTCGTCAAATGCCAAGTTCTTGGAAAGACTCAGGTAATCGTGGAAAAGGTTGTGTGTCAAATATGCCTTTATGACTGCAACAATCCACCTCTTTGATTAGGAAACAACTTACTCTCGAAATAAGTAAAAGGATCCAGCAGCTTCCATTATCACAGAGCGGAACCCAAAATTAGGACATGCTCTGAATGACTGGAGAGCTGTTAATTTAATGCTATGCGCCAGGTATGTTGAGCTAGTTATGAGAGTTAGAACCGACTAATATCAACTTTTAGCTAGAAGGCTGACCGTAGTGTGAAATCTTATATAGTAGATTTGATATAAAAAGTGAGGTCTTACTTTCCTGATTTGTTTCGACACTAACCCCATAATCATGATTCAGCTTCAAAGACTTTTAGTCTTCTCGCCACCGTTAAGCGCCACCATATATTGTGTGGGAGGACTAATGACATTATCTTTTGGTAACATGATCGCGAATCTTAACATCTTCATCATCATGAGATAGGGTGATGAGGACATCCGTGAGGTAAATATGATAGAATCATGTGGAGAACTATGGACTGTGTCTCATATGATGACCCTCTCAAGTCTTATTCCAGGTCTGCCAGTTATATAAACCACATCCCACTGGCTACACCCATAATTGGAGCACAAGGAGGTGAATAGCCAAATGGTGGGCACCCCATTTTGTGGAATCGCCACCAATTGGTATAGAGACATTTCTAATAGAAACAATTGTTAACTAAACCCTTACCATCGTGATCTCAAGTATGCACTTCATGGTAGAAGGTGGTTTTCTATAATCTATCCTTCTTTAGAGATTTTATCAAGAGAAATAACTCCTAGATATCGAACCTACAAAATCATAGATTAATCATCATATATTAAGGGAATTAAATTTCCTTGATTTTCGCACAATACGTAGATCTTACTTGGAAGAGGATGTCAAACATCAGATAATCACGCTGAACACTGAACCATTCAAGAAAGAAGTTATGAAAAAGAGGTCCTAAAACCACTGATAGTGTTATTTAATTCCCATCGCAGATAAGAAGTGGGTTAGTCCCACCATAGTCTTTAAGAAATCCTGTCATCGTGGTAGAAATGAACACAATGAGCTAATTCCCACTAACACAAAGCTGAGGTGCATGACTATAGAAACTAATGTTAAGAACAGGAGATCATCACCTTTTGTATCAACACTGAGAGGAGTCATATGGCATTTAATTCTATTATTTTATAGGTACTGTGGTATAATCAAACGGAGATGGTCCCAAGATCAAGAAACCACGTCACCCCGCCGCATTTGGCCTTTAGGAAAATGCCCTTCTGATTATGTAATAATTAGACCTCCACGGGTGCATGATGGAGATTTTTAGTGATATAATAGAACATATCTTGAGATTTTCATGACATTCTCTGCTGATATTCATACTTAGATGTCTAGAAATTAATATATACCTGAAAAAGTTGTCAGGAGAAGAATTTAGTGTTGAACTGAGAAGTGTTGTTTCATGGTGTGAATAAGGGATTAGAGCCAGATCAGCAGAAACATATAATAATAGAGTAGATAAAGAAAGCTGAAGTTGATCTCCAACTTGCACCAATTCTGGCAAATAAGGATATACACATCTTGCAGTCATGCAGATTTTATAGGAGGTTCATAGATTTTAGTGCCATAAAGCCTGCAATTTTCACAAGACACTACTTTGAATTGTCATATGTGAGGCGGCCTTTGATAAACTGAAAATATGTTATGCCAATTCTATCAGTGCGATCCCCAACAGTCCTCCTTTATTCATGTGACGCTGAAGACGCAGCCAAGAGTTGTATTAGGGCAAAGGGAAGATAAAACATTTGTGATCTGACAGCCAAAGAATATCTTAATTCCTACACAAAATTAATTATAAGCAAACTACTTGAAAAAGAGTTCTGGTCAGAGGCCTTCATTCTGTGGTTTAGGTCTCAACAGGCGGTCCCCAGAACGATTTTCACTGGTCACACGCAGCAGTTTAACAATACTGCTTCTTATCCAATAGGGTGATCCCAATAAGGTCAAGAATCTTAATCAACCATTGTTGATAAGAAGGAGTTGGAGAATGTGGTAAACAACAAATCATCTCGCTATATCTGACAACTTTTAAGGTCACCACAGCCAATAATTTTCCGGGAAGAGTAATCTTTACTTCCACCACCGCCTATGTAGGCGCGGACATAGTAAACTATCAGTGACAGACGCCTGCAAAAAGAACACCCCAAAATATACCCTAGTAGTTTTCAAGCATGTTAAAGGCTCGGTGAAGATAATTAAACAGCTCAGAGGCTAAATGCGTAAACATGGAACGGAGAACCCAATTTATGCGATCAAGGACAAATTAAAATGGTCAAAAGGGCCTAAAAGATATATAAACTGATGAGTTTGAGCCAAAATGAATAAAGAAGTCATTTACAAATAGAATGGTTATGGGCCAGCAACAGAAAACCCAAAATGGGTTGGAGGGGCCAAAGATAGTCTACAAATACGGATCAAAGATCAAACCTGTCCATGTTCGAGGAGGAAAACCGTATGGGAGAAAAGAGAATGGAGAACAATAAATAAGAGGAAGAGGAAGAGAAGCCAAGCGCCACATGAACTTGACTATATAATCTGAACTGGGTGGATTTCATGAATCAAAACAAAGAGTTCTATGCTAATGATAAGATATTGTCTCAAACCAGGTTTGTTAGGATTTCAACAGTTCAGAGGTTAAACGAGTTTGCAAACAAAACGGCATAAGCAGAACTTCCCTTTCAGTCTGATCCATGGTTAAATCAGAGGTAATGGAGTTAAATAGAAACAAACCCTAACAACTCTTTATGTTTAATCAAAAGGTCAATCAGCATTAGAATTTATTAAATGACTGATATAGTTTTTTAAAAACAAGATTACATTGAAAGATAACTATAGAAAAGAGGCTACAAGAGAAATATGGAATGGTTTCTAATGTAGAAGTACAGAGTGATCCAGATGAAAGACATGGAAAATGGAGAAAACACACATCTTCGTATTTGATACAAACGTGTAATCTTGAATGTAAAATTCATAACTCAGAATCCAAATGCAAATGGTGATAATTGTAAAAACGACAACTCGTTTCTGCCTACTTCTAATTTCGCTTTATTTCACATGAACTTGGTCACTATTATCCATTTGAGTGATTCATGGCCACAATTAAAATAGACTTCAAGGAAAATCAAACATAATAAATAGGAATCGTCAAATTCTGACTCTAAGGGCTCCAAAATTCACTCAAAGTGGGTCATGCTCAATTCCCGTGATCAAAGATTAACTATAGAGTAGTCCTGTTGTTTTCAAGAACTGTTTTCAGTTCTAACTATGATTCAGTCAATAACTTTAACTCCTTAAATGAAGATTTATAAAAGAACCAAAGGTGTTATGGAGACAAGGAAACTGAAAATGAATATTGAAAACTTTCCTCGGTAAATTCCAAGAACCAATATGTCAGAAAACGCCAAGTAATCTTGTTTTAATATCCATCAAGATTCAACTTTAAGGAAAAATATTCATAGAGGACAGAACATATTTAATATGTATGATAGTAATTGTTGACTATAGTAATTCGAAATTTATATGGAACAGTGTTGAAAACCCACAGATATAAACATGAAAACGAATTTGAATATGGAACATGAACATGAAATACAAAACACAATATGTCATAAAAAACATAATGTGCCACAGTCTGACAGAAGATAGTGGTTACTGAAATGTAAACTTGCCTAAGACCAGTTAATAATGACATGATGATCTAGTTACGTGGCGTATTAACGTATAGTACTTCAAGATTGATGAGGCGACAGATTTTCGATCGTGCTTCACATTAGTACTTACTGATTAAGCAAATGTACTTCCATCATGTTTACGCATTAGTACTTGCACTCCATTAAAAGTACACATCACGCTTCAAGACTCGCTTTGTGTGTTAACACTCAAAGATCGATCACCTTCTGCAATAACATTTGTCCATCATCTATTACCTATTCTAAAGTAATCTAATAATATGGTGATAAGACCGAACAAGAATATAGAACTCAACACAGAAAAGGACTCAACGTACCTACTGGTACTCAGAGAGGCTCCAGAGACCACGCACCAGATTTATCCCAGAGTAAATTTTACAAATCATCTCCATTAGCTCAGAGTACCTACTGCACCTGAGCTCTGCTCCAGAGTGCCTACTTTCGGCACTCCCGTCCCGATTGTCTCCTCAGAGTACCCACCGCACCCCATTCACTGCTTCCAGAATCTCTACTGAGTCCAAGGATAATAAACCTTATAATTATAAGTTTCTGAACAGAATAAGCTCCAGAACTCCTATGGTCCTGCTGAACATAATGTGCAGATGCTGTAATTATAAAAACAGAGAAGAAAACTCCAGAATTCCCGCGAGGTCCAATAAGTATATCCAGAGGACCACGTACCCTGACGAAATGGGCCTCCAGTCCTTAGTACCCTTGCGTACTCGCGGTCCAAAATAAGTTCAGAAATATAAAATTCTCTAAATGCAAAGCCATATATGGGACTGTTATGATCTCAGACCATGTATGGACTAATGTACATAATTGATATGTATCTCGTGATACGTCTGATTCGACCAGCATACGATTATGATTAGTTTCGACTTATTGTACTCTTACTGCACTTTTAAAATAAGATGATCCAAGATAACATGTTCGGCACGGAGGAGTCTGTAAATATATATAAGTCCTTAATGTATGGTTGATCTCGAAATACATGTGGTGTTCCATACATATAGATTCAAATATAAGCATAGCTCAAATAAAGAGGTTCCGGAATATATACAAGATCCAAATACAGGTATAAGTTCTGTTAGAATAAGGTTATAAGTTCGTAAGATGGGTTTATACTGTGAGAACGCATGGCATACATATGTGAATTACCAAAGATAAGTTTTAGTACAACGTACTCCTGATATGCAAGGTCCCGCACAAGATGCTGCCTAATATCTCCGTAAGACCCACGCACTCCCAATATGTAAACCCGTAGTATAAGTATGAGTTTTGTAGTACCTAAGGGTACCTCAGATAAGTCTTGAACCCACAGGATCCAGATAGAGGCAACACGTTTGGCAGCCTCCCATGTTGTGTTTCAATCTCTCACTGACTAAAACAAAGAGGTTTGAGATATATGGGCAAATGCATGTTCTGATGATCCGAAATCAATAAGTATAAGATCCTGAACAAGAATGTTCTATAAGAAGATCCAAATCACATATGATAATATCCTGACTTACCAAGTTTCATAAGAGAGATCCAAATCAGATGGTTCCGCCATGGCGTAATTCCCGAGTAGTATAAAGAGCATCGCTTATAAGCTCAGCACTGATGAGATCCTCACTGCTTAAGTTCATATAAGAACAATTTGCGTACAAACATGTGATAAGAACCCAGATTCGATATTGTTACCGCATCCAGAACAGCTTCGTATAAGAATGTTTCAAATTGCCGCAGCTAGCATCGGTTGTAATGACCCCAAAATAATTCCTAAAATTTTCAGAATAAAACATTATGAAAGATTCGCGCAATTGAGCCATTAGTATTCAGCTGAAAATACATTATTGAATCAATAACCAGAGTGAAGAGAACAAAGGAACGAATGATTTAGTTAATGAGTAATTAGTTATATTGAAAGGATATGAAAACAGGTAAGGAGCATGTGGCGGCAGACAGGAAGCCTTCCAAAAAACACATTAAGAGTGATCCATAAGAAAAGAAAAATAGAGAAAAGTGAAAGTTAGAGAGAGAGGCCCAACTTCTCTAGATTTTCTCCGACGATTCTAATCACATAGGTCTCCCTACAACATGAAGTCCTTCCACGATACAGCCAGAGACCTGAATCGGGGACTCTGCTAAACCCAAGGAGGTCTTCTCCACAATTTCTTCACCCCAAGGATTGTCAGCAGTTATCCGGGCCTTGAAAAGTTTTGCCACATTTTAAACCATGGGAAGCTGCCACATCAGGGCAAAGCACAAACAAACAACCTTAGAGCTGATTTTCAAAGTACGAAGAAGGGACTTATAAAAACCCCAATTGTAGCCGCCACCAATTTACTTATTAGGCTTTTTAAATTTAATTGACTTCAGAGACCAAGTTGGCGGTCTTTTTACTCGGAATACCAAATGGGTCATATCGCCAAACCGAGGTCGCCGCATCGCGGTCACGCCGCGCGTCGCCAAACAGTTGGTCGCCAAACAAAGGTCGCCAAACAGCGGTCGCCAAATGTTGGTCGCCAAACAAGGATCGCCAACAAAGGTTGCCAAACAGTGGTCACAAAATGCGTGGTCGCTCCAACAAGTATCGCCCAATGCTCGCCAAACCGTGCTCGCCAAACAAAGGCTCGCCGCCGCCGCCATTAAAGTTGATCACGATGACCTCCAACCTGAAGGTCATATCTCCTTCGTTTGAACTCCTATTTGCACTGGACCCTATGAAAGCCCCATGAGTCAAGAATACATCTAGAGCCTGAGGAGGATGTTAGATGTCAGACCAAGGTGTTTTGACTGAGTCTGTCACTAGCACCTGCTGAATTCTGTCGCCTAGTCAAAGTTGACTACACATGACCTCCAACTCTAAGGTCATATCTCCTCTCGTTTGAACTCCGATTTGGGTGTTCTTGGACTCTATGGAAAGCCCATTGAGTCAAGAATACATTAATATTCTGAGGAGAGAAGAGGCTGATCAGGTACAATGAGTCAAACCGTCTGGTCTGCTCTGGGGCGTCAGATTGACCTATGACTTCCAACTTTCGAAGGTCCTAACTCCACGTCCGAACTCCGATTCAGTGTTCTTGCACTCATGAGCTCCATTACTGGGCAACCACTATATAATGCTTAACTAACTCATATTAAACCCGAAAATCACTCAACCAAAACACTAGGCACGCATGAATAATATTATTCTTTAATGGTTTTGAATAGGGACTGAAGATATGAAAGACAACTGTGATTGAGATTCCAAGGATTGGAATCAAAGTGCAAATATTTTTAAGTTTATTTCTACCAACTCCTATTCCTGCTTTCCAAGTTTTTGCATGTTTGTTCTAAAAGCATATTGAATTGGATTTTACTGATTTGAGAAAAGTGATTGTGAAATGTTTGCATATAAAAATTGTAATGATTATTGAAAATAAACTGCTTTATACAAAGTCAGTATATATTGTACTATATTTTGCTATAAAGGATTTGAAACACCCTTAATAGAATGTTAACCGCTTACTTGACATAGATAATGGTAAAACAACAGCTCAAATAGCAAGATCGCGAACTATTGATGTGTCACCCGATCAGCAATTACGGACCGTGATCAGAAGTTCACTATTTGATTGTTTACAACCAATAAATATCTGGTAACCGCATCGCGTTATAAACCACGGCGTCGCCCAGCCCGTGGACCGTGTCGCACTGATATCCCAGGTCAAGATATAAATAAACGCTATGGGCATAATCGAATGGATCGCACAATCAAGTATCACAAAACCGATTTACCATAATCGAATTTACTTTCTTAACTCAATTGATTTTCGTAATTGAACTGAATGTCGATCAATCGAATTTGAGACAAATTTGGAATTGATTTGAGATTGTGAAATATTGATTATGAAAACGATGGTGGGATGATCAAAGAACTATAATTTATTGTATATATAACAAAGTTATGGTTTCATTTAAGTATTGATCATCCAAATGATCGAAGTTCTCGAATTATTAAATTGCATGAACTGATTTAAGCCGAACTCGGTAATGATTTGTATAGAACTATTTAAGCATGAAAAATGTGCTGGCGCATTGTTTTACCACGCGTGAAAATGAAAAAAGAGAGTAAAGTGATCGATAACGACCAGATCGAGGGAGCTGAGTTGCAAAGAAAGAAATCTCCGAGTATGTTCCGACATGTGCACTCATTTCTATGTGTGTTCTTTTTGATATGGATATTTTGTATAAACAATTTGAATAATTTAACATCTATTTTGTAAATCATTTTGAAAAGGTCATGCCTACATTGTAAATGGATTTTGTTAAATGTAAATGTTTACGGGCTTGCCCAATTTTGTATCGCCCGCAAAGATATGGGATTTCCTGGAGGATTTCGAGGATTTAGGCATCCTGACTGTTCGATCCGCCTGGGCGTGGGTCGGAAGTCGGGTAAGGGGCGCCACACTAAGTTCTTAATCCGTAGGTACAGGAGAAGACGTCTGAAGACATCCGCATACAACCGCCAACACACTTAGGCAGTTCACTGGGCACTAGGGTTCCGTGCTCGAGTTGTAAATGTAAAAGAGGTTTTACTGTAAATGGGACTTAAATGTGTAAGGATTTGATGGACACCACTCCGGTGGTAGTTCTTTTGATATGTAAATGGTATTTTAATTCTGTTATATGATGTGGGCCATACCCATAGGTACCAGTTCGACTTTTAAAAAAAAAAAAAAAAATTAGGTAAAGAGTCCCAGTATATGGTCTCGCACCTAACTCCTGGGCTCGGATCCGCTAACGGCCTGGACCGAATCTACGCATAAATTCCATCCCAATGAACCTCTCGTAAAAGAGGAAATTTTGGTGGACATAAAAATACTATTTTGATGATCCATACTTGTTTAAATATCGTCCGACACCATCGAGAAGGTAGCGTGATTCAATGACGATCAAATCAGTACTCACCTTCTCGCTACTCAAGCTTGCGGAGGGCATTCACACAAGAAAACTATTGACAACATCCCCGCAAGCCGGTTTTTATCAGCCCACTCTTTTAAAGATTGTTTAACTTTCAGAAACTCCAGGTTTCTGTCAACAACTAGAGGGATCACAAAGGAACATGATGCCTCTTACCCCTATTTTAATTATTGAGATTTTCGATTGTCAGCTTAGATTTCATGGTAGGCTACCTTTCCCTCTCCGTAAGCACCTTTACATTTTGTCACGCTTGATTATGTTTCTAAGTGTGTGGAGGCCATTCCAACGAGAACTAATGACCACAAGATTGTTTTGAAATTTTTGAAAGAACATATTTTTTCTCGCTTTGGAATGCCTCGTGCAATCATTAGTGATGGTGGGCTCCATTTTTGTAATTGACCTTTTGGAAATATGTTAAAAAAGTATGGAGTCACACACAAAGTTTCCACGCTACTCCATAGACCAATGGTCAGTTTCGAACCGACAATGTGTGGAGATCAAACACATTTTGGAAAAGACGGTTACCCCTAATCGCAAGGATTGGTCGCTTCGACTAACCGATGCTCTTTGGGCCTACCGTACCGCTTTTAAAACTATTCTTGGTATGTCTCCCTATAGGTTAGTCTATGGCAAGGCATGTCACCTCCCAGTGGAAATGGAGCACAGAGCATATCGCCATTTAATTTGATTCACAAGGCAGTAAAACAGGATGCCGCAGATGAACGAGCTCGATGAATCGAGGCGAATCGATGAGAGAGCTTGAGAATTTACAAAGAGAGGGTCAAGCTCTTCCATGACAAGAACATTGTAAGAAAGACCTTTGAACCTCACCAAAAAGGTACTGGCCGCATACCCTCAAGCCAGACATCTTTCCAAGTAAACTCGCTCTAGATGGACCGCCTTCATCGCCAAGGTAGTTCAAATGGCGCGCGCAAAGGGAGATTGAGAACTGAAAACGGGAAGCCGCGAAGTCAATGGTCAGCGCTTAAAGCCATTCCTAGAAAACTTCAACCCCTAGAAGAGTAATGAAGAACTGGTAGATCTGCTCTACCGGGATGTTCCTTCAGCGTAATCTCTGTCTTACCCTTTCGTATATAGCTTTTCTTTTCCTTTTCATGCATTTCTTTACTTTTTATTTATCTCTGCTCTGTTGTTTTCATAAAGGAGAGTCTAACCCTTTTGTCACATTCCCTCGTTTCTCCTAATGGAAACCAGTGTTTTTTGCCCTTCCTTACAGTCCGTGGTGTGTTTCTTTCAATGCATTGAGAGCAATGCTTATTTCCGTGGTGGGGGTGGGCATACGCTAGTGTTTAGAGCCACTTAAATGCATGCTATTTGGTTTAATTCAGTGTTCTTAGGTGGTTAAGTGTATGCAAATTTTTTTTTTCGATTTTCAGCTTTCTTGAGAATGGTACTTGACCCTTGATGTATGCAGCCGCATGACCTTATGTATGCACTTCATATAGTTTCACTGCATATACACAATAACATGCATGCACAAAACTTTTTTTTTTTCATATTTGGGACCATATTCACCCAATTCTTTTCTATTCTATTCTCCAGAGTCAATCTTGACTTGTATCATTCTCGTTCATAAATTACACAAGTCATTGATTTCTTTTCCCAAGCTCATTTTTACTTGCTATTGCTTCAGCCTGTGCATTTTTAGCATTCCCATGTCAACTGCATGCATCTTATTCCTTGAGGAACATCCATACGTAGTTGAAAGATGATTTTAGGCCATATTTTCTCTTTTAAACTTTTAAATCATGCCGAGTCATCTTTTGAACCCTTGTTGAGCCTTGAGTTGCCAGTTCGGTTCAAACCATAGGATTCTTGATAACTTTGAGTAAGGATGGCCCCAAAATAATTATGAAGGTGCCGAGGGAGTGTAGTATACAATTGAGCAAGCACAAGTCATTGGGAGGGCTGGTGGATTTGAAGCAAAGACAAGAAGCAAGTGTACATTGAAATCCAAAACATGAGAATTCGAAATTTTTCAGAAGTGGTAATCGGGTACTCACTCTTAATCGGGTACCCTAAGATCGCAGGCCGAATTAGATGCAAGATCATATCGGGTAACGTACTCAAATCAGTGGTATCGCAACCATAATGGAAAAAGTGGCAAGGACTTGGCATTCGCCATTCACACTTACTAGTACTCCCATTCGCCGTGTGTGATGGGCTATTTGAAAAGCCCTCTTCCTCTAAATTTTTTGAACCCCTTCATATTCCCCTCCAACTCCTATATAACAAAAACCCTAACCCTAACTTCTCTTCTCACCAAAGCAAACCCTAAGTCAAACGGTTTCCTTAAGTTTCACCATTAATCTGACCCAGGGCATTAACAGTTCTTCGCACGTGGAGCTTGAAAGTGTTGGAACCATGTGGGTAAGTGATTCTTGTCTCAAGCTGTATAAATCGAATCGGGTTTTCGCTTCCGTGGTTGATACGGATTGCCCTGCTCGGCTTGGGGTTGTGGTTTTATGCCTGGGTCAAGCTGGGGCGCTTGCCATGATCTAGACGGGAGGAAAGTTTTGAATCATTTGGAAAGAATGAGTCCACAATGTCGAGATGGGCTGGGTGGAGATTTTTGTAAAATACCTTTGCAATATTCTATCTCGCCATATCTATGGTGAGATCAAAGAACACAGGAAAGGAAAGGCCACCGCACTCTTCTATGGAGCCGAATGCTAAAAGAAAGTCATCGGCGCGCCGCAGATCGTGGAAAAAGGGAAAAGGAAAGGAAGGTCCTTCATCGTAAAGTGAGGAAGAAAGCGAGAGCTATGTGAAGAGATCGAGGCTATGTTTCACGAACCCTCGAATCCGAGCTAGAAAAGTGGGTCCGCCGCTGAAAGACGAGGTTTCCACTCGTGAGCGGAATGAAAATTGAAACATTTCTTTTACTCATCCCATTCGTGCGCGATTCAGATCGAATTTTCAATTTGTCAGAGAAGTAAAAGGTTATCTACCGTCCATCGCCGTGGAATTTTACTCCAACTCGAGAGAGAATCAACGTGATTCCTGAGACTACAATCTCGGGGAAGCAACTAATGGTTAGCCTTGACTCGATCGCTAGACCGCTGCATTATGTTCTCCTTGCCACACATGACAGGCCTTACCCATTCAAGGCTATTACAGAGTTTGATGCAGATATGTTTGCAAATACCATGTGCACCAACTCGGTACCCATGGGGGGTTTTATGCGCAAAGAATTTACTCCGAGGAAATTAAAGCTTGAATATGCGTTGATGAATAAGGTCATTCACAATATGATCATGCCAAAGGGAAAGGAGAAATTACCAAGCAAGGAAGAAATTCAGTTTCTGTATGAAGTAATGAATGGGAAAATGATTGATTACACTCTGGTAATATGGTGTATAATGAGGGCTTTTTTAAGGCCCCCAACTAAGAACAGGCACATCCCCTTCCTAACCTTAGTTACAAACTTAGTGGAAGCTGCCGAGATAAAGGGGTTCTAGTAGAGAAAAAAGAGTTCTTCCTAGGTTACAGCCCATCACAAGCAAAAATGTAGGCAAAGCCGAGCCGTCTACAAGGCCCTCGCTTAGCACATCCTCCTCCGGCTATTTCTGGGCCATCATCATCGTCGACTCCTGGTTCGATGAGTACATCTCCTTTAAAGAGGATGGAGCGGAGAATAAAAGGATGGTTTAAATGCATCATGGAAGCGTATAATTGACCACAGGTCTCTAAGCTTCGAGAGTCACATTCTAATGAGGAGAGGCCTGGCTGTTTAGACATGACCCCCTCCCGAGCCTGGGAAGCGGACTCGACGAGTCTGATGATTACGTATGAAGATGCATTTTCCTTGGGGATGGAGAGGAGGTGACGAAGAGTAAGGGTGTAAGGGCCCCACCCCGCCCACTCTCCGACGAGGGGTGGTCCCACTCACAAAGATCCCCCAAATAGGGTTTCTTTCGTCCACGGGTTTCGAACCCGGGGACCAAGGAGCTTAGATACCCATTCGAGGTAGTTCCCACTACCAACCGAGCTACATCATCATTAGCCCGACTACTTGGGAAGGTGCGTGTCCCTCGCGCATGGTGTTCTATAAAGCAAAGGTATAACTAATTTAGTCATTAAGAAGCCAAGTAAGCAAGTTAGAATTGTAGGGAATTAAAGGAATAAGACTAGATGAAGTTGAAACTTAAGCTAATGCATCACTCATCTATTCCCAAAGGTAAACTAAACGAGTTCCCATCAAGATCATAACCTAGTGGCCTCCGATACCACTGTCACGCCCGAAACCCAATTTAGGCATGATCGGTTAATTCACACCTCAAGCCTTTCAAATTTTTAAGGTTTAAAGTGTGAAACGACACTAACCTTCCTTTGTAATCGATTATTCAAATACCAAACACATGTTCGTAGAGTAAATGTGCAAATTTTCTAAATTGGCACCTCAAATTCAAAATTTAATGCCGACAAAAACTATTTAAAATATCCAAACTTCAATTATGTACGCCATATGTTGCTCGTAATATAACAATATTCTCGGATCTCTCAAACTAACTTTGTACTAATATAAAATGAATGTTATCATCAAAGTGACTTTCAATTAACTTTCAAAAAACCCAATATTTTACATGAATATGAACTTATTAGTTCAACATGATCCAACATAAAGTTCTAATCAACCACACGACGAATCCCTAACCTAGCCATCACTCCTCGCGGAAACTAAAAGTACCGAAAAATATGTCAACGACGGGGAGTGAGCTAAAGCTCAATAAGAAATACTAATGCTACCTCACGGATCAAAAAGTTTTCAATCATATAACAAATAGAGATGTTTTTCATCAAAACTTTGATTCAAAATAAGTTGGAACATTAACAAAATATACTTCAAAACATTTTCACATTCATTTCAAATCGGTTTCATATCAAATGTGATCCAAATAATTTCATATCAAATTTCGATTCAAAGACTTTTATATCAAAGTCCAAAATCAAATACATTTCATATATATTTTTTCGGGTTATCAAATATCGAATGGTACCCAGCCACGTGGGACTTTCAAATGGGTGGCTAGCCGCAAATTGTTCATTTTAAGGTGGACGGAACCAAACACTACTAGTACTAGTAACCTCTAGCAAACCCCTAAATTTGGGGTTCAATCGATTACATTCCCACTTTGAGAAAATGTAAAGGTCAACTATTATCAAGATTTGACAAGGGCGAATAGTGTCAGAAGCTATTATATCCGTTGACAAAGGCCAAACTAACCCGAGTCAAATAACATTCAAAATTTCAAATTACAAAACATCATATCTCCACATTTTCTTTCTTAAACAAAACAAATCTGAAATCTGATAAATATAATACTTTCTTGATCCATGGATAATAAATAAAACAAGTAAAACTTTTCATAAACAAGTTTTATATATAGTCGGTTTAAACAATTTTCATCCTCAAATGAAGTAAAAGCAAACAATTTTCTTTTTTAAAGATGCATTAATATCCTTTACACGTACATATATATAAAAATAATTTTCGAAAAATTTGTATTAGAATCCCTTACCTCGAAAGAAGGATGCTCAAAAGCTTTGAAAGAGCTAATCCAAAAGAATTTCATCTCAGTGATGTTCTCCTAAAATAATAAGGAAGAGACTATCATCATTACTTATTTATTCTTAAAACTTTCCTAATTTGATATTCTTGACAATTATATTATTTTTTGTTCACTTCAAACATATTGACAACTGTTCAAATGATAACTATTTGAATTAGGTAGTTTTACAAATTTTATAAAACTCATATTCCTTTCGGATTTTATTTTAATAATTTATTTATTTTTATGATCTTATCAAATATATGTATTTATTTCCTATAATTGCTAAATAATTATTCTAATCATATTCCTTATCTAATAAAGTGTCATGTAAATATTTACTTGCCAAAATACATATATATTTAAATACTTATCAAATACATATATTTATAAAATTCAGCCTTTTAAATTTATCCTATTTGTTTATCATTATTTTATTTCAAAATTATCCTTAAATATTTTTTCATTCTCATACTCAATGTAATTCAATATGACACCACCAATCCTTATTTTATTTTATTTCTAAAAAACGAAAGTGTAATATAAATCTGACTTCTTCAGGGTTGATCTAAACTGAAAGAAAATTAAAGAATCTACATCAGAGAAATCTAGAAAAGTAAAATGAGGAAGATCTTACCTAGAGAAATTTGTTCTTCAAACCATAGATCAGAAAAGTAGTCAATCCTCTAGGAATTCTACCACTTGAAAAGAAATTCAAGAAAAGAATAAATGAAGATTTATTTTCTTACTCCAATTTATACTGCGTATCTATTAAGAGAAGTTACCTTTTTACCCTCTTTCATTAATTTTTACCTATTATGATTTGTCATTATACCTCTTTCGTGTCATTAAATTAATTGATATCTATTATGATTTGTCATTATACCTCTTTCATGTCATTATACCTATTTTATTTCCAATTTATACCTCTTTCATGTCATTAAATTAATTGATACCTATTATGATTTGTCATTATACCTCTTTCATGTCATTATACCTATTTTATTTCCAATTTATACCTCTTTCATGTCATTATTATTTTCCTTAATTTATACCTATACAAATTCCTGTCATTATTATTTTCCGTAACTTATACAAATTCCTATCATTATTATTTTCCCTAACTTATACCTATACAAATTCCTGGGTGTTACAAGTGGTATCTTAGGTTAGAATAGGGTGGTGTTGGCAATTGGGTAAAGACCTCAGCCATGTCATGCCAACACCCATTTTGTTTTTGTAAATCCTATTTGTATAACCCATGGTCATTACAAGCTTAAAAGACCTTTTTTATTTTAGTTATGTAGGGTGTTCCTTATTGAATTCTATGCATGTTAGGTTGCTTGGTTATGGTGAAATGCTTATAGTTTTAATGAAGTTCATTCCAGTTTGGTGATTTCATTGCATTCCTATTTTAATATATGTGATCCCTTATATGAGAATCTCTGTTTTGTAACAGTTTGTTATTTTGTCCATTACACTTAGGACTGTTGGTGCTCATTTAAGTTCAGGTGGTTGCATACTTTGTTAGGTTATAGTACTATGTTCATGATTGCTCTTTTGGGAATCTTGTAATGCTTATTTGCTCAGCAAGCTCACTTTATTCAGGCCTCATAGTCGATGGCGTTACTAATTCATATCTTCTTTAAGGCCAGCAAGATGTGAGGTTGTTGGATCACGTAAAAGTGCGAAAATTATATAGGGTTTAAGCCCTCGGCTCATGTTTTGTTTTTCATTTTGTGTAGAATAGGTGCTCGACATTTTCTGTTTTATGCATGTGTAGGTTGTTCGTGTCCGTGCACATTTTAAGTGCGGTTTTGATTTCAAAGGACAAGCTGGATCATCGTTGTCGATTCGGACAGGGCGGAGTTCTAAGGTGAGTGGGACGCGTGGAGACATTGGTGCAGGTACCACCTTGGCCCGATGCCCAGGGTACCCACATGCGAGTGAGATCTCGGTGGTATGAATGCGGTACCATCCAGTGAATGCCAGGTACTCAAATATTGTTGAACCCGGTGGACTTTGATGCCGGTACCACACTAACTGGTACCGGTACTAACACGTGATCTTTGCAGGATTTAAGAGGAATTTCGATCTTGGAGCAAGGGCACGCTTGTCTTTTGATTCCTACTTCGAGATCACTAATGTGGGTTGTATTTAAGCCCACTTGAGGGCAGAATTGAGGGAGTTCGGATTCTAGGGTTTTGGGCTCTAACCTTTGGAGTTTTTCTCATATATTTTCTAGGGTTTTCTAAAGTAGAGTAGCTAGTTTCTTCTGATTTTGAGTTTTTGAACAATTGTAATCTTTCAGTTGGTTTTATAACTTGGTATTCGTTGAGGAACTCTGCGTTTTTGATATCTCAACCTTGCAATTGAAGTGTTATTTCTCAATTCACATTTACTATTAGTGTTCCAGCAATTATGAATCAATTCTCGGTTTAATGGAGTTACAAGCCTCCATGATAGGGTTCTAACGGTGGAAACTCACACTCCTTCGAGGTAACAACACTCCAATCCCTCTCTTATGCTATAATGGGATTTGTGTGATATTAAACACTTGCTAAAATTCTTATAAAACTTTAGTTTGGCATCTTCTTGACAACGTGTGAACGAGAGATTCTTGGTACACGTTGTGCTTGATCTCAAATGCAAACTAAGAGTCCAATAAAATCGTCTGAGCAAGAGTTTGATATCTTTCATATATTCTTTGTCTTACAAAAGCTTTTAAAGTCATATCCCCCATCGAAGACCATTCATCAATGGCTCCTAGATGATATTGAGAGGTGGGTGTTACCAAGTTAGTGGAGAGCGGAAACCTTAGGATCCTATCATTCGCCCTTCTTGTTTTAAAATAGTTTAAGTCAATCAATCAAAACCCCCCAGATTTTACTTTATTCGCACATTCATTTGATAGCAATCCCTAAGGATCATCTAGGAAACCACTCCCTGTGGAAATGACTTGTGGACTCCCACAGTATTATAATGCTTGACAACATCAGTTCCTACGCTTGGGAATAATTTCAACACACGAAATAGACAAAGTAATGGGACTACTTCATCACAGAGTTTAATACAAAGTATGTCACTGATGATTACAAGGAGTCAAAATGGAAGCAATTCTTGACTCTAAGACAAAGGAAACTGACAGTGGCTGAATATGAGAAAGAATTCAGCCGTCTTAGTAAATATGCACCGGAATCTGTTCTTACGAAAAAATTCAGATGTAGACAGTTTGAGGAGGGCTTACATGAGTCCATCAAAAGGTACCTCACGGCTGTTACTTTGCTACAAGTTGTCAATTTTTATCAGCTAGTACAAGTGGCTATAAAAATTGAGAAGTCTGAAATGAAGAATCAAGAAAGAAAGAAAGAGAAAAAGTTCTCAAGAGGGGGTTCTTCTTCAGGAAAAAAGACACAGAAGTCCTGAAGTTGATTCGATGCGGGGTTCAACTCTGAGGGTAGGAGACAAGGACCTACCATGACACCAGGTTCCGGTCGAGGCACCTCTACCGGACAGGAGGAAAGACCTACATGCCTGCATTGCTATAGAAATCATTATGGTTTGTGTAGATGAGTAACCCGGGGGGTGTTTCTGGTGCGGGAGCACAGATCATGTGATAGCCAATTGTCTACAAGGATCGGGAAGTTCTAGAAATCCTCAAGGAAGTGGTAGAGGAGGGTCAAATGTACCTCCACAGACTGAGTAGGGTAGAGGGGGCTGAAGTGGTTCACAAAAGGAAGAGGTAGTGCTTTAGAGGCGGTGAATCATCACCGCTACTCTGACCCAACCCGGAGCTTATGCTATGAAAGCTCGTGAAGATCACAGGACATACCGGGGTTGTCTTTGGTACTCACTCTCTTTGATATTGACTTGTATGCTTTAATTGATCCGGGCTCTAAGCATTCATATATATATGCATGGAACAAATGAGTGATAAATTGCCTTCAATAGAGCTGTTAACATTTTCTTATTTACAAGTCCTCTGGGGCATAGTGTTAGAGTCAACCGCGTGTATAAAAATTGTCCCCTATTGGTACATGATAGGGAATTCTCGGTTGATCTAATTGCTTTGCCTTTCCATGAGTTTGATTTGATATTAGGAATGGATTGGTTATCCAAACATCGGGCCATAGTTGATTGTGATAAGAAAATAGTCCTGCTTAAATGTCATGACCTATAAGAAGTAACAGTACAGGGTATTCGATCTGAATCAATATCGAAAGTTATTTCAGCTATGGAAGCCCGACGTTTTATGAGAAAAGGTTGTGAAGCCTTTTTGGCTTTTATTCTTGACTCCAAAATAGAGTGATAGGCCGAAAGCGTGGTGTGTATAAATGTACGCCTATGTGCGCAAGTGCATGCGTCGTATCAAGTAATATAGTGTACCTAAGTACGGATATCGATCCACGGGAGAGTGTCTTTGATGCGACTTTACGCTTTAAATATAATCTGAACCTAAAATCGTAATGAATTCCAATTAATAAAAAGAAAAACTAATCCTATATTATTTTATAAATCAATTAATTATGAAAACTAGGGTTTTGCCTTCACCTGCGAGAAATTGTTTATTTAATATTTCATATGATTTACGCTAGCGGGTTGATCATGCCTACAAGATATTCTCTCTCGAGATATATCTGCCTATCTCGCTAGTGGGGTGTGTGCATCTGCACTTGTGGCCCTCGACTCCGAAACGCTTAAATGTATAAACCCTAATGCCACACTTGGAACCGGGATATCTCTATTCCCCGATTGACCAATTGTTGCTTTATTCATGTCCCTAGGAGTCATCATCTCTCGATCTCAGACTCCTAGCAATGGCATGCTCCAAAAGTTAGCCAAACCCTAACATGTTGACTAGGAAATAAAGCAAGTCGATAAAATCATATATTAAATAAAAATGAAAATTAAACTAATCCATACAAATGCAGGTGGGTTTGACAAAACCTAGAGCAGAAACCTAGAACATCTCTATGTGGAAGAAAACCATCAAAAGAAAGAAAAGAGAGGATGAAAATACTTGATTTTGGTGAAAACCCCGTCTCTTGTCTTCTTCTTCTTCAAGCTTTTCCCCTTCAAGATGTGTGCCCTAGGGTGTTTCCCCCCTAAGAGAGGGCTTATTCTCTTCAAAAAGCTCCAAAATCTGTCACTAATCCTCTTATTTTCGATCCCTAAGGTTTGAGCTTTAAAACCCTTCATTATGGGCTCAAAATGGGCTAACAATCCACCCAAAACCAACCCCGAACGTCGCGACGTCGGGATGCTCTGTTTTACGCAGCGTCGCGGCGTTCGTCTGGATCCATTTGTTTTTGCTCCAACCGTAGGCCATAACTGTCATACAAACTCCGATTTGGGTGTTCTTGGTACAGTTGAGCTCTTAAAGTGTAGAATCTCCATCCATATATTTGATGCAATATGAGCTCATATAATTTCTGAAAACGTCAAAATAAATTGGCCTCTCTGTGAGAGATGTACTTGATGTTCTTTGATTTTCTTGAGTTTGGAACTTGCATAACTTCTTTGTTCGAACTCCAATTTTGGTGTTTTTGGTATCCCTAGAAAGATCTTGAAGTGTAGAATCCATCCATATATGACTTGATACAATAGAAGCTCATATGATGTAAGCTTATCAGAATTCGGTAGCCTCTCCTATGTATACATGGCAGGTTTTCCACCAAATTTTATAATTCCACCAAATGGATGACCTGATCATAAGTGTGAACTTTTAGAGCATTAGGGCACTTATTTAACATAAAAACACTATAAAAACTAACTAAATAATTGGGATAACATGAGTATTTAAGATACTCATCATAGAGCAAGTGAACTTCGAAAATATTCCTGTGATTAGGGAGTTCCTTGATGTATTTCCCGAGGAATTATCGGGAGTACTACTTGAAAGAGAAGTGGATCTCTCACCATTGAAGTTGTCTGAGAACACAACTCCTATTTCGAGGCACCCTACAGTATGACTCAAGCGGGCGAAAGAGTTGAAGACTTAACTACAAGAGCTATTGGATAAGGGTTTTTCATCGACTGATGTCTCGCCCAGAAGTGCGTAGGTTTTATTTGTTAAGAAGAAAGAGGGCACTCTTGGATGTGCGTGACTACAGAGCAAATAAACAAAGTGACAATTAAGAATAAGTATCCATTGCCAAGAATAGAAGATTTATTTGATCGGTTGAGAGGAAGCGAAGTGTCTTTTAGAATAGACTGGGTCGGGATAGTATCGACTACGGGTAAAAAGGGTTGATGTCAGAGAAAAGCAGTTTTTAGAACACTTTATGGCCCATGAGTTTTTAGTAATACCATTTGGATTGGCCAGATACTCATTTGCATTTATGGACTTGATGAATAGGGGTTTTCCACCTTTATTTGGATCAATTTGTTGTGGTATTTATTGATGACATCCTGGTGTATTCTAAAGATGCACATGAACATGAACACCATTTGAGGATAGTATTGCAAATTTTGAGAGAGATTAAGTTATTTGCAAAGTTAAGTAAATGTGATTTTTGGCTTAAGGAAGTGTCATTCCTAGGTCATTTTGTATCTGCGGAAGGTATTAGAGTGGACCTAGTGAAAATTGAAGCAATCATGAATTAGAAACCTCCTCGAAATGTAACCGAGGTGAGAAGTTTCTTAGGTTTAGCAGGTTATTATCGGAGATTTGTACAAGGATTTTCAGTTATAGCATTCTCACTTACAAGATTACTCCGGAAAGGATTGAAGTTTGAGTGGGATGATGGTGCCAATCAAACTTTGAAGGTTAAAGAATCTTGGTTGAAGCACCGGTGTTGATTCGGCTACTTCGGGTAGGGATTTTTACTATGTCTGATGATGCCCGAGAATAGGTTTGGGATGCGTATTGATGCAAGATGGGAAAGTGGTGGCTTATGTTTCCAAACAGTTGAAACCGCATGAACAAAACTATCCCACTCATGATTTGAAGTTAGCAACTTTAGTGTTCGCTTTGAAAATTTGGCGACACTATTTATATGGAGAAAAATGTAGAATTTTTACTGATCATAGGAGTCTGCAATATTTTCTAACTTAGAAAGATTTGAACTTGAGGCAACGTCTGTAACACCCCAAAATATACCCTAGTCGTTTTCGACATGTTTAGGGTATTTTGTAAGCATAATTTAGATGTTTCGTGAGTTAAATGCGAAACATGGAAACGAGAGACCCGGAAATTTACAAGATTTAAGGATAAAATTGTAAATTGTCCAAAAAGGGGCTTAAAAGTCATAATTTGACAAGATTTGAGGCCAAAGTGGAAATAACATAAGATAAGTTGCAAAAATAAGAGAAGTGGAGGACTAAAAAGCAAATAAAGCAATTAACCCAAAAACGGGTTTTTGGAGGGCCAAACAAGGCCTAAGAGACATTTGGATTTAAAGACCAAAATTGGTCTCATGTTTTGAAGGAACGAAGCCATATGGAGAAGAGAATAGGAGAGGAAGAGAAGAGGAAGAGGAAGAGAAGAAGAAGAGAAGCCAAGCAAGCCAAGGTATGGAACTTTAGATTTTTGTATGGAACTAACCTTGGGTATGGATTCTATTATGGATCATATGAATTTGGTATGGGATTCTAGAAAAGTTTATGAGTTCCAAATCTAGGGTTTGTTAGGATTTCATCCTAATCAAAGATTTATTGAAGGTAGGGTTGGAAAAAAACTCTAAATGGCCTGAAGATATAAGTAACAAATCATCCTCTTAAGGATTGGTTCATTGAATTACACAGAAGAATGTGGTGAAGGATTGAAGGTTGAATAAAAGCCTAACAAATCTTTGTATTTGGTTTTTGTATGGGTTATAACCCATATTAGAATGGTATTGGGAGAAATTCATGGAAGATTTTTGGAAGAAAGATAAGTAATGAAAGAGGATTTGAGTAGGAAAAAGATTATAAGATGAATTTGAAGAGGTTTTGATGTGTATATGGAGTATAAAGTTGATAGGGGTAGCAAAATATGGAAAAATGGGAGAAAAGCCCACATTCTAGGCAAAATTCGAGCACATGTCTTAAGTGCAGGTTAAGTGTCAGAATTTTTGATATGTTTTCAATTTCGACAGTTTTTCGTGCTTTTAGCGTAAACTTGTTCATTTAACATCCGATTTGAGTGATTCAAAGTGTGAGTGAAATAGACTTCAAGGAGAATCAAACCTAAAAAAATATACATCGTCAAATTCTGACTATAAGTGGCCCAAAAATTCACTCAAAGTAGGGCCATGTTCAAGTCACATTCTGCATCAATTGAACATGATAGTCAGGGTTGTTTGAGACGTGCTTGAGTTCGGTGCCGAATCGGGTGATTCCAGTTGGAATAGAACCCTTAGCACCTTAGCTTTAAAGGAGAACAAAGAACAAGTGTCAAATATGGAGTCAAGAAACTGGAAAATTGAGTAATACAAACTGTCCCTAGTGTAATCGGTAAATGGACTAGTTTGACATAAAAATGCCATAACTTTATTTTGGATGACCCGATTGGATTGATTCCAATTCTTAAGTAAAGTAAATTCATAGAGGAATAAGAATATATGAATGAGGTATGATTTCATAGACATCATACTTTATAAGTATATGAAGTGCCATATATAATAGGCATGAAACAAGGAAAATATAGAAAATGCAATATGTATAGATGTGTTCGCGGAATCACAGAGATATGAATATGAAACATGAACATGAATATGAAAGGCAATATTCATGAACACATAATGTGGTTAGGAATGCCCTATTATAGGAATGATAGTTATTGAACTTATATAATTGTAAAAATGCAAGACCGGTTATTGAATGACATGGCACCTACAATTACGTGGGCGGGCACGCATTATGATGCTTGATCTTCTCGATTAGTGCGACGTATTTCTACGTAGATGCCGGCACATTAGTACTTCGATTACTCGATTAGTACTTGATTACTCGATAAGTGCGATGGCACTCTCTGTCGGTCTTTGACAACTGTAACTGTCTTCTGGCTTCAGTCTTGTAATTGTACCTTTGGGTACTTATTGTCTTTGTGTCACTACTCATTAGGTATTCTTGATGCAGACGATCCGACAATTATATGATAAGACTCTGAATAATGAATAAGAATAAGGAAATGAATATATTAAAGATCTGAATGTACCTACGGGTACCTCTGTATATGTTCTGTAGTACCTACGGGTACCCCTGCGTATTTGCTCACGTAGTACTGGGTACTTTTGTACCTGCAATGTCTCTGTAGTACCTACGGGTACTCATTATCGAGAAAAATAGGTATAAGTTCGAATAAGAATAAAGCTCTGTAACTCCTATGGGGTCGGAATGAACATACGTCACATTATAAGTATAAGTTCACGCATAAGAAGAAACTCGTAACTCCTACGGGAGGTCAGAATAAGTATAGGATCCCGGTAGTACTACGGGTACTCCCGTATCAGTAAAAGAAGTATAAGTTCATAAGTACCTAAGGGTACTCGTATCCAAATAAAATAGTATAAGTTCGTAGTACCACGGGTGCTCTAAATAGCAGTAAAATAAGTATATACATTATGATCTGCTGCACACTATGGACTAATGTCATGCACAATATGTATCTACATACGTTTGATCTGACCTTGTATGTGATACGATTATGATTAGTTCGACTTGTGCACCTCACGGGTGCCTTCGCACAAGGATAAGAGCTAGTAAGATAAGTATATGCTCAGAGTAAGACCGGTATAAGTTCAGGTAAAATAGTATAGGATTACGTAATACATGTATGAATCACGAAATTCATGTATAGGTTACATAATACACGTATAGATCGAAAATACAAGTATATGTGCTCGAAATACGGTATAAGTTAGTAAGACGATTATAAGTTAGTAAAGACCGAGTATAAGTTCCATAAGACAAGTATAAGTTAAAGCAATATACATGTAAGATGCGAAATACATGTAGGTTACGTAATATACGTATAAGATCCGAAAGACAAGAATAAGCTCATGATACAAGTATAATGTCAAGTAAGACAAGGATATGCTCAGTGAGTCACCAGTATAAGTTACCAGCATTTTCTGGTGCCCCGATCAAAGGTCGGCCTCTTGTAATTCCTGAGAGATGCGAGACAAGTATCGGTTGAATGAGAAGTTCAAGTAGATGTCCTTTGGGAGATGCGAATAATTATAAGTGCGAGACAAGTATCGAGTATAAAGTCCATGATATATATGTCCGTTGGGAGATTTAAAAAGTATGTGTGTCCTACGGGAGATGAGTATAGAATAAGTTTGCTATAAATGTACCCAGAAGATCAAGATGCTACTAAGTATAAGATCCGAATAAGAACAAGCCTGCTATGAGTATAAGATCCAAATAAGAATAAGTCTGCTATAAGTGTAATACCTAAGTAAGCATAAGTTTGTTATAAGGATAAGTGTGTATGCAAAACTTGTTATATGATAACTAGTATATGTATTAGTCTGTTATAAGAATTCCTGAAGATTTCGATATATGTTATTGTTTTATGTTATTTGTGATTCAGTATAAATGCATGTGTTTCTGTATAAGATATGTTTCCCACTAAGCGTAAAGCTTAGCACGGGTTTAATCCGTGTGAGTGCGGGAGAGACGTCGTGAGCATCGCATACAAGCGGGCTGGCCTTAGTAAGGGTTCGCTGCATGTAGGTTAGTGCTACGATTTGTAAATGTAAAGCAGTTTTGTATATGTAAATGGGACTCGATCATATGTGTATAGAATTTGATGGGCCTTGATCGGGTGGATGCACGAGTTCGAGGGGTGACAACGTCGGTGGTTAGAATTGTTTAAGGATTATGACTGCATAATTGACTACCACTCGGGAAAAGCAAATGTAGTGGCGGATGCCTTAAGTAGGAAAATGATTTCTGCTTTGTCTTTGAAAGATTATGACTGGAGATTTGATTATGATGGAGCCCAGCATTTATGCCGATTGGGAGTTATATATCGGATTTGAAGCAAATGATAGTAAATGCTCGGAAAGATGATGCCCAGGATTCTGAGATGTTCGGTTAGTCGGTATTGGAGGCAAGTAGATTATCACAATCAGATGAGTGGAGGTTTGTTGTATAAGAGTAGATTATGTGTATCGAGATGATATGGATTTGAGAAAGAAGATATTATATAGAAAGCCATAAATCACTGTTTCACCATGCACCTGGAGGTAATAAAATGTACCCGGGATATGAAATAGTCTTACTAGTAGGGATGAAAGGACATTTCGAGTAGGTGTGCAAGTGTCTAGCGTTATTCGACAAGTAAAAATTTGAATACGAAGTACCATCCGAGTTTATTGAATCCTTCCAATTCCACTAATGGAAGTGGGATAACATTACTATGGATTTCGTATCAGGTTGTCCTCACCCAGAAGGAAACATGATTGATTTGGGTGGTGTGAACTGATTGACCCAGTCTACTCACTCCTAGGTCCCGAAACGGCTTCTCCATGGATCGTCTAGCGAGAACTCTATGTAGTGAAATTGTCGGATTACATGATTCCCTTATCGATAGTCTCATTTGCGATCCTGGTTTATCATAGGGTTACGAAGAAAGGGAATTACGGTCAGGTTTAGTACGAGGAGGCCGAATTTTGCTGCTTGTTTTCCGTCCGCAAGCGGATGGACGATCGAAAGAGTGATTTAGGTGTTGGAAAGATAGCCGAGTATGTATTATTAGATTTTAAGGGGGAGGGGAGGTGGGATAGGTATATTCCACTCCTTGGAACCTCTATAACAACGATTATTAGTCCAGTGTGAGTATATGGCCCAGTGAGAGCTTTGTATGGAAGAAGATGCTTAGAACTCCTACGTGTTTGGACGAGTTGAATGACATAAGATTATTAGTCTGATTTGGTAAGAAAATACGAAAGAAAAAGTTCAGATTATTCAACAGAGGTTAAAAGATGTCAGTGATAGACAAAGGTCTTATGCTAATTTGAAGAGAAAGGATATAGAATATGTAGTTGGAGACAAAGTGTTTTTAAAAGTATCTCCGTAGAAAAAGATACTTCGCTTTGGAAGAAAAGGAAAACTGAGTCCAAGATTCATTGGCCCTTACGAGATTTTAGAAAGAGTTGGACCAGTAGCGTATTGTTTGGCACTCCCTCAGGAAATAGCCAAATTACATGATGTATTCCATGTGTCTATGCTTCAGAGGTATCATTTTGACACATCGCACATATTACCAGTTCAAGATATACAAGTATAAAAAGATTTCACTTTCGATGAAGAGCCGAAAGCTATTCTAGATCGTGAAATAAAACAGTTATGGAACAAGCAAGTCCCTACAGTAAAAGGTCTTGTAGCTGACATCACGGTATGGAAGAAGCTGACATGAGACGAGGAATCGGCCAGTGAAGTGCGATGCCCTCGGGCTCTTGATTCATGTAATTTCGAGAACGAAATTAATTTTTAAGGGGGGGAGAATTCTAACACCCCAAAACATACCTCAACGTGTTTAGGGTATTTTGTAGGTATAATTTGAATTTTTCGTAATTATTATTTTGCTAAGTGAGAAAAATTCGAAACCCAGAATTTATACAAGATACAAGGGTAAAAGTGGAATTTTTCAAAATAGGATATAAAAGTCATAAGATAATAAGATTATATGCTAAAGTGGAATAATGGGAAGTTGTGGTGCAAATAGAAGGGAATTTGAGGACCAAAGTGCAATAAAAAGGAAATTTAGACTCAAATGGGATAAGACCAAGTTGGTCTCACATTTTGGGCATTTTTGGGAAGGGCAAAAACATAAAGAGAGGAAGAAGAAGAAGAAGAATAAGAAAGAAGAAGAAGAATAAGAAGAAGAAGAAGAGGAAAGGTATGGAAACTAGGGTTTTGTATGGATGGCTATGATTTTAAATGGAATACTTGTATGGAACCTAGATGTATGGATATTAGTTGGTTCCATTTTCTAGGGTTTAGTTAAGTTTCATCTAACCTAGATTTGTTGAAAGTTGGGTTGAGTAAAACCTAGTTTGCATGAGGTAGTATGGAATCCTCTCTGTTGAGTATGTGTGGCCAGTACGAGCCGGTCGGTTGACTACCCGTCGGCCTGCGGAAGCGTTCGTGAATGTCGGGTGACCCGACATTTCTCACGAAAATCGGGCAGAGTCTTCTTTGTATGGGGAGCTCTACCCAATTACAAAACCTGCATGTACCTGTCCCAAACAGTCCAATATATCCAATATATCCAATCACATGGTAATCTTATTACTTGGGCCCCCTGGCTTGATATATAATACATACTAACTATGAATCAACTATATACCAAATAGTTACAAGAGTTACAATATTTTCACTCTTATCTGATACATATATTAAAATTAGACATTTCAATACATGTATATATCATCAACTAAACCCGCAAACACGGCTTTCTTCACAATCCTCGATCCCTAGGACGAATGGGTCCCCTCATACGTTCCTGTACTGTAGAAATAATATCCTCGGCAGGGGTGAGCTAATGCTCGGTAGTGGAATCGCCACTAAGTGGAGCACTCTCCACCTAAGTGCGGTCTGTGTTCCCAGAAATAAACCCCATGCATTCAGTAGTCATGATCCTACTTGAATGTCACACATGACCAACTCAGTCCAGGAGTCCTCACAAACTACTCTCACACACTACTTTAAGCCTCGTATGAGGAATTATTGTTTTGTTAGTGGACAACCCTCCGATGTATATATATCAATTGGGCCGTCTCCGACGATTGATATATTATTTGTTTGTGGACTACCCTCCGATAAATATCAATTGGGCCGTCTCCGACGATTGATATATTATTTGTTTATGGACTACCCTCCGATAAATATCAATTGGGTCGTCTCCGACGATTGATATTTTTAATTTGGACTCTACCCTCAGATAGTGCTGTTTTAGACAACCCTCAGAGGCGAATTTCTACTGGAGCTGTCTCATGCGGCTCGCTCCTATGGTCACTTGCGGGTGTTAGGTGCATATGGAATGCATGTATGCCAATTCAATCTGATCCCAATTCACATGTAAATATATAAATATGCATATATTTACAAAATTCAATTCACACAATCATGTCATATAAATTCTCATTTCATACATCAAAAATTAGCTCACTTGGGCTAATTGTATCAAACTACAGAGCAATTCTACTTGAATTACTCGACCAAACATATTAATTCGCAAAAATTATTTTAGGAACAGTGTTTGGGAATAGTGGAAACCCTCAGGTTACTATTCCGTCCACAAATCATCGGTTCACTTTAGTGAACGGGTTTCGAGGCCATTTCGACCTATGCATATCATAATACAATTCATTTCATAATTTATAAGATTTAGCACCCTGTAACAGCCAAGCAGTCCTGATTGTAAAATTTCTAAAAAATTTCCAACAATTACGTCCCGAGTTTTGGGATCGATCAAAGCGACCCTTCACACATTTCAGTCCGACTCTCAAACATCGAAAAAGTACTTAAGAAGGAATAAAACCCAGAGTAGGGAGAAACCCTACCTCTTGGAGTTTGAGAAAACTCCTAAATGTAGTACTGCGAAATACTGCCAGCGTCGAGCGGCTTCCCTTTTTGTCGAAGGCGGTCGGCCCGATTCGGATCGCCGCATTTTTAGAAATTCGGACCTTCTCCTGCTAAACTCAAGCGAAATGGCTACTGGATGTGCTCCCTGTATTTCACGTTTTGTTTTTGGCTTAATGAAGGTGAAGGGTCCTATACACTATTTTGTCATTTTGTGACTTAAATCAAAGAATCTATAATGACCATTCGTCAGCCGTTTAGGTTTGACATTCAGCTTTCTGACTCGGTAGTCCATTTTTATGTCGTTTCTACACTTTCGTGCCACTTATGGCACATGATTCACGTCCATGTCTTGATTTTAAATCTTGTCGAAAATCGTTTTCGCAACTTATTTCGACGCGATCTGGCGAAAAAGCGTGTAAGTGTTGTCACCGGAATTTGTGGCCCACATGCTAGCTAGATTTCGCGAGACGATTCCAATGGTGAAATCCGTTTCGTCATCCGAGATCTAGAGAATAAATTCCGAATTTTTAACCGAAATAACAATTTTGTAATCAAAATTACGATTTTGCCATTTTTCCAGAAATTGGAATTTCTCGAGTCTTACAGTATGGATTCTTAGTTTATGAGGTATGGATACCCATTTGGGTGTTAGGAAGTTAACCTAACTTACAAGTATTTGAGTTAGGGTTTGGAAAAACCCTAATTAATCTCTATGTTTGGTTTTGGTTGGGTTAGAATACACTTGGGAGATGTTTTACGAGTATGAGTTTTTTCTTTTGGTTGGTTTTCTAGAAAAAAGGGATGAAATCGTAAAATGCGGAAATTTTCGAGGTCTACGTCGTGGAATCCGCAATAGCGTGGAGTCAGCCCGAGTGGCATCATCTGCTGCTGTTGTAATTTGGGGAGGAGGTTTGGACAACCTTGGGTGCGTGGGCGTGGCAAAGCTGCACACGGCTGAGCCTGCAGCGCCGTAGTGGTGCTATGCGGGCTTAGCTGCGTTACGACATGGAGATTTTGTGTTTTGTTATGTTTTGCTGTTCGGATTATTCAGGGGACTTGTCTATGGTTAATGGACCTTAAATTGTATGAAGGGTCCGTTCATGTTTTTTAAGGTAAAGGAAAAATTAGGCAGGTACCTCGCTAGCCTCGGCGAGTTCGATGTAGCAAACTTAATGCCACATATAATAGAATGTAGTAAGTTCCTGAACACATATAATTGTAGGAGCGCACGACCAGGATGTGGAATGACACGACACCTGCAGTAAGTAGGCGATTACGTGCCGTGCCAGAGTACTCACGATTAGTCTTGACGACACTCTCGTAGTGCCGACACATATATTACTTCGATACTCTACGATTAGTCTGTGACACTCTTTGTTAGTAACCGGCCTCGGCTTTGTGCTCTGATACCTCAGTCTTTGTCACCAGTACCTTGGTACTTATTGTGTTATTAATCTACTCATTTCTTATTATTAGTGCAGGTAGTCAAGCAGGTTATATGATGAAGTGCGAATAACGAATAAGAGTAAAATGTGTATATACGTTATGCTCACGAATGTACTACAATTTTTGCAATGCAAGTATAAGCTCATAGTACCTACGGGTATCTCCATACTCAGTATAAGCTCACGCCAACTCTACGAAGTCACGAGCAGTATAAGTCTGCTATGAGTGCAAAAGTATGTGTATAAGTTTTGTTATATGAATTCATGAAAAATTCGATATACGCTGCTATATATACGGTATTGTTATATGCTTCTTGCTAAATGAGTATTAGTGCATGTGTATACGTATAAGTCATATGTTCTACTAAGTGTAAAACGTACGGGTTTTAATCAGTGTAGGTATAGAAGGAGGGCGTCGCGATCTTAGCATGCTGGCTGAGCCAAACAAACTAGTAGGGAGTTCATCTGATAGGTTTTGTGCTCTCATTATGCAAGTAAATGTACGATTTTGTATATGTATATAAATGGACTCAGTTGTATGTGACTACTGTAAAACACATTCACGGTGGTAGTTTTATTTTGTATCTTTGTATACGATATTTTGATTCAGTTATAAGACTTGGGTCCACCAATGTTTGAAAAAGCAAGTAAAGAGTCCCAGTACAGTTTCGCGCCCCCTTTATCCTCCTAGGCAGGGGTTGGGGGTGTGACACGTCCAACAAATAGAATTTTATAGCATGGATGCAGTCCTTTAGAACCGGGAGAAGCTTAGTACATTGACTCCTGTCTTCCGCCGTATCTTTAGACGCCCGGCCAATGATGGAAGGATTATACGAAATTTGTGATGGTCTCAGCCAGGGATAATATCAAGCGATAAACGAGGCAGTCGCGATCATAAACCGGTAGGCTAGAAAGATGGCAGAAGCGGAAAGAAGCCATTCGCGTCCAAGGAAGGTCAAAGCGAAGACCGAAAGTGACCTTGAGACTAGTCTCATAAAAGGAGAGAGCCCTCATAATTCACCCCCTTGAATATCTTGTACGAAAGGTTGTTGCCCCTCATTTGCGACCTACCAGATTTCAAATGGCCTGCACCCATCCAGACGGATCCTTTTCAGAGAAACAAACCCTTGCGGTGTGATTATCATAGGGACCATGAACACGAAATCGACCGGTGCCGAAGTCTAAAGTTCTTAGTAGAAAAGCTTATCAAGGCAGGACACCTCAGAAGGTACTTCAGGGAAGTAGATTAGGGTGTGGAGTCGGGGCATCACGGGTAGGAATTACGACCCGGTTTGGAGGCCCCGTCGAGACTGGGAACCGACATCAGGCGAGTGCGTGGTTCTTGTGACACCCTTCTCAGGTCGGGCAGGTTAGGTCAGAGACCAAATCAGGGATGCTCGATGCCCTTAGCGTGGCGCTGACTCGGCATAGGATGTCAGTGAGGTCGCTCTTTTATCATCTTATAACCTTTACACTTGCATATTCATATAATGTTAAACAATTGCTTGTATTACATTACAGCGCGACGGATTACAAAATATATATACAAGCTCCGAATATGGAAATGTTAAACATTCACGATATTTACATTAGTTTACAAAATTTCATATACAAAATAGACTAAGGTCTTCCGAGTGAGCTTTTTATTCTTTGTGTGGCCTTTGACTGCGATGTGGATTGTCTGTCCTCTGGTTTCCTCTTACGTACTGCGGATTAGATTACCCAGTGCTAAACTTCTGACTTAGTGGGAATATGACTTCTATTAAGAGTCACCTGATTCTTTTATACACATCGTATGACCACGTATAACATTTAGATTCTTATCATTTCTCATATATATATATACATTTTTCATAGCCAGTTTCATTTCTTATCATCTTCCAGATACTTTTCATGTAATCTTGTACTTTTTACTTCTTGTTCTTATGGCGTATACTATCATCATAGCGGTGCTATGCTTCAATATTCTCTTCATTTCCTTTGCATATACATCATTTCTTTTATGTTTCATGTCTGCATAAACCTTAGGGTGAATCTGGGAATACTATAATCCACGAGGACGAGAAGGTGCTATATTCAACATGTAAACCAATTGATCCATGAACGTGGGGCGTTGTAATATATTATGCAGAAGGTATCATCAGCACAATCAGAGCGATTGATCTATTCCATGAGGGCCGGGCCCATTTGTGTGGTGACGCTGGGGCCACACAGTCAAACGGGATCTATGTCATTGACCCACACGGGGTCCCAATTTCCGAATATAACTGATATGCTGCAGACTTATTCTTCACCAATAAGCGTGCCATCTGTCCCTGCAGGGTTCTAAGCGGGAGCCAATCAATATGTATTTTATGTTCGAGTATATATCTCGTATTCACAGGAATAATTATTGTCATTCGGTAATCATATGAGATATATATACAATCGATTATTCATATCTTTACATTTTAAATCTTACATTATATGCATAAATAACTATGCTTATTGTATACTTATGTTTATTTATGAATTCATAATGAGCGTTCATATCTGAATGTATGGTTACACATGCGCCTCACATTTCCGTGTTTGGAACTAATATGAGTTCCAATCTTATCAAGCTGTCTATTGATAAATTCTTGACTCAATGGGCTTTCCATAGGAATCGAAACGCTGAAATCGGAGTTCGAACCGAAGGAGATATGACCTTAAAGTTGGAGGTCATGCGCGATCGGTCTTGGTGACACGGGTGACGGTGCACTGAGTGACGAGCTCAATTTGATACCTTGGTCTGACATCTAATATCTCCCTCAGGCATATGGATGGATTCTTGACTCAATGGGCTTTCCATAGAGTCAAGAACACCCAATCGGAGTTCAAGCGAAGGAGATATGACCTTAGAAGTTGGAGGTCATGCGCGGCCCGGTCTTGACAGGCAGCCTTTGTTGGGCGATCACTTTGTTCAGCGACCCCTATTGGGCGACCCCTTATCCACTTTGTTCCGCGCTTGACCCCTTGTTTGTGACCCCTCGTTTGGTATTGGGCGACATTTGTTCATTAGCGACCCCTTAACGCGACCCTGCGTCGACGTTGGGCGGCCATTTGTTCGTGGCGACCCCTCGTCACTTTGTTCCTTGGCGACCCGCGTTTGTGACCCCTCGTCCATTGTTGGACGACCACTGTTCATTGACGACCCCTCGTCCACTGTTCACTGACGACCCCTTGTTTGACGACCCCTCGTCCTTGTTGGGCTATTCTTTGTTCCATTAGCTGACCCCTGGTTTGGCGACCCACGGCCCGTTTGGTTGTTCGAGGAGTAAAGACCATAGCAGTGCACAGGAGTCGAATTGAAATTAGAAAGCTAACATCAATTTCATTGATGTGGCTACAATTTCCAAGAAGGACTTACTTCCAAATTCTCTTTATTTCTGGTTCAAAAACCCATTATAAGATCCGGCTACTGCATATGGTCGACAATAGGGCATTTTCTGGGTTCAACTTGCAACTAGACCCTTCTCATACACATATTTAGGAGCCTTAAAGCTCTTCTTAACTCAACCCTACAAGAAAAGAGTTTAGGAGTTCTCAAACCCAAACCATACACAAGATAGAGGGTTCTAAAACATGTATCCATACTGTTTAGACCAAAACTAGACTTCCATACAACCCAAGACATGTGTATTCATACAAAACCATATTTCTATACTCATTTTTAGTAGTTCCATACACCAGGAACTTCCACAACATCCTCATAGTTCTATACACCAAAATCCATACAATACTCAAATTCCAGACCAATACCCATAGTTCCATACCCGTAATCCATACCTGAAATCTTCTTCTTCTTCTTCTTCTTCTTTCTTTTCTTCTCTATCCAGATTGCCTCCTTTCTCTGCCACTCAAACAGATATTTCTTTTGGCCTTATCCTTATTCGGCCCATCCCATTTTTTATTTTACTTTGGCCCTCCAACTCTTATAATATTTGCAAATCAATTTATAATATTTTACCATAGCCTCAAATTCTTTCTTGTTATTTGTAATTTAACTTATGTATATTCCTATTTTTGGTTTTATCTTTATTTTATTCCGAATAAATATACTTTTACGTTTATTATACCCAAAACATGTTATAAAACTGTTAGGGTATAATTTGAGGTGTTACATTTACTATAACTTCTAGCCTTCATATAGATGAAGCTTTCTTCTGACATGCTAAATTCAGTCGGGCGAATCCTCTCTGGTTTCAACTAGCAACTACAACGACGCTAGGAGATGTCACACTCGTGAAAGACTCGCCGCCTCAAGTGGTTTTGTTCTTAAAGGTCGAGGACTCGGGGCTCAACGCCATAGTGGCTCAAACACCAGATAGATAGACTTCCGTGAAGGTCAGGCTTCAACGTACTACCAAATGGTGTTATCTCGACAAACGTTGTGCAAGTTGACTTTTTAAGTAGCCACCGGTTATGGCGCATATCAACCGCCCAGGCGTGGTATGTAGAGGGAAGTAATATCCAACAACCTCCCCGACAATCGTAACCCGCAGAGAATCACGTGATACCCATCGTATGGAAGAAAAGTGACCCACCGATTGTGGAACCCAGTTGTCGAAGATGTGATTAGACGACCAGAGAAGTTCACCTACGTTGTCTCCTTCATCCACTGAAGAAGGAGCAAGCATGACTCACACTCGCCAGACAACATAGATGTATTCGCCGAGACACTTTGATATGGTCGATAAACCGCATCTGCAAATGAACGTGGCTTCCTACTCCCAAGCCAATAAAGTAAAAGGTGAGGCGATTCCATTCGGATTGACATCAGATCATTTAGATAGAAGTAGACAATCTTCTAGCAGCAGGTTTTATAAGGTGGTGAATGACCTTTAATGGCTAGCCACCTGGGTGGTGGTACCAAAGAAGGGTCAGAAGCGGCGTGTATGTGTGTAATTACAACGCACCTCACGAAGCATGCTGTCCCAAGGATAGATCAAATTGTGGATGCAACAACCAGGCATGTATTTTGTCATTTCTAGACTCCTTCTCTAGATACCATGAGATTCTAATGCGATGCCTAACGTGGAGAAAACAACCTTCATTACACCACACGGATTGTACCGCTACAACGTAGTGCCGTTTGGCCTGAAAAATGTAGGGGGGGTAACTTATCAAAGGATGGTGACCAAGATATTCCAACCACTGATAGGTAAATCCATGGAGGTTTATATTGATGATATGCTCGTCAAATCCAAAGAACGCCCCGATTACACAAGGCATCTATAAGAAGCCTTTGAGCTGTTGCGAAGACACAACATGAAACTTAACCCTTCGCGCACGCTCGACGTCACTGGAAAATCGGCTTATGGTAACGTGAGGGGATAGTTAACCCATCCAGCTCAAGGCCATAATGGACTCTCAGACTCCCGCCTCCAAAAAAAGGGTACAAGAACCTGACCGCCCGGCCATGGCCCCGGGCTGCCCATACCTCGCTCGGCACTAGTCGTCTTTCACACCCTAGCGGAGCCTACAGTCGACCGAATCAAGAATGCGACCAGGCACTTACAACAATCAAACAATATCTCATCGAACACAAGTTCTTGCTAGCCTTGAAGCTAATGACATACTCTATCTTTACTAGGTAGTCTCATAAATCTCAATGAGTGCAGCATTGTTCAAAGAAGATAAAAACCGGAAGCAGAGACCTATATTCTTCATAAGCAAGTCCTTGTCTGAGGCAGAAACCTGATATACTAGTCTCGAGTAGGCGGCATTAACTCTCTGGGTAGTTGCTAAAAAACTTCGTCCTGACTTCTAGGCGCACCCTATCATTGTACTCACCAACCTCCCTCTAAGAAGCACTATACATAAGCCTGATCTGTCAGAGCGGATGGCTCAATGGGTGATTAAGCTGAGTGAGTCCGGTATTCAATATAAACCTTCACCGCATTAAAGGGGCAGATACCGTTTAATTTTTAGCGTAAATTCCTCAACAAGCAACGAACTCATACAAATCCGACCAGCGGACCTCGACATGGATGGCGCTTACGACAGCTAAGCCTGGACCGACTACAACTTAAAGCCCCGATCGAGGAAATAATAGAGCAGACCATACGTTTAGATTTCCGGGCCTAACAGGCCGAACATACAATCATAACTCAATCGACCTCGCAATCTCCGTATCCTAAAAAAAAATCATCATAAGAAGCGACTCTCAATTGGTGGTAGGGCAGGTAAATGGAGAATATGGAACAAGAGACCAACACAAGACCAAGTATGTAAGTTTGGTCAACCTACGACTGGGAAGCTTCATAGCTTGGTGAGTAGAGCATGTCCCAAGAGATTCAAACGAAAAGGCAGACGCTTTGATAGCCATGGCCGTGTCCCTACCAATAAAAGAAACTAGCCTTCTGCCTACTACTAGCCGTGAGTCATCGACACAACCGTAAACTAAATGGGGACGGTTGTCCTTCAATGACCCACGTCCGCTATTCGAGCCTCCTGAGAATTGCCTGGATAACGTGTCGGCCTACAAGATCTAAGTCCAGCGGCCGGTTCTCTCGTGGAACGATCAGCTATATAAACAAATCCGACGTCTCTACCTAAGTGCCTCACTCACCAAGAGGGACAATATGTATCGCGTAACCCAATGATGGGTAGCGCGGAAATCATCATGGTAGGACGCTGGCCCATGTGAGCCCATACCCACGCTACTATCGCCAACCATGCGCATACGTAGGGCTATGTCAGAAGTGTGACCGCCGTCAGCCGATAGCCCCCGCTTCAAAGGTGCCAGCCCAAGACCCACGACTATAATGAGCCCCGGCCTTTCATACTGGGGAATGGACATCAGAAGGCCACCGCCACGCCCGACTCAAAAGAAGTTATTACTGGTTGCCACCTACTATTTTAGAACATGGATAGAAGCCGAAGCCTTCACATCCATCAAAGATAAAGAGGTTGTTCAGTTTGTATGGAAGAACATTGTGTGCATGTTCGGAATACCTTAATCGATTGTTAGCGACAATGGGCCACAATTTGATAGCCGGGTATACAGGAATTTTTGTAGCGAATTGAAAATAAAAACTCAGATCACCCCCACTACACTCACAGAGCAATCCACGCACATAAGCATCTAATAAGACTCTCCTATTAGCTTTGAAAAAACTCCTACATTTAGCCAAAGGAAAGTGGGTAGATGAACTACCAGGGATTTTATGGGCCTACAGAACAACCAGCCGGAAGCCGACTGGGGTATCACCGTTCGACCTCACGTATGGGATGGAAGCCATCATCCTCATAGAAATCGAGATGCCCAATGTACGAACATAAATTTATGAGAAAGCAAGTGCCGAAGTCGTAGCCAAAGACCTAGACATCGACCGACGAACCCGAAGTAAGAGTTTATGCAGAGAAGGCCATACCAAGAGACTGGGTAAACTTGCACACAACCGACCAGAAGCTGCATTCCCAAATGAGAATTAGTCTTAAGTGGTATGAAAACACAACCAACCCAACAAACAGAAGTTCCAAATTTAATCAAGGCCATACATGGTAGTTCGGTCAGGATGGTCGGTCTTATGCATTAAGTAAGCCTAACGAGACTTCTGTGCCTAGGATGTGGAACACCATGCACCTTAAGAAGTATTATCAGTAGTGTTTTCTTTAAAGATACTATCATCAATAAAGATTATCTTTTAGACATTTCCTCTGAAAGCCTATAATTGCTTCTCTTCAAAAGCCCAGATATGGTTGTTGTCTTGCTGAAATTTTTAAAACTCCATACATGGTTGAGTCTTGCTGACAATTTTAAAAGTTTAAACATGGTTGTTGTCCTGCTGACATTTTTAAAAGTCCAGACATAGTTGTTGTCTTGCTGGCATTTTTAAAAAGCCCAGATATGGTTCTTGTCCTGCTGACATTTAAAAAAAAAAAAAAAAAACCCAAATATGGTTGTTGTCATGCTGGCGTTTTAAAAAAAAGTCCATACATGGTTGTTGTTCTGCCAGCATTCTTAAAAAAAGTCAAAACATGGTTGTCGTCTTACTGGCACTTTTAAAATAAAAAGTCCAAACATGGTTGTTGTCTTGCTGGAATTTTTATCAAACATGACTCACGTCTTGTTGGCATCTTCATATTTCATTAAAATGTGCTAAAGAGTGCCAAGGATTAAAAAAACAAAAAAAAACGCATACTGGTGGCAAAACAACGCCCCTTACAAAAATCTCCCAAAATGACCAAAACTAACATAGGAAAAGAAGTCAACGTTGTTTCTTTGCAACGACACCCTCCTTCGGATCCGTCGCTGCTTCGCCCAGATCTATCTCTGCAGCCTTGACCTCGACGGCTGTTGGGGCGGGGGCACCTTGGGTTCACAAAAAACTATGAAGGAAGTGGGTCGGTAGAGTCAGGCATGGAATCTCTGGTTGGTCTCTGCAGATGCTGTGTTTGAACGCACAACATCCGTAGCCATAAGAAAAAATCAACTCCAAGGCTTTCTGGTAGTCTTCCTCCATGTCTTCCTTGTCCTTGCCCACCTAGGAATGAAGGGAGGACACCTTATCTTTAGATGCCTCAAGCTCCAGTGGGCATGACGCCCGCTCAATCGCCAAGAGGGCACCCAACTCGACTCACGCCGCCTTCCCGTAACCGGCCAAGGCATCTAGGACCCTATCCAGCCATCCTCTACCGCTCGCATTACCCTCGGGCCGTGACCGCTGCATCGAGCCACTCCTATCTCATGCTTGGCCTCCTCCCTCTCTTTTTCCGCTCGTTTAATCTTTTCCGCACCGGCTTTAACCTCTCGCTCCCAATGTTTCGACCTAGATTTCACCTTGGCCAAAGAAGCATCCAAGGCCTCGATGTCGGGAACAGATGACCAGCTAAAGCCATGCTTCTGGCCACATTCAGTCGATTGAAAATTAATACGCAAAACTAGTAATCAAGTACTAAAATCGCATATTACCAAATTAACCGACGGTGAAAGTCATGGTTACGGATGAGCATCCCGCCTTCTCGCCACCAACCTGAAGGCCTCCCCATCCATGTGACGGAGGATGGTATACAAGCCTCCGCACAAGCCGCCGCTGTATTCGAAATAATTAGGATAGAGGTCGCGCATGTGCTCAACCGAAGACTCCTCCTGGTTTAAGGGGCTTTATGGGTGGATGATTTCCAGAGCACCCTCTGGATCAGGGGCCACCATGCCCGTCGGGGGATGGATTCTCTCCTGCGATGGAACATATGTGCTCAATAGTAGCCGATTAGGCAGCCTTTTCTAGCTAAGCTCGGTATCTGCAGGCCTGGGCGGGAGCATCAGAGCAGCAGCTACACCTGATGGGGCCTTCTCTCCAATTTCGTCGACATTTGGAGGCCCCCCAACTGGGATCCCCTTATCTAGAGATGCACCGGCCTCATTGAGGGCACCTTCCAAGGCCAGTTGATTATTGAGGGCTCGATCAAGGGAGTCTATTGCACCATTGCCCAACTCTTCCGGGTTCTTCATCCGGGAGAACACACCTCAATCGCTTCCCACCCTCCGCCCTCTTAATCGGATGGTCTCACCCGAGCCCGTGGCAGAATTACTTACGCATCCGTATGACAAACCCGACGGCAAGGCTAGACATTTCCTCCTCCTCGGCGGGCTCACTGACAATTATGCCCGTCCAGTCCACGAAGCCTACCAACCCAGCGCCAGCTACCTTTGTTTGTCGAGCCCTCGTTCTATTTTCTTTCTTCTTCTTTGCAGACCGGGGGACAGACCGTGGACTTTGAGGCTGGGTGGCCCAATCATACCTCACTAGGTCCCTTTAGCGGCCTCCGCTTGATCTTCCTAAGCAGAAACGGCTTGAGAAGAGCTACCTAGGTTCAACTTAAAAAGGCCAGCAAGAACGAGACGCTCTCCCTTAATAAGCTCTGCGGGGAACGACGGGGATAATGTAAGGCGGGCCGGGCGCCTAACTCCCCTCAAGTTCTTCGGGCCGTCAACAAAGTCATGATTGTGTTTGCCTCCGCGACCCCAAAGAACGCTTAATGTTCTCTGGGACTAGCCTTCATCCGCTTGACTAGCCGGGCCACTCGAAAGCTTACCTAGATAACATCAGGAAAACGGAGGTACGTCAGTACAAGGTCCACCTAGCAGAACATGAGTTGCAACCAAACTAAGATAAACTTGGGAACACAAGGGATTGATTCACATCAAAAGGAAGCCCCGTGAGCTCTGGTGTTCAGACATGGGCCCTAACTAGACAACCCCTTAGCCCATCTTAGGAGAATTAGGGAGCCTTACATAAATTAGGAAGACAGGGACTGTGGCCAACATAGATAAGAGGCCCCCGCCCTGGGGCTTCAATGTATAGATGAAACAAATCTTTACCAGCAAAATATCCAGTAGGTAGAGAAAGTTAAGCACACTGCAACCCATTAAAATCTAAAAAACATTCGGATGAATAAGCGCAGGAGGTGCCCGAGTGACATGTAGGAATTGCTTCACCAATGAAAAAACAAGGAAGTGAAGTCTAGCTGTGAACTGCTCCCAGGTGAAGTAGACGACGTTATCTGCTTCTCCTATAGTTGAGAAAGCTGGTCCGTCCGACAATTCTAAGCTGATGTCACAGTGGACTCAGAGAAGAACCCCAACCCTCCACGCATAAAAGTAACAAGGTCGCTTATAAAGGTGACCACGCCGGGCCCCCCCACGAACCTGGCTAGTGGAAGTTTCCTCTTGACCTATCTCCATTTTACATGCAAACAAAGAAAGGGGATCAACTCGAGGATCTCCTAGCAAACGATAGTAGAACCAAAACCTTAGACTGAGGAGCTTTTGAAAACCTATTGGGATGCCCCCAAGCCTGAGTACATCCTAAAACCTCGCAGATACTGGCCACCGGTAACCCTTACCTATCATGCCCCTACTACCGGGCTAGCAAAGGCAGAAAACGACTGGACTCTTTTTTGCCCGACTTTTGACACAGGGCCCATTTCGATAAACAAATCCATATATCATAATATAACTTGTAAAACTACCACCGTAGTGGTGTTTAAAATATCCTATACATATACATGCCTGAGTCCCATTTACTTGTACATAAACAAATTTCATTATTACAAAACTTGTATATTTTGTAATACCCCAAATTATACTCTGACAATTTTATAACCTGTTTTGGGTATAATAAAAGTAAATGTATATTTTTTCAGAATAAAAATAATGTTAAAAATAAAATTAAAATCCTAATTAATACAGAAGTATGGTAATTAATATTTATCAATTAAGGACCTGGGCGGTCATAATTTATGAAGATTATATGAAAAGTGAAAATAAGATGTTTAGGATTGTACTAGAAGGAAGTTGAAGGACCAAATGGCAAAATGGAATTTGATGCCAAATTTTGGATAAAGCCAAACATGGCTTTAAGAGAAACTCATTTTTTGGCTATTTGGATAGGGCAAATTCGGTGAAGAGAAGAGAAGAGAAGAGAAGAGAAGAGAAAAGAAGAGAAGAAAAGAAGAAGAAGAAGAAGAAGGGAGAAGGAAGAAGAAAAAGAGAAGGAAAAGCAAAGGTATGGAAATCATGTATGGAATCTACATATGTTTGGATTATGAATGGAATTGATGTTTAGAAGTGTTGTTAGTTGGTATAGATGAGTTTTATGGTTTATAAATGTGTTTTTGGGTTGAGTTAGTTTTGGTTTGGAAGGAAATTCCGGTGAAAATGGCTCAAAAATGGCCATTTCTATTATGCTCAAAAATGGCCATTTCTATTCTGCCCGACACCCCTACGCCTAAGCGCAGTTTCACTTAGCGCGGAGGCTCATTTGTCGGTAAGTGCACTTAGATAGGTTTTGGCATTTTTGTCCATCAGGCGTAGCTACCCACTAGCATACCTATAAGCTTTGTTTTTGTTTCTCTTTTTCGTTAAGTCTAACAATCATCTATTAGAATAATGAGAATCATAATAAGTGAATGCAAGGGTTCAGATAAGTATAAAATGATGATGAAAATAACTTATTCGCGGTCTCGAGAAGCTTTTGCTGACGCCATTAGATCCGGCTTGTTGGGCAAACATTGTTTCTGCCCTCATTTGCTAATGTGTTTAAATGAAGTGCTATCCCTGGTTATGGGATGAAAAGATAAATGTGTAATGAAGGCATATAGAAAAACGACAATGCAAATAATAAGAATAAAGATGCATGCTAAATGATATAGAAAATATCGTGATATGACATCGGACAACAATAGCGGTTTGGGGATATGGGATATTTATTTAAATGAAATAAAAGAAACAGATTGTCTACTTAGAACCTAGCAGAGGGATGATGTGCATGCCTATTGGTGGAAACAAGTCTACAAAGACATCGATCACTGGCCTCGCTGTCATATTACGCCGGCCCCTACGTATGGTCATTGTCTCACAATGATAATAGAGCATTCGAGCCCTTATAGATGGTCATTGTCTCGTACAATGATAACAACGCATTCAGGCCTTTATAAATGGTCATTGTCTCGTACAATGATAACAGCACCTTCGGGTCCTTATAGTTCATTGTCTAGTACAATGATTATAGCACCTTCGGGTCCTTATAGTTCCCGTATCCACTATCTAAGATATATGCAGGCATGAAACATAAGATAAATGACAAGAATATGCAATTGACATGATATGATATGAGAAGCATAACACTGCTATGTGATGATACGTATATATGTATAAATGAAATATGATATGAAATGATACGTATACAGTGATAAGCACAAGAAGAAAAGTGTAAATGAAAGATGATATGAAATGAAACATGATAAGACGAATAAGTATGATATATGTATAAGCATATGTAAATGATATGTTTAAAACATGAACAACCATGTGTGTTAAGTATAAAATAAGGATATTAATTGTAAATGTTAAGATCCTATTAGAGGTCATCCACATGTATTATTTCCTGCTCGTGTTTAGTACTGGGTGTTTTATCCGTCTAGGTACAGGAGAAGCAGGAACAAGAAGCCCGGACACTCCACATTAGCAACAAAGGCCAACACACTACTAGGTGCCCACTAAAGACCTTTTGGTATATTTTTGTATATGTTTTGCTTTTGTAAGCAATGTAAAAATTTGTGTATGTCGAACACTCCCATTTACGGAGTTTTGAATATATTTTGTAATCCGGCCGCTACACAAGAGAATGTAAGTTAAATGTTTAACAGTACATGAATGAACAAGTTAAGGGTATAGTAAAAAGTAAAAGATAGTTACAAGTTAAGTGGTATCAGAGCACCCCATGTTGGGGGCGTCACAAGTTAGATGGTAAAAGAGGCATGATAGTTAGTGGTATCAGAGCACCCCGAAATGGGGGACGCTACACATTTACATTACAAAACATATTCAAAGACCTACACTAGGTGGACTTCTACTGTTGTGTTGGCCCTATCTGATGTGGAATGTCACGAATGTCCTCTTTGGTATCTACACGGATAAAACACCCATGCTAAGCTTACAACTTAAATGGAACAGATATCAGAGCATGACCACCTTAGGGTCCACATTTACGGTGGATATGTAACATAATTCTTATAACGAAATTTCATATCTCTCGTAGGAGTTCAGAATGGAAATCTTGTAGAAATTCGAGCCTGGTTCTAGGCATGAGCTCCACTTGTGTAGGGTGTCAAGGTAACTGTAAATGGCTAGATTCAACTTCACCTAAATTTCCTTCCAAACCAAAACCAACTCAACTAAAACTCAAAATAAACCAACCAACAACATTTCTAATAGGATTTTTCCTACTCAACTTAGACAAAGAGGGATTTCCATACATAATCCATACATGAATTCCAAACAATTCCATACATGAGTTCCAAACAAAAGTTCCAAACTTACAAACAAGAATTCCATACAATTCCATACACGAATAGTTTCCATACCCGGATTTCTTTTTCTTCTTCTTCTCTTCTTCTCTTCTTCTTTTCTTCTCTTTTTCTTTTCTCTCTTTCTCCCTCTCTCCACCGGAAGCCCTAGCTTCAATGCCAAAAAAAAAAAGAGATTTTCCTAAGGCTATGTTTGGTGTTTGGTCTTATCCAAATTTGACTTAACTTTCCCTTTTTGCCATTAATTTATTCTCAATTCAACTTATCCATATTTCCATTTTATCATATAATCTTCTTAAATTATGACTTTTAGGTCCTGGATTGGTAAATTACTAATTTACCCTTGGTTTTTGTATTAATCTCGGGTTCTATCATTTTTAACTTTTTGCACTTAAATTCCGAAAAAATATACATTTATAACCTAAACGTGTAATAAAACTGTCAGGGTATATTTTGGGGTGTTACACTACCGGCGACTGAAGAACACGCATTCGAAGCAAGACCATAACAAAACCATCACAAACAAAACAATTCGTACAAGCAAGATAGGAAGAGAAACAAAGGAAAAACCCACCAGGAGATCGAAAATGGTCATAAATTTTCACGATTCCTTTACAAAATTTTCGTGGAGTGCTGGGCAAGATGCTCAAAGAATTTTCAGGTAAAAGGTTTCTGAGCAACGGTAAAGAAATTAACATCTAGATCCCTATGCCTATATAGGGCAAGGCACTGAGCCAGACAAACGCGTCGACGTATCAATATTAGAGACGGCTCTTCTCCCCACGCTTGGTATTCACAATACGTTTCATCTTCCAGGGTATCTAAAACATGCGTGAGCTCACTGATTGTAAGCACCCAGCTCTTTGGATCTATCAACCATCGAGCCCATAGTTCTATAGGCTGCTGGGCCCCTCGATTTGCCTTTCGAAATGGCCCGAGCCCTTTAGCCGTGTCGAACTTATAGAGCAATCCCATTCGGGAAATCCGAAAACCCATCCACAAAACCAATAGAGGCTTCGTAGTCGCCTTCAGTCACTAATTTCAGCCTAAGACACGAAGGAGTGAAAGATAGAAATTTTGGTGCAATGTGCATGCTAAAACCAAATCAAATTAAATGCCAATAGGCACTTCACGGTTACACAAAACAAAAACAAATACGTCCAAGCAACCATGATAGACCCATTACAAATACGTCCAAGCAACCATACCAAACTGATTGCTAAAAAAAAAAAAAAACAAGAGAAAGACGAAGAAAAAGAAGAGTATGAAATATTATGTTTGAAGACTCTCCTCTCAAATGATACACTCACCGCTATGACTCCAGAGGGCGCTAGGACAGGGGGGCACCTAGCCCTAGCGAAGAACCCTGGAAAAGGGGAATTGGCATAACCAGGCTTCCCATCCAGGACCTCGGCCTGGGCTTTATCGAAGTCTAGCTAAGAACTCGAAAGAGGGGCATCGCATAATCAAAGCTCTTCTAGGACATCTAGTAGGTCCACACAGATGTCGTGTTCAAACATATAATATCCATAGGCGACAAACAACTACAGAGACTTCTAAAAGCCTCCCTCCATAACTTCTCCACCTTCGTCTTCCTATAGACGCGGGTGAGGGAAGAAATCACAATAGGGGAAAAAAAAGCTTTGTGTAACGGAAGAGGAATCCATTGGAAACTTCATAGACTTCGGAGATTCACCCCCATATATATAAGGGTGGAACTTCAAAAGACGCACTGAATGCATCATCCAAACGTCACGAGCGACAGACGAATTGGGACATATGCGCATTAATAATCTCCAATTCTCCATACTTAGGGTCCTGAAACACAGTATTTTTCTCCGACTAGAAGAGCATAATCTTCCATTCGAAAAAAATGGGAGCATTGTGAGTACCGTGACCTTTAGGCCTATACCCACTACTCAATAGGCCCAGCGCCCGCACGAGCCCACCACCTGGCCCGTATCATGAAGTGGCCCAAGACAGCCTATTATAGTAAAACCATGCAGGAACTAACCAGACGGTAAAGTCCTTAAACCCCGTAAAGGATCCCGAGTCCCCCAGTCGGCCATCCTACTGCATATGGGAAGTTTGTTATGGATAAATATATTAAGGAGGAAATTACGTGCAAGATATTTATCCATGGATCTCCCAGTATCCAAATCTCATACATCTAAAAAACATAAATCCTTAATAAGGGAGAATTAGTCCTTGATAAGGAAAGAGAGATTTTATCACCAAAATCATGAGATTATCTTCCCTATAATAAAGGAGAAATTCGAGTAAAAAACATAAAGACTCCCCACGAGGGAAAGGTATGCAATTCCAACTGCGCGAACTCCCTTCTTCCTATTTTCCATCCTTTTGCTAACTTAATCATCGGAGAGACGGCCGACACACCATCTTTGGACCCCCCCCCACCCCCGTTTATTTTACATGTTTATATCATGCTGCTGATACCCCGGAGGTTAGACGATCCAAGTAACAACACTTATCACTTTTTTTATAGAAGATTATATTTTGGCCATTCATCTATTACGTTTTAATGCTACAGGTAATATAGTATGAATGATATAAGTAGTATCTTCTCTTAAATGAAGAACGAAAATAATTTATTTGGGTTACCTCCTCATTGTCCATGGCCAAAGATTCGTTGCTTCATTGTTTTACTATAAAAAATTGGTACCTAAAAATCATGAATGGAATGAAGAAACTTTTTTTTATTTATTTATTTATAACCGTAGGTATCTGGGCTAACTTGCGCACATATCGACTAATTTTATTGGGCCCTGAAGTTAACGATCGAGTAAACCTCTAGTGACCCTAAAGGGATTCGAATTAGTGACCACTGAACCATCCCTTAGGGTTATGGAACAAAGAAACTTAACTTCTCACGTAACAAAAATCACTCTTATTTCACGGTACAAAAACATGAGAGAGAACAAAATTAAAAAATAGGGGATGTTTGGTTGCTATTTTCGAAAATTGTTTTATATTCTAAAAAATAAGGAGAATAAGGAAAACATGAAAAACAAGTCTTGTTCTTTTCTTCTTTTTTTTTTCTTTTTTTTTTTGTTCTAAAAAACACAGAACATAGAAAATACTAAATTCAAGAAACAAAAACAATTTTCAAATAACACCAAAATAGTGTTCTCTATATTTTCAAAAACTGTTCTCGAGAACAGTTTTCAAAACTGAAACCAAATAGGCTCTAGATTTCTTTCTTCACTTTCGAAAGAAAGAGGAAAAAGGAGTGGGGAAAATGAATCCTCATAACATCCAACCCAACTCCTAGTCTCCAACAGGAAACTCGCCCCAGTATTAACCAAGCAATTAATCCCAACATGATGCACTTTTTTTAGACATCTATTCACTTAGCATTACAATGATATAGTATTCTGTTCATATTGATATGAGGTCGCCGCAGACCGACGCAACTCACAACAAGATACTCTCTTGGATCGTTCTACAATCAGGTTCGAAGGGGAAAAGTGAAGACACCACAATCAATTATGGAATGATTGATTGATAAGTCGATGAGATGAAGACATCACAATCAATTATCGAAAGGTTAATTGATAAGTCAATACCATGAAGACGCCACAATCAACAACGCCGAAGCGATGAAGACACCAATCAACAATCCAAAGCCGATGTTTTCGATAGCAAAGACATCACAATCAACTACTAACGACCGACGATAAAACAATAACGCGACGACAATCTACTTCGCGGTGCGCCGCCGATCGATGTCGGATTTAATAATACGTTACAATCAACTATAAAAAGGTTGATTGATAAGTCAATAGGATGAATGTCACAAAAAATATGATAAGTTCAAAAGTTCTTTGAAGAACCAAAGAAGAGAAGACTCTTACAATTTTTAATTCATATTCTTCTGTATAATTACATTATAAACATGTCTTTATATAGGTTACAAACTAAAAAGGAAATAGAAACAAAACATCTACTGTAATCTTTAACCTAAATCACACCTAAAACAAGAAAATGAAACAAATCTAAATAAAAATAAACTAAAGAAAATAAATAAACTAAAAGGAAAGTAAATAACTTAACATGCAAGCCATGTAATCTGATCTAGAAAACATCCCAAATACGTGTAGATTTTTCTAGAACTTGAATTAGCATATTAAGTGCATCATTGATCTTCTTTCCTTTTGCTCTCAAAACCTGTCTTTTTGGAACTTTAATAACATTGGTTTTTCCCCGTACCCCGTCCAACTCTTTACCACTTAACCAAAACCTCATTGGAAACATGAGGCTTTTATTATTGCATAAAATTGGGAACTAAGAGTCTACACAAATTAGAACTAACTAAAAGTTTTACATGTATAACAGGACTATAACTCCAAAAGCTGTGCCCAGGGAAGTTGCAATGGTGATACCGAATGTGCCAGCAAGAATCCCAGGAACAATCAAAGAACTCCACCCTTTGGCTGCGGCCATCCCGCAGGCTGTTGCCGGGCCTCCAATATTGGCATTTGATGCTATCAGCAACAGCTTTAGATTGATACCGAATAGCTTTCCCAGTCCCAGAATCACAGCAAGATGGACGACAATCTGGACCAGAGAAAACATGAATATACTGGGAGCTGTGTCAATGACATTCCATATGTTCACGCTTGCTCCCACGACCGTAAAAAATACCTGTCAAACAAGAGCAAGTTGCAGAGAAATGTAGTAAAGAACCACTGTTTCCCTCTCTGCTTGAGTATATAGCAATAAACTCAGGTTTAAAGCTCATCAAATGGAGTGAATTACGATTTAGAAAATAGGGTCCTGTTTGGGAACCGTTTTAAACTAGTTCTCAAGAAATACTCGAAAAAGTAAGTTTATTTGGGAATGCTTCAAGAGGTTATAATGCTTATTTGTTTGAGAAGGAAATAAGATGATTAAAATTTTTGGACAAATGCTAGTAACAAGATCCCAAACTAAAAAACATTTCAGCATGATTGAACTCGACATGATTCTCATTAGAAATGAACTCACCTGCATCAGAATCATTGCCATGGTCTCACCAGCAGGTGCAAGGCGACTAAACTGTTTTGGAAATGCGGTTGCTAAAATAACAACTACTGCTGTAATGGCTGGAAGACTACCTCCCTTAGTTCCAAAATATTTTGTGAGGAAAATCCCAGCATTGCAGATGGCAAAGGATACAGCAAGCGCAGTAGCGGTCAGTAGGACAGGAGGCTTGTTGTCGGACTCAGGCTCAGGATCAGGATCATTCATTCCTCTATCTGCCACACTTTCATCTTCATTATAGGCAAAAATCACGGTAATGCAATTACATTTGTCAGGTAAAGCAGTGTTTGATGTATTGGAACTTTGTAATAGAAGACACAAAATCAATATTTTTGTAAAAAATAGAGATAAACAGGAAAAATGAGCAAAGTTATTTTAATTTTTGTTTCAACATCAAAACAGAGTGTAACCAAGAAACTGCAAGGCTGAACCGTAACTGATTCAGAGGAGTAGGGTCAAGTGAACCAACAAATAATCCACCTTGACAAATGGTCAATCTAGTATAGCATCAAATGAAGGGGTGACAAGTTATGTCACTACACACCATTTGTAGATGTCGAAGCCTCAGAGGGTATTTTTGAAGCTAATGCAAACAACATTGTAAAATAGACTGCACAAACAACATTGTCTGCTGCTAGACCTGCAGCTAGAACTGATGGAGAAACACCAAAAGCTTCTGAACCGGCAACATAATAGACAGCTACACAAAATCAAGGCAAGAATTTTATTAGATAGCCATAGAAGAACATAACAAGATGTATACAGAAAAATTATACACTAAATGCAAAATCCAAAATCAGAACATAGAAACACAAATAAGCATATCTCAGGATATTTTTTACTTCTGAAAAGTGGAAGATAGCCAGACTACAAAATTTTGTGCATTAGATTAATAAAAACCATTATAGCTCAACACAACACATGGAAACACGGAGGATCAAGGTGTCAATCTAATAAGAGTTAAAAATCTGAGCACGGTCAAACTCATACAAAAAGTGAATAGTGAATAATGAATAATCTAAGCAATGATAGGCTTCCCAAAGAAGAAAACTTAGGTGCTGAGCTCTTCTTTTGCAAGGAAATTAGCATTTCTATAAACCCATCCTGAGGCCAAAATGAAAATGCAATACAAGACTGCTGAGAGCAGGGAATATCCATGAGAATGAGGAAAATAAAACTCTTAAGACTCCTGTTTGGAACCCGGAAAGTACTAAGAAAAGAAAATAGAGGGGAAAAGTGGAAGGAAATAAAATTTGGAAGACAATAAAAACTTAATAAATTAATTCTATATGTTTATTCAAACTCATTTTATTTGTTTCTCTCTATTATATAACAAAGAAATTTAAAATTATGTAAAATTTTGAGGAATTTTGATTATATTTGATTTTCTTTTATATTTTCCACACTAGAATCAAACATGAGAAACTCATTTTCCCTAGTTTTTTTTTTCTTTCCCTAGTACTTTCGGGTGCCAAACAGACCCTTAAGGTTTTAGAGCTACTCTAACATCACAAAAACAATATTCAATTTCACATTCCAAGTATCAAAATGCTCCTAGATCTCTAAGGCCCTAGTTGAAAGAAAGAAATCTAGCCTTAAAGATTATTAGTTGGTGAATCATATTTCTTAATATGACCCATGAAAATGCTTCCGAAGGCCAGTTGACCAAGATTCCAGGGAAATAGCGGTGAGAATGCAATTTCAACCTACCAGTTCCCAAGCTTTTAGTCTCCTCCTATAGCAAGCTTAACTGGGTAGGAAGCATGCTTCCAGTTTATGGCATGCTGGAGAGGAATATCCTATAACCCCCTAGAAAACCGAATCCTGAGAAAATGATATAACCATTCCATAATAATCTCCAAAGCTTGTAAAATTACTAAAAATCCCCTTTTTTCCCCACACCAAAATGATAAGTCTTTGAAACAGCTGTTACCTAGGAGCTCCAAAACATAAAGAACACTAGAGCCACATGGAAGACTAAAAGGAGCAAGCCGATTGATCCTTACTGAACCAAATAATGAGGTCAAATAAAACAATGGTTTATTCTATTAAGTATATTTTATATCAAGATGTTTTAAGCAGAGAGGAAAGTGAAGTAAATAGTGACATTTCCTTGAAAATTACCTCCACCAATATGTCTGCCCATGAGTACAGCTGCCATCTTCCAACTATTCCAACCAAGTGAATCCATTGGAACCATCAGAAATGCCACTGCTGTCCCAATTGCTGTTCCAACTGTCATATAACATTCAAATTAGCAAACGTCAGAGAATCACAAGCAAACCCTGCAGAAAACCAAGATTTAGCAATGTTATCAAGAATCATTCTATCAAATCTAAGATGATTTCACAAGATATAATATGTAAGGTAGTATATCTTTAGATTGAAACTTGCTTATTGTTCTTACAGAACTTAATACTGGATTTTAGTTTTATGATTTCATCTTGGAAGACAATTTTCACAACAAAAAACCAATATTATTGCCTGTGTGATCCAGACTCACAACATATATGATACAACTAGAACAATTTTTCCACTCCCACACAGAGGACAGAAAAGCATTAATCACACTCTATTTACAAGTTCTACAATCAAATTCTCAGTAGCTTAATCAAAGCACATGATATAATAGCATAAATAACTTTTTTTTAGAATTTTAAACAAATTTAGTAGTACAGAACAGAAATGATTCAATCTCAACACATATAACCTGATCCAATCAAAAAAGCTAGAAGCAGGGGCCCAGTAGACTGTATCACACGACGCAAGTCCGCTCTAAACAACAGCAGTGGGACCGCCAGTGGTAACAGAAAATTCAACACAACTGAATATGCTGGCGCTTGACAAGAAATAATTCCTAAATTACTTGCTGCAAATCCAACCAAAGTGCTGACCAAGGCACCATTCAATGTTCTCCCAATCTTCGTTTTTTCTGACCTTCAATCCCAAAAATTACTACATAAATAAAGCAAAAACCCATAATCCTCTGTTTGGTTTCTGAGTTGATACTGGAAATTGAAAGAAAACCAAATTTTCATTTTTAAGGATTTCAGTAAACCAAAAATAATTCAGAAACTGAACCAAGCTAACAGAAACACTATCAAGACTCAAAGTCTCAAAAGTTTGACTTGTTTTTTTTTCGGCTGCTTGGCACTAACCCAATGAAGAAAATGTTTTGTTTTCTTGATGGATTAATGTAGGATAAGAGAATAATAAAATTTTGAAATTTTGATTCTTCTAATCTTCCTCACTTGAAACTAGAAAACAACTCTGAAAAGATATAATAGGAAAAAAAACAAAACAAAATACAGGGTATGTTTGATTCCTATTTTTGAAAACCATCTTTGAGAACGGTTTTTGAAAACACGGAGAACACCATTTTGGTGTTCTTTGAAAACTATTCTTATTATTTGAATTTAGTATTTTTTGTATTCTAAAAAAATTAAACATGTTCTCCGTGTTTTTCTTGTTTTTCAAAAAAAAAAAACAAAAACAAAAACAGTTTTCAAAAACTGCAACCAAACATGCCCATATCAATTGATTCACTTAAATGTAAGATTCCAGTTCTAAATTCTTTCATTTTCCTATGATTTCTCAATCAACAAATGGGGCTTCTCTTCCTCAGTTTGGCAGGAACTACTGGGTGAATTGAAGGAGACTACTCAACTCGGGTCCTACAATGCATTCTTCTCCTCTCCCACCATTTTCTCATCAACCAAAAAAAAACATGTAACAGTTTTCTTTCCGTAGCTATCTCAGGAATCAAACATTAGAAAAGAAAGAGAAGAAAAAAGAGAAGGAAAATACCAGGTACCGAAAGCGGCGGAAGCGATGAGAGCAGTCCAAGTGCCCCACTGATCCTGCGGGGATTTGATAGGAAAAACCAAACTGGACCTGACGGTGACGGATCTAATCGGATTATACTTTTTAGGGAAAACGAGAGGCGACATCTGTGCATTCTTTTTGCTATCCCGCCACCGTCGTGGATCTTCAGCAGTAGAACAACAACCTCTCGTAGAGACCGTTGGGAAATTCTGGCGGGAACATGTAAACGATAGTGGAATCAACGGCGGCGCGTGGAGAGCCAGAAGCTTCGACGCCATTAACTGCAAGTCGCCGGCCGGAACCTCAGCTAGAGAAGGGAACAATACCCGGAAACTGACCGCTCGTCGTAGTTCTCCTCCCCGGTCAACTCACTTCACAGCAACTGAGCTGCCACCATTTCGGAATCATATAACAGTGAATTTTATATTGAAGTAAACAAAAACAAGTGCCCGTAAATGAAAATTATTTTTTTATATTTGAAATTTTAGAAATCAATCAAAAGGAAAATACATGAAACGCCTCCTGAATACCTGTTTCCAGAATATTTCTCAGAATTTGGTGATTTGAAAAGTATATTTCACTATTAAGGAATATTTTATTGTGCATTAAGGATGAAACTTCAATTATTTTCATAGGATCTGAATTTTTTTTTTGAAGAGATAGGATCTGAATTTGTTTACGCACATATAATGTCATATTTCCCGGAGTCCCGATGGGTAGCTGTCAATAAAAAAAAAAAAAGAAGTATAAAAGGATAGCTTTGGCACAACCACTAAAAGAGGAATGAAGAACTAAAATCAAATTATAAAAGTTGTTATGTGTAATATACATCCCTCAAAAGCCCAGGGAAAGTACCATTTCCATTTGTCGATTCTGAAAAAATCTATTGTACAGTTGAGTTCTGTTTTTCTATTCTTGCTTATTTCCGGTGGATGATCGGTCAAGACCATTGCTGCAAGGGACGGTATCAGCTAGCTTCTGCCTCTTGGCGCCAGAGCTCTCTTCCTCCATCTCCTTTAACTTGTTCTTTATTGCAGCTATTTTAGCACTCCGGCTCATTTGGCCTGAACTCCTGCCAGTGAGGCTTGATTTGTTTGATGTCCCAACCCTTTGGGGAGAAGTTTCTGCTGTTTCCACCAAGGATTTCTCATTAGCAACACGAACAGTCAATGGACGGCCAGAAATCAATTTCCCATGCATCTTCTCCTTGGCCAGTTCAGCTTCCTGATTGTTCACACTAATGATAGAAATCAGGCATTGCTGAAGAAAAAGAAGAGCAAAGAGGGGAATAAAAAGAATTGTAACTTGCCTCCTTGGTGCTGAACTCAATAAAAGCAAAGCCCCGAGGCTCCCCTCTCTTCGGCCCACGAGTATGCCACAAGAAGTCCTCTCCTACAATCTTTCCGAATGGAGAAAACATCTTAATCAGAGCAACCCTAAAAGAAGAAAAATGAAAGTTTCATTGAAGCAGAGGATTGTAACTAGTTTTGCCAATCAATGGAATGATAGAGTAGATAAACTGTTGAATATTTTCCTTACTCTGATACTCTCTTATCAAGATTACCAATGAAAAGCCTGCTGCATTCACTCCTCTTGTCAGTTAAACCATTAGGGTCCTGCACAAAAATTGCAATTCTAGTAAGTAAGATATAAAGAAGTAAAGAACCCACTACATTTTTAGGCTTCCAAAAACTAGTTTCACTTCCAAATTGAAGTGAAGAGTGCTGGTAAGATTTTTCTTTGGGCTCATATAGAGCGTCAAAGTATGAAAACTTAATACATACACTAATGTTTTAAGGGTCATTTGATTTATTGACCTTTTGAAAACCCAATTTTTGAAATCTAACCCTTCATCAATTTTTGGCCTGATTTTGACAAAAATGTCTTTCTTGTTTTCTTGCAAAAATGACCCCTTCTTTTAATGGACAACATAAATAAATGAAATAGAGAAGGGCATTTTTGTCTGAAATGGATTATTTTTCAAGAAAAAACATGGGAAACGTTAGGTTCACAAATTTAAGGGTATCTAGTGTCTTTTAACCAAATACTTCATGTCTTAATCTCTGAACTCCATAAACATAAAGAACCCACTGCCAAAAGGGCTTGCATTTTATTGCAAATAAGGGTAACACCAAGGAGATTTATATTGCAAAAACTTCGAAATTCTGAGATTAATTTCACTACCATATTTAACATTTAGAATTTTTGAACCACCAAAAGAAGTTATTGAGAATTTTATGGGTAAGAATAATTAAAACGTGTTAACATTAGCATAGAAAATCCCTTGATCCAGCACACGTAAAACCTGCCACTGGTTACACATTACCATACATAAATGGCCACAGAGTTTTAGGATCCATGTTTTGGGACTGATAACAGAGAACATCTTAAATTGAGAAGTGATGAGGTGAGTGGATGGATGTGAGCCACCCAAAGCAAACACGGCAATAAGAGCTTGTTTAACAATCAAATTAAATGTGGCAAATTTAAAATATTAGTGGTTTTGCACTTTCAGCGCCCTCGATAATGCACAATAGGTTAGTCCTCAAACAAATTTGTGCTGAAAGAAACACTTGAAATTAGTAGTTTGGGTTTTTTATTTAAGCTTATCTAACATCTTAAAGTTTTTAAATCACTAAAATTACAAATTCCAAATTTTAGTCCTACAAGTGCCTGGGGTTGTACATGCATGTTTGTTAAATGTCCAGAAAAAACCATGGAAAAAATAAACATGGACAAAACAAAGAATCCAAAATAAAAGTGGCATTAGAATTACCATGACACGTATATCAATTGCACAAATCTAGACACAAGATACAAATGCCTGAGAGTTCAGGAGGATTACTGCAAATCTGCACAAACATGTTCAATATATTAAAGAATATCAACCTTTACGGCTGAAATTTCAATAAAGTTATTTATGCGATCATAATATTGAAAATATAGATCATGTTTTTAAAAAATGTCCTTTTGTTATAAGTATTTGGGATCGGATCAAATATAATTGTCCCACTCCACTCTTTTATAAGGGGGACTTCCTTTCCTGGTTGGAAATGGTTTAGAAAAACTATAAAACTAATTGCAAGTTGTTCAATCACCTTATGGAAAAAAATGGCATAATTATGTGGAATGTTTGGAATCATAGAAATCATGTTGTCTTTAAGGAGATGAAACCAAACCAATTTCTCGTCATTGAGAAAGTCACTTTAATCTTCCAAAACCTTTAAGAGTATATTTTTTACCCTGATTTTCATAATGAAGGATGTAATTTCTCTCGAATGGTGGAAAAATGGATTTGTTGGATCCCCCTAATTAATAATAGGTTCAAATTAACTTTTGATGGTTCTATAGTTCAAAATATTAGTGCTTTAGGATGGGTTATTAGAAATTCTAATGATATTATTAAAATGGCTGCTTGTAGACATATTGGTAATTCCTCAATTATTGTTGTTGAATGTATGGCGTTAAGAGATGGTAAGTTAGCAACAAAGAGAAAGGGTTTTTTGAATTTAGAGATTGAAGGTGACTTAAAAATAGTGATAGATTGTTATAATAAGAGGATTAATATTCCTAGTTCTATTTTGTTATTAATGGAGGATATTTGGAATTTGGCGCAGGGCTTAAATATTTATGTTTGTCGTCATGTTTACAAAGAAGCTAACAGAACCACCGATTGTCTTGCAAAAAAAGGGTTTAGCAGTTTAGATTATAATATTTGGTGGTCTGATTTCCCTAAAGATGTTACAAATATAAGCTTTCATGATTATTATGGTTTGTTTTCCAATCGTCTTTGTAAGTTGTTTGGTCGATAATCTTCTTTCATCAAAAAAAAAAAAGCTCCAAACCTTCAACAACAAATAATAATTATAGTAAATGATTTCTAAATTATTTTTTACTGCATTATTCCTTTCCATGACATCAAAGAAAACCAGCAAATATAACATCATACAGTATGCTTAGAGATCTTTGCAAAGTAATTGACTAGATAGATAGATGTATACACAACGGATATTTTTGTTGATGAAGTTGTAGGGCAGAAGGAAACTTATGGATAAGCAGTTGCATTTTGCATGGAAAGATCAGGTTATGAGTCATTGCATTTCGAGACAAAGATCAAGTTAGGAACAATATTTGGTAGAATGCATCCCATAAAAATCTCTGTTTTACTGGTTCCGGCTTTCTAAAGTTCCCCTTTCCTATTTTGCATACTATAAGAAACACATAATACTTTTTCTTTTCTTTTTTTGATAACCATAGGTGTCCGGCCAGCTTGCAAGAAAAACATAATACATTAGTTACGCAGTATTGTTATGCATCACAGATTTTTTACACTTCAACATTGCGCCTTTTTTTTGATAACCATAGGTGTCCCGGCCAGCTTGCGAGAAACACATAATACATTAGTTACACAGTATAGTTATGAATTACAAATTTTTTATACACTTCCTAATTACTTATCCTAAATCAAGTTCTTCATTAGCTGGTTTTTGTTTGCATCTTACTCTCCCTACTTTTCTAAACCAAAGCTAAAGACAACATTTACAGGCAAAAAATGGTTCATATGTGAACTAGCCCAATTAAGACTCTCTTTGCTTAGCCATCAAATGTTTGAACAAGGTGAAAACAATTCAAGGTGGAAGAATTTGGAATCCAGGGCCCAAATAATAATCCTTAATGGGGAATTTAATCTGGGCCATTTGGTTTTCTAGTAAACTAATTTCAAACCCTTAATTTGAGAGTAGAAAATATAAAAAAAAAAAATTGAAGTTTGAATGCTAAAATATGCTGATAAACAAGTTTCAGGAAAATGAAGGATATAATCTATCTAACATAATCGCCAACTACGACATTTTGGATGAATTGAGAATATAAGATTCCCTCTGAACAAAAATTTTAATCTATATTTCGAGGCTGGGAATATGTAGGCAATGAAAACTAAGAAGTTCAAAATTTTGATGTTGACTAACTCGCTATTGGATGCCTGATCAAACAAGAGGTTGGAATGACTTTTCTCAGGAACCAAACACAGGGTCTCGGGAAAATTAGGATTTCTGACTATAGAGAAAGGAGAGGAAGAGATACCGGAGAGCCGCCGGAAACGATGGTCGTCCGTGGAGAGCGCAAAAACCCTACCTCTGTTTTGCTCCTAATAGAGTAAATGCCCTTGCGCCTCTCTGAAGCAAATACTCCCTTTGGAAACTGAGAATCCAAAAGAAAATGACAATTTTAGGATTTCACAGTCGGGCTTCGAGGGATGTTAGATAAACCCATGAGTTTTGAATTAAAAATAAAATAAAAAAATACAAACACATGCACACACATGTTCCAACGAATCCAACCTAGATCTCGTAGTCCCTTGTTGATCTTTTTTATCACTTGAGCAAGTTACGAAGGGCCACGTATTATTTATTTTTTAAATTCTCTCAAATAATATTTTTGATAGCTAAATATTTTAATTATAATATAATAAATTATTTTTCTTGAGACTCGAATTTAGGATCCCTCTTTTTCTTATACCTTACTTATTTAAACGTTAAATACTCAATTGTATGAACTAAGCATGATAAACAATGCTCTTAAATAATATTAAAAATAATTATTTTTACAAATTTATACTATCAACTATGATATATAATTGATAAAAATATGTATCATGCCATTGAATTGAAAACAAAGATAAAAGGAATGTATAAAGAATGATAAATACATGGTTTAACATATGTCCGAAAAAAAAAAAGACTTTCAGAAAAAGATATTATCTTAATCAATTGAGATACTATCTTTATTAACTATAAGTATTATCTTAAATATTGGTTAAAATACTACTTACAGTTATTTTAGATAATATCTCTAATTAAAAACTAATTATTTTTCCTTAAGATATTATGAACCATGTATTTCCGGATTTCATATATTTTTTATCTTTATTTCCAAATTTATAGCCTCATACATACTTTTTCCTATTGTAGTATGTGTCTACCTTGTGTACCATTGAAGAATATGGCCTCAACTCAATTTGATGTTTAAATATTGGACAATTGAGATAAAAATTTTTTACTGCCTCCTCCATCTAAGACGGATCGATGTTCTAAGTATCATAGTTTACTCGTTATCATGAAATAAAAATCATATGTTTTTTTTATATTTAATCACTTTGCATTATCATTGTAATATTATGTTCACAAAAAAACTCGAATTTTATCATTTTTTATGTTTTGCCCAACTCTTTACCCATTGAGCCAAATCTCGTTGACAAAAATAAAAATCATATGTTAATAACTCATTGATACAAATAATTAACTTATAAACAAATATGAGGAAATTACAAAGGATATTCTCTGTCCTTTTTTTCTTATTTTTTCTTAATTACTTCTTTAGCCAAAATATTAAGGGGTGTTTACACTAAAAATATTTTTTTTGGCTCAAATAGTATTTAAATAACTATTTGGCCCAAATGGCAATAGAATGGGCCGAATTGATATATCAAGCCTAAATTGTGTCCAACCCAATCCGAGAAAGCCTAACCCATGAGAACCAGCTCATGAAAAGGTTCAGGGACATTTATGGAATTTTTAAAAATAATTTGTCAAAGTTGCTAGCTAAAGATACTAAGACTTTGTCTCAAAGGAGGCTTGTTCTCCAAGACATGACATGGCAGAATATGTGAACAATTATTGAAAGTGGAGAAGTTGCTTAGGGAATAAGACTTTAGTGGAGAAGTTGCTTGAAGAACAAGACTCAATTTCAAAAGCGAAAGAAGACAATAGCGGGATGAGACGCTTATTCAAGAATGCCGGCAAATGTAAGACTCAACATCGAAAGCAAAGGATCAACTAATCAACACTCAAAACATAAAGATTTTTCATAATTTCTCTTAGTCTTTTACAATTTTAACAACTGTCTTTTCATATTCTACTTTAGTTTTTGGGTATATTTTCTTTACACTGTTACTCTGCTTTCGCTTCAAAAAAGATTTCATTTTGGGCCTAATTCTACAATCAAACTTGTTATCTTTCAAGCTAATCAAAACGCTTTTTCTCTACTTTTCAATTCAATCAAATTTTCAAACTATCGGGTCCGCTTTAGAGTAAGGAATCAAGTGATAGGTGTGAATCATAATAGCATTTTGCAGCAGAGTTTCTCCATGCTTACGTAACCTAAATGCTATATTCACACCTATACTCCTAAAGATTATACTAATACCCCATTTGCTTATGTTTTGCAGGATTAAAAGGTAAATCAAGCAAGGAAATGGCAAAAAGCTAAGAAGGAAGAAACTGTTTTTTGAAGCATTGGTTCGCCGTGGCGAGGAGGTTTGCCAAGGCGAAGGATGTTTCGCCATTGTGAAGCTCAAGCCTAAGCAAAGAGGACATCTCAGGTTTGCAGAGGCGAAGGCCAACCTTCGCAGAGGCGAAGGCCAACCTTCGCAGAGGCGAAGGAAGGACACAACAAAAGACAACTCAAAGTTCGCCATGAAGGATGTCACGGAATAAAGAACTCCCGTGATTTTTGACCTATCTTTGGCCCATTTTCCATTTGCCTATAAATATATGTATTTTAGACTTAATTAGGTCACGCGACTTCCCCAAATCCCGCAATCCGTTGACTACCCAACTCGGGCGGAAATCTATACATCTCGTATCACGAGACGATAATTGAAAGTAAAAATAGCCTCGGGGTCTACCGAACTAACACTAAAATAAATATGGCAACTATATTCTCATAGTTTTCATGTTTATTCTACAAAAGCTTTATACATATTTAAAAATATTCATTTAAAGCCATTACTCCTGGGCTTTCTTCTCAAAGGTAACTCCCATCGAACGTCAGTCTCCCTGATAGTCCCCTCGTATCGAAAGTGGGTCCCACGACAAGTGAGCAAAGCCCAAGAGAAAATTCCTCCTACGCTTGCTACTCCCCCACCTAAAACGATAACAATTAAGATATATAACAAACAATCACATTCCATAATTATGTTCTATATGAATGTCTATTTATCATGCATGAGATGCGACCCCCTCATGCTCACCACCCGAGTCCCAACCGACTTCCTCACACCTCGGAATGCCAAAGGTGAAATAAACCAAATACACACCATGACTAAAACCATCGAAAACCCTCCAATTTATTTATCAAAAACCGATTTTGATTCTTCTTTATTTGTGTGGGCCACTTGATTTCCGGGCAATTCACACCAGATCGCCGCACGCCTTTCAACATTTTCACGGTAACTTATACCGTCTGATTCATAGTCTAACCGTGAATAAAATATTGGGACTTTCAATTGTGGGGATCTACCCCAATCCTGCTCCGCCCAAACATGTAATTTATCATTTTGATCATTTACACACTTGAATCTCTACCTGCGACTTCGTCTCCATTTTTCCCGGTACCACGACCCACTCACCAACACCGATGAATAAACCCACTCCTCGCACCCACACCCGACCGACGCGATGTGACTGCAGATATGCAATGCATGATGCCAATGCATTTTCCTCATGTTGCATGCATGAAAAGCACTACATGAAACATTTACAAACCATGGAAAATTATAATTTATACATATAATCTACCTCCACAGAAAAACATATTAATACATCAAAAGCATGCATCAATATACGCTTCCACACACCGTGATGTTATTCAAGCAAGCCATAACACACAACAAGCGTCTCAACTGAACCATTCAACGCGCGACTTCACTGGGCCCTTCACAAACATGAACCATATCAACTCCAATCATCAAGCCATCTCATCAACAAACACAACATCTAGAAAACTTTCGGGCCAGTAAAAAACCCTAACTTCCACAAATATGCAACCGTCATGGAATCCATACCCCTTAGTCCCAAGGCCAACTAATTCACATGGCCTCTCATGGCCTCCCATAAGCAACCCCACCATTATAAAAGCCTTTTAAAGCAAAGTAAACCGAGTAGGAAAATATCCTACCCTAAGTTGGAAGAACTCCCAAAAACCGAGCCCACGCTGTCGCCCTCTCCGTATGTAACACTTTCTATCTCGGAAGAACTGACGGCCTGATTCCTACTAACCTAGAGAGTAAGTCGACGTTCTCTCTCTCAGATTCTCCATGCTCACACCGTGATCTCCTCTCCACGAATTCTTTTCTTTTTGCTTTCCTTTTCCTTTTTCTCTTTTCTCTTCTCATTTTCTCTTCATTTCTTCCTCATTTCTCTCCATCTTCTCTTTTCTCCTTTGCCCTTTTTCTCCCCTTGGCAAATCAATATCTCTACAAAGGAGGCACTCTCCTCCTTTCCTCTACCCATTCGCACAACACTTTTCCATTTTTTCTTTTTCTTACTTAAATCCATTTTACGAAGCATCATCCACCACATACTCATGTGAGCCATGGGATTCCATAAAGCCCCTCCATGTACTTCACCATGGCCCACTACTTGATGCCAAGTGTCACACTTCTATGGTGCCAAGTGGCATCCCCTTAACTTGCCATGTGTCATCCGACACCCCACGCCTCCTGAAAAACGTGAAATCTCGACTACCTCGTAATCTAACGAAATTCGACGCCAGAAATTTCACCCTCGTGAGACGAGTTCAACTAAAGTCCGTCTCGTCATCCGAGATCTAGAAAATCTCGATTTTCAACCGAAATTTATTTTACCTTGTCCAAAATCTGATTTTTCTCTCGGGTCTCGCGCTTTATTTTGGAATGGAGAACAATTTCCTTAGAGTTTCTCCTCTCTTCTTCTTGAGCCATTCTAGGGTTTTTGATTTTGTTCCTTTTTACTTTGGATTTGGAGCTGATATTGAAGATTTAGCTCATTAGAGGAGCTCTTGCAACTGTGGTATAGAGTTTGAAACGAATTTTATCTCTTTTTTTTTTTTTTTTTTTTTTCAGAGTTTCAAACTCACTTCCTTTAATAACCTTTCATTATTATGTTTCTTATTCAAATATGATTTGTTGGATTACTTGGTTGCAATGAGTAGCTAAACTTTCCTCTAGGGTTGATTGTGGATGTTGATGCTTGGTTTATATATGTTTTATGGTGATTTTGTGAATTCATGCTTGGGTGGATGTTAGTCGGTGTAGTTCTTAACATTATTATAGTTTTAACTAATTAATCCATACTGAGAGCTAGGTCTTCGGTCCCCATACTAGGGCATCCTTGGTGATGCTTGGATTATGTCCTAAAATCTGGTCTCGGGTCTCTTAAAGTATGAATTAGTTAATTGAAATACTAATTAACCTAATTAAAGAAGTCTATGGAATTGGGAATGCCTAGGACTAAATGGATTTCATTAGGAGTAGCATCATCTTAGCATTATGTGAGGATCGTATGGATTGAGAGATGATCGATCCAAGCGTAGTCCGGGTAGTCCTATTGTATGGACCGAGAGGTGACCAATAGGATTCCCAAGGAAAGCATTGCCTTATAAAAGTACCATACTTAATGACCTAGATGGACCGAGAGAGAATAGGAGTGAGTGAGAAATTGAGGGGAGACACGAAAGTGTAAACCTCATGTCGGATTCCTTGGACATGCACAAGTGTACGTTCACTTAACCAACGTTAATGAATATAAACCATAAATGCATCAATGGAGACAATCAATCCTGAAATCTTTCCTTGATTTATATTCCCAATATTATTCCATTCCTTGTGAGTGGACATTGATCACACCCTATTTTATTTTGTTTTGTTTTATTTTTAGTTTAGGTTAGGAAACCCCTTGTTCACCCAACCATCTAGTCGATCAAATAGTGAATGACTTCACAAGGTCGTACCAATCATAGCTAAAACCACACTCCTACCTGGATTGATATTCGACTCGTCCGATCAGACATTTGAGCGATCCTATAAGCCATAAAAATCGCTAACAAGTTTTTGCTGTTGTTGCCGAAGGTACCTGCTAGTTATTTGATTGATATTTTCGCAAAAGAGAAGTTTACAATTTGAGAAAAAAATTATTTTCTTTCTTGTTTTTATTTTGTTTCATTTGAATTTTGTATACTTCATTTTTATTTTATTTTGTATTTTTTTTACAAGCTGCTAAGCATAATGTCAAACGAGGAGATGAATGAACTCTTCTACTCCCTCCAACAAGAATTTGCTTCTCACACCTCCCAAAGAGAACGAACATGGGAGGAAATTGAAGCAAAGCGAGCACAAGCCTACATGAGCCAACAAACTAATAATTTTGGAGGGGTGAATTTTTTCAACAATGTGGGTTACTTCTCCCAACCCCACAACATTATGCTAAATTACAACCATTCGGATTGGGGGACATATGGTAATATCTCCTATAGACATCCAAGTATGCAGCCACATGAAAGTCCAAGTTCCTATTATCAAGAACAATTCTGGTAACCATCTAAGGAGGAGCAATTTCTTGCTTTTAAGGAAAAAATTAAGAAGGATAAAGAAGCGCTAGAAATGAAGTTACCAATCATAAAATCCAAGATGGATCCTAACATGATAGCCAACATTTGCACAAATTCGAAAATTATCAACAGAGAAATGTATGCTATCATGGAAAGAACGGCAAGACTAACAGAGGAATTGGAAAAACTTCAAAAGGAACAATCTTCAAGGCAACTCCTAAGCGACACAAAGAATAATGACATATGGGAAAGTGAAAATGTAAATTTAAGCCTTGAAGATGAGTTTTCGAACCCGGCATTGGATGAAAACAAGGACATAATGGAATGTGATAAAATGCCTTTGGTCCTTAAGGGAGAATTTCAAGACCCGACATTTGTTGAGAATAATGAGCTCATTATCACGGAGCTGTTATCGGGAAGAGTAAGAAGTCAAAAGCAACATCCCGAAGCAGACGGAAAATGTCTTAGTCAGAGCTGAAGATCATTTCCCTATAGGAATTCTTTGACTTTGGGCATGGATCGAGGACCTGGTCAAATAAACATTTGTAGAAAACCTTCCATCACAAGTCAAATGTGGATTGATGTTGAAAATGGGGAAATGACACTCCTTGTTGGTGAGGAGAAAATGAAGTTTGACCTCCATCAAAGCAAACCATTAACCAATGAAGAAAGGAAGGCATGCAAAAAGCTAGAGAGTTCATTTTCTCCCATTGAGGAGCTAGCACCCAAGATCCTTCAAGAGGACACTCTTAAAGGATATAAATTTGAAGCCAACTCTTTTCCCACCAAAGGTTTAGCATTTGAGCTCTTATCGCATATTCCGGAGGTGTAGGAATTCATCCTCATGAGCGATGAGGATGAAGAGGGAGTATTGGCCACAATGGATGAAGGGTCAAAGCAAACATCTCAGACTTCCCTAATGAGTTTAGTTGGACTCTAAAAACGGAGCTACTCTTGGAAGGCCCCTAAGCAAAAATAAGGATTTTTATTCATTTAGTATTTTAGTTGTTTGTTTTTAGTATTTTTAGTGTGTTTTTCATGTTGATCTTGTTTTTAAGTGTTTATTTGGTTTTTTCTTTTCAGGACATTGTAGTTGAATCTTATTGAGGGAGTTTCATCAAGACCCACCACACCCGAGCCTAATGATCAGAATTGATCATCTAAGGGAGTCCTCTGTTCTTAACTTTCATATTTAATACATTGAGGACAATGCATGTTTTAAGTTTGCGGGTATTGGGAGAATTTTCCTTTGTTTTTAAATTTTTCCAATAGCTTCAATTATCCTATCTTTAGTGTTTTCTTTTGTTGCTTGTGTGTTTTAGTTGCTTTTATGTGTTTTTAGTTTTTAGGTTAATTTTTTCATTTTTAGGATGTTTTTGTTTTTGGTTGAGTGTGTCTTGAGATAATTATGATACCTATCATGAATAATGATTGAACCTTCTCTCACATGAAAAAAATGAGAGATATTTGAACATAAAGCATAATGGTTTGACCACATAGTTATAAACCTAACTTCACGTACTCTACTATCTTTAAGACAAGTCGCACTCTTTTGGTCAATTTTGCTTGGTTTAGAGAAGAATTTGGTGATCATTTGGCTATTGGATTCTAAAGACCTCTCTAGAACTTGTTCAATTATCACTTGAGGCGAAATCCTAGGCAATATGACAATTAGGAAATGATATAGGCCATCCTTGGACCGATTGAGCCTTTCTAGCTAATATTTTTGTGCATATGTTCATAATCACACAATTTGAGCCATATTAGTCATTTTATTTCAAGAAAAGCCAAGAATGAACCCCTTGTCCCTTTTTGTTGAAATACCTTTTAGTCAAAGCCCTTATTTACCTTAACATGTTAATTTCAATACCAATATCTTGTGTATACATGTAGTGTGAATTTGGAAGTTGGTTGAAGAGGGTGTGCCTTAATTGTGAACAAATGTGGTTTTGGGGTGGAAAGAGGAAGAAAAAAAATAGAAAAAGCGGAAAAAGAAATAATAAAGCAAGGAGGAGTAAGTTTGGCCTCGTAGTCTTCCTACCTTGAGCAAGTAAGCTTCAGAGTTGTTCTACACCTAAGACTCTAAGGCTAACTCGGTTCAAATTATTAACCTAAAGCTCGCTATACGGGGAAGGTAAAGCTTAATGAGGTTAAATATCAGACTACTTCCATGCCTTCGTAATTTGAAAATAAAGTTCTTAGTGTTCTTCGAGGATGGTGAAAATCATGCAAGTTTTGGGAGCAGTGAGATAAAGAGATGCACAATGCAAGCTCAGAAGCTAGAGGCCAATTAAAAAGAAGGTAATATGCAAAAGGATGAACAATTAGTGGAGAACAAAGGAAAATGTGTATGTTTTGGGTAAACTAAAGTCTAAATGACCTATTTAACTACCCTTACCTAAGCCATACACTACAAGCTATATAAAGTCTTAATTGATCCTAAGAGTTGTGTATAGCTTACTGATAGGCATATTGCGTGATTGTGTTTTTATGGACATACAATTAGAAGTGCTAAGTGTCTATTCTGCTTAAGTATACGCTTTTCAAGTAGTAAAGTGTACCTAAGTACAGATATCGATCCACAAGGAACACGTTAATCGTAGTATGCTAATTACCAAACTTACAATACTCCTTTAATATTCAAACTAGCAATCGTGATGGCTAGGTGAAGCTAAAAACGAATTTAAACTATTATTAAAGCCGATTAAGTTCTGCTTCAGATGTGTGCCATTAAAGATGCAGCAGCGTTAGAACGGGTGTTGTCGGGACAACTTACCATGTAATGCCGCAATTCCATCTCTGATTATCTAATATAGTGTTTTCCAAGGCGCTTCTTCTAATGTAATTAAAGCCTTCCTCAAGTTCATTCGACCTCCTCTATCATTAGTTTCGTTTCTCGCTCAACCCCAAGCATTAAAGGTGCATAGAGTGCAAAGAACCTGCTTCTCAATCATCGATAATCCTATATATTACCAAGTTTATTAGGTTAACCTAACTATGTCTAATTTGTCACTTTATCTGATGTTAATCACTAATTGTCAGATTTATTCGAAATTAATATGAATTCATCCAGAAAGGAGTTAATGGCAAGACAAGTATATAAAAGATAATGGAATTATAAAAGGCTAAAATCTTTAACATAGTATTCATGTCCAACTCTACCAATGCCCTAAACCACGAAATTAGAACCTCATTATGTTCTGTTCCAATACAAATAAACAACAAGACATGGTAATAGGAATAGAGAAAACTTTAAGTATCGAGGGAATGATGATCTCCTCGGGTTCTTCAAGTCTTCTCTCCCAAAGGCCTGGTCAGCTCTTCTTTCTCTTATTCCAAGCTCCACCTCAAACCCTAGTTTTGAAATTGATTTCCTAAACCCCTTCAATGTGATTCTCCTCTGCTTCCTTTTATAAATTTCTCCAAGAGATAAGGTTCGGCTGAGACTTTCCCCGCAACGTCGCGACGGCCGGGTCGCTTTCTACACCACTCTTCTCCAGGCCTCCTACAAGGCTCCCTTTTCAGCATTTTCCCATGTTTCTCCTACAAAAACCAAATAAAAACTAAATATTTGAAAAGTAATCAAAACATGGCCATATATATATGAAAGCGATCCCGAATCTCGCTAAATCCCGGGTTTGTAATGAGTGTTTTTGAGCACTCAACACCTACATTAGTGGAGAGTGATATGCCCAACAAGCCTATGGAGTCTTACACACTCACCATGTGACTGAGAGATCCCCATTCCACTCAGGCTCATCTAATTCCATCCCGAACTGCAATTTACTCAGGAAGACTACACTACTACTACCACTTCGAGAACTTTTGGCTTTAGGCTGTTTCAAACTTCTTATGGTCAATTCCATTCATTTTTGAAAAGTTATTCAAAAATTTTCTTTGTGTTGTATGAAGGTTAAATCCTTGAGGCAATTGTCATTCATTATCTTAATTTCATGTTCAACATGTTTGTTAGTTTTAAATAAGGAAAATGAGTTATTTCTTTACTTGAGGATGAGCAAAATGTTAAGTTTGGGGGTGTTTGATAGGTGTGAATCATACTAGCATTTATAATGTGTTTTCCATGTGTTTATGTAACCTAAATGCTAGATTCACACTCAGATTCTAAAGATTACACTAATAATCTTCATTTGTTGGCGTGATCATATGATTAGAAAGGTAAATCAAGAGCGAAAGGGCAAAAGGCTATGAATAAGAAACCATTGTTCAAGTAATCGGTTTGTCGCAAAGAGGAGGGTCTCGCTGGCGAGAAGGATGTTTCGCCACGCAGCCCAAGCCTGAAGCAAAGAGGTAGATCTTCTCGTGTTCACGAGGCTTAAGGTGAACATTCATCGAAGCGGTGCTTATACTTCGCGGCGCGAAGGAAGGGGATACAACAAAAGACAACTCTCGAGTTCGCCTTAGCGAAGAAGCCTTCGGCGAGGCAAAGGATGTCTGGGCCGAACAAGAAAATCCTCGTGATTTGGCCCATGCTGCCCATTTTCCATTGGCCATAACATATGTATTTTTAGGACTTGATTAAAGGTTCAAGTTTTTAAGAGAACACCTCCTTAGGGTTTCTCCTCTTTCTTCAGCCATTCTAGGGTTTCTTTTGATTTTATTCCTTTACTTCTGATTTGAGCCGATATCAAGATTTAGCTTACAGGAGCTCTGCACATGTGTGTGTAGTTTGAGACCTAATTTCATCTCTTATTTGCTTGTATCTCTAACTTCTACTTCTTTGTCAATCTTTTATTATTAGCATTTATCTTAATCCAGTGATCTATTGATTACTCGCTGCAATGAGTAGTCAACTTCCTGTGGATTGATTGTGGAAGTCGATGTTAGTTTATATATGCTGTTTTATGATGATTGAATTCATGCTTCGGGTGGATGTTACGGTGTAGCCTTAGATTATTATTATAGTTTTAACTAATTAATCCATACCGAGAGCTGAGTCTTCGATCCCCATACTAGGGCCTCTTTGGTGACACTTGGATTATGCATTAAAATCTGGTCTCGGGTCTCTTAAAGTATGAATTAGTTAATTGAAATACTAATTAACCTAATCAAAGAAGCTCCATGGAATCAGAAAGCTGAAGACTAAATGACTGACAGAAGAAGCACCATCTAAATATTTATGCGAGGATCGCATTTGACGAGAGTACGATCGATCCGAAATGAGAACCAAGCAAATCCTTATCAGACGGACCCCGAGAGACTACCAGATTCCTTGGCGAAAGCACTAATTCATAAAAGTACCATACCTAATGACCTGTGATGGACCTAGAAGGAGAATAGAGTTAACAGAGAAAACGAGGGAAGACACGTGTTGTAAACCCCACGTTTGATTCCTTGGACATGCACAAGTGTACTCACTAATCAACGCTTAATGAATATAAACCATAAATGCATCAATGGAGACAATCAACCCTGGAATCTTTACTTAAGTTATATTCCCAATTTTACTTCATTCTTTGTAAGTGGACATTGATCACATGTCACGCCTGAGGCCTCCGAGACAAGACTTGGACTCTTTACTGCTGCATATCAGGACCCAAGTCTTATAACAATCCAAATATCATATACAAAAATACAAAATAAAACTACCATCATGGTGGTGGCTTATACTGGCTTAATACATACATACCGTCCCGAGTCCCATTTATATTTATACATCGGTAAAAACTTTTTTAAGATTTCAATTACATATTCGGGAGCAGAATCCTACTATGATGATCTCTTACTAAATACATTCGGTCACCAGATGCTGTAAGACGCAAGAATGTAACTTTCTCACTGTACTCATACTCGACAAACCCGTGCTAAGCTTTACGCTACTGGGAAACAGTATCTTATAACTTATACTGGTACACATGCATTAATACTGAATCATAATAAACATATAATAAAATGCATACTTTAATCAGAGATGAATTCATATAACACATTACATACATAATTATCCTCAGAACAAACTTATGCTTGTTCGTATCTCTCGGGATACGATACTCGAACTTATACTATAAAGAAACTTATACTTACTCAAATCTTACACTTATGGCAGACTTATTCTTATACTGATCTTCCGTATGACACATATTTATACTTATCTCCCGTAGGACACATACTTATATTTATCTCCCGTAGGACACATACTTATATAGATTTCCTCGTATGCGGTACTAAGCTTATACATATACTTATACTTATCTCCCGTAGGACACATACTTATTCAAATTCCTCATATACTATAGATCGAACTTTATACATATTTGGGACGAGGTACTTATCCAATATTACTCATACTTATCTATCTTATAATTGGTTCGTGATCCTGTAGGAGTTGGCTAAGAGCTTAGACCTTTACTCAGGCACCACAGGGTACCGTTAATCCTATACTGGTAATTTCGCATCTTTATACGTACTATGAAGCATATCCTTGTTTTACTTTATCTTATATCGTAGACATCTTATTACCGTATTACTGTGACTTTATTCTTACAAGGCAAACTTAAGTTCATGAATTTATCTCCGAAGGACACATATTTGTACTTATATCAAATTGCATTTCATACAGAATACTTATACACGTACTTGTCCTCGTCACGCACATATACTTATCAAATCTCAGAGGAGTTATGTAAATACAGGTACGTAGGTACCCGCAGTACTATAAGTCGCAGCAATGTATTGTAGTCATAATATATACAAGGTTAGATCGGGACGAGTGCATACTTCACATCGTCCGTAGGTACAGACACATCAAATACATATACCGGTGTCTATACAAATTCAGAACATATCCAATGGGGATTATATCACACTATATTCAGACTTTGTATACATATTCATGTCAAGGTCCAGTTCTTCTCATTTCTACATGTTTCAGACTTTCTCGTTTTCGTGGTCGTGTTCCTATTCATGTCACTTAAGTATAATTATGTCTACTTCAGACTGCGATTTTTAACGTAATTCTTACATCTCCCATGAGCATGTAAGAGCCTAAGGCTGTAGATACTCTATATACAACCAGAGCAAGTCGACCTTCTCTCTTGTTATGCATTATTCAATTTACATGCATATGTCTCCATGGCTTTATTATACAAATCGAAATATATTTCCCATGCCAAGGCATCGATAAACAATGATATAGAGATTTCTATTATACTTAGGTACTGTGAGAGGGTATCATCTGTGGACTTTATAATTAGGCATATATAATCTTATACTTATTTTATCGATAAGATTTAAGAACGCATAGGGTATCACAAAAGATTTGGCTTGCATAAAAGAACTCGTAGTATTATAGTATCGTATACAGAGGTTTTAGGTACATTCAGATTTTTACCATATTCATTTCTTTACTCTTGTTCTTTATTCGTAGTCTTATCATATAAACTGCCACTTCACCATACCAATCATAAGAAATGAGTAGAGATTGACAACAATACAAGCATTCGGGCCATGCAACAGATAAGATTCAGGTGTCGTAGCACCAGCGGTGAGTGCCGGTACGACTCACTGGGAACTGCGGTATGCCCGACGTGCAATGGCGTGCGAGGCACTAGCGTGAGTGCCGGGCACTCCACGTGAACGCATCGCCACGTGCAATGCAAGTTGTCGCGAAGACTCGTAGAGTCAAGCACCGGATCGTAATTTGCCTCGCCCACGCAATGGGCGTCGCGGAAGACTAGCCAGAGGCGCGTCGGGCAACGGACGTAAGATCCACTATCCTCCATTCTCATCTCTAGGTAGGTCATACCATCATATCTTTTCAACTCATAACCTATCTTTAATCATATTCTGCGGTTCATGACATACTGTCTTCATGTTCATGTTCATGTTTCAGTTCGTTTTCATGTTTCATATCATATTCATGTTTCTACGAACACATCTATACATGTTTTGCATTTCCTATATTTTTCTTGTTTCATGCCTTATTGCCATATGGTATTTCATATACTTATACAATATGATGCCTATGGTTCGCAATATCATTCATACGTATTGCTCTCTATGAATTCATTTTTACTTAGAAATCGAATCATTCCACTGAATCATCCAAACCGGTTATGGCATTTTCATGCCAAACTAGTCATTTTGCCCATTTTACACTACATCATCAGTCACTCATTTCGCGCTCTAACCCATATCTTGTCGGGGTTTCCTCTTTTATGGGACTCATCAATTTACTGCTAAATATGGGTTTTTCTATTTCAAGCACCTTGGCTCAAGGCAGATGCTCCTCGGCATATCCAAGACTTGTTTTCAAGGTGCATGACTCCGCATATCCAAGACTTGGTTTAAATACAGCATTTACCTTTGTGACGATTCGAATCTCAAGGGAAATAGTAAGGTTTTGGTGGCATTTTTTTCGGGATGATATATCATCTTGTCACTGCAAGAAGGCATTCTAAATAGCTAAGCTAAAAATTCAATTTTCTTCATTTCGTAAGTTTGTTCTTCAAGTGAGTAACGTTTCTTCTTTATTTGATATTCGGGTTTCGTGGTTTGTTCTCGAAATTGGGTTCACTTTATTTGTGAGTGTATTTCTTCTTTGTGGATTTACACTCTGGTGTGTTTAGGCGGTTTATGCTTTTGTCCACTTTGTAAAACTCTTTTGGCGATAAATAAAGAACTGGACCCACGGTCAGTCGTGGATCGACTCCTGCTATTTTGTGTAGAACGACTTTGAAATCTTGTGCGCTCATTTATTTTATGTTATTTTATTTTATGTTATATTAAGCTCCATCGATTTACACTATAGTGGGAGCCTATTTTCCCAACATCCGTACTTGAGCATTCGTTAATTCCTGGCTCCTATTCATTATTTGTGTGTGAATTCATGGACTCGCAACGCTGGGCGATGGTTAGTTTCACGGCACAATCAGACTAAACCAAAATGGAAGACCTTTTGCTTCAGAAGATTTAAATGGGACCCATAGAGGAGCTACCAGTGGCAAACCTAAGGGATGAAAGATGATGAGTGGAAAAGCCAGACCGTAAGGGTCATTTCAGTTTATCTTAAGAATGGATTGATGATAGTGTCTTCATCACGGTCTCTACTGAAAATTCAGCACATGGTCTGAATTCAACTCAGAGTCTTTAATGTATAGGAAAAGACTACAGTGAATGTGCCATTTTTATTTCGAAAGCTTGTGAATCTTAAATATAAGGAGGGTACCCTATCAAGTAGAGCATTCAATGAGATTAAGAGCACAGGAATCATCGTCAGGCCATGAAAATTATCTTTGATGATGAGTTGCAAGCTTTGTTACTTCTTAGTTCACTCCCAAAGCTGAAACTTGTGGTCACAAGCTAGTAACCTCCGTTGACTTATGGAGTGGTAACAATGAGTCAAGTTACCAGCAGCCTGTTGCATGAATAGACAAGAAGAAAATCATCATGTTCTTCTCACTCCGAGGCACTTGTGATGGAAAACCTGGGAGAGAAGTGTGAGTAAGAGTAAGGCCCGCACAACTCGTGATAAATCTAGAGGCCAAGCCTCGATTAAAAGAAAGATGTCAGAGTGCATATTGTCACAAGAAAGGGCACATGAAGCGGGAGTGCAAAACTCAAGCCCAGTTGAGAAAACAAAGAGAAAAATCTCGTAGAAAAACAAAATGATACAAATAGAAGTTACCGATGGTGAACTCAAGGATTGTTCACGATGATGCCAATGCTTAATTTGATCGACCAAGAGATGGATTGGTAATCGACATGGAGCTTCATTTCATGTTACTCGCGGCAATGACTTCTTTACTTACTCGCAAGGTGGATTTAAATGTCTCGTATGGGAAATGAAGATGTGTCAAAATTGCTGCATGGGTGACATTTGTTAGGAAACAAATATCGATGCAAATTGTCGCTAGAGATACGGTATGTACCGTATATTCTACTGATTTAATCATTGAAAGTTAGATGATGAAGGCTACAACAATTCCTCAAAGTGATGGAAAATGGAAGCTCTCCAAAGGTTCAAGCAGAGCAAAGAAAGAAGACTCGTTTTCTTTACACCACGTACAAAAAATTCATGGGTGTCATAAGAATAATCTAGAGAATGACTCACCCACCTGTGATCTACATAAGGCTCTGACATACGAGTGAAAAGGATTAAAAGTTTTGTCCAAGAGCATGGCTTCCTAACTGGATAAAAGGTACGCTTGAAAACTTGTGTTCATTGTTTCCATGGTGGTAAACAAAACAATATCTTCAGAGAAACATTACATCTGTGAAAATCTCATGTTCTAGATTTACACTTAGTGTGTATTGGTCCTTTGAAAGTTAGACACTGGTGGTGCTTTATACTTTGTCACCTTTTATCATGATCACTCTAGAAAGTTTTGGTTTATATTAATCAAAACTAAAGATCAAGTTCTAGACGTGTTTGGGCATTTTTCGTGCCAATGTTGAAAGATATAAACTGGTACGCTTGAAATGTGTTCGCTTCGATAATGGTGGTGAAATTATATATATTGGACCATTTGATGATGTGCACGATCCGCGGCATTAGGCATGAAAAGGCCGGTCAAAGGCACCTCTCCAGCGGAAGCAGTTGCGAGAAGAATGGTCGCACAATTCTTGAGAGTAAGATGTTTGCCATTCTAAATTACCCAGATCTTTTTTGAGGTGAAGCGATGGACAACGATTGATCTTATCAATTTGTCTCCTTCCGATTAGTTGAATGGTGATGTGTCGGGTTGACCAGGAAAAGAAGTCTCTTCATGATCACAGAAATTATTAATTTGCGAGCTTTTGTTCATATTCCAAATATGAGAGGTCGAGCTTGATCAACAAGCGGTGCATATTTAAGAGCATGGGCATGAAGAATTTAGCTACAAGTTGTATGATCCGGGTTGTGAAAGTTGTCGGAAAGCTAGAGATGTAGTTTTCTTGGAAGATCGAGGTAGTGAAGACATTGACAAGCAGTGGAGTTGAGTCTAGTGGATGTTCTTGTTGACAGATCCTCTTGATCACACATTGTTCATGATATTAATGAAGTGAAAACACCTCATGATGCGAGTGGAAGATGATGTTGAGCGGAGATTGAGGACAGCCCGAGAGTCACTACCATGAACCGCAGATTAAGGAGATCTACCAGAGAAAAACAGCCATCCGATAAAATATTCTTCAAATGAGTATGTGATGATATCAAATTAGGTGACAGAACATCAAAGTCTTGAACATGAGAAATAGCCCGAATGGCTTAAAGCGTGAAAGAGGAAATTAAGTCTTTGCATAGAGAGGAATCACTATAGATTTGGTGAAGCCACTGAAAGAAAAATTTGGAAAAGACAAATGGGTGTTCAGGCGAAAGAATGATAGAACGATTCTCAAGCAATTGAGCATGACTTGTTGTGAAAGGTTTTGAAGGGTCGGAGGAAGGGAGTTGATTACGATGAGATATTCTCACAGGTTGTGAAGATGTCCTCTATTCGAGGGCGTGGCAGGTATAGGCTGCGAGTATGAATTTAGAAGTTGAATAGATGTGAGAGCCTTGTTTTGCATGAGTGACTTAGAAGAAATTTATATGAGTATTTGTTGGCTTCATAGATAAAGAGTAATGATCGAGTTAAGTTTAAAGAAAAATTGAAGAAAGAGCTTATGGTTAAAGCAGCAGCGAAAGCGTCAATCTGAAAAATTGATTGATTCTTTCATGGCCCGATATGGGTATTCAAGAGCCGCAGACCATTGTGTGTTTGTGAAGAAATATCAGATGAAATAATTTTATTATTCTCTTGCTTTATCGATGATATATGCTGTTGTGAGTGAAGACAAGCAGATAACAAGTTGAAGTCAAAATTGAGCAAGTCCTTTGCCATGAAGGATTTAGGTCGGCAAAGCAAAATTCTTGGGATGAATTTTGGCTGACAGATCACTTAGGCTAATTTGGTTATCTCAGAAATTATATTAAAAAAGTTCTTGAGAGGGATTCCAGTATAGACCAACAAGCACATTAATTGTCATGCGGTATTTTGAACTTAGTTAAGTCGGTGTCTAGTATTCGAAGACGGATCACAAAAATTCCCTATGCTTTACTTGATTGGTTCTTTGATGTCACCATGGTTGTCTTCGATCGAATATTGCTCCGCCTTGATTGGGGTTGTTAGTCGATTTACACGGCGATCTGGGGAAAGAATGCGGGCAGCAGTGAAATGGATAGTATCTTCAGGGCACTTCAAAGATGAGTTTGTGTTTTGGTAAAGGCGAGCCTATTCTTGATGGGTTCACAGATTCTGATATGGCTAGTGATATTGATAGTCGAAAATCTAGTTCTAGTTATTTGATTACTTTTGCAGGGGGAGCAGTAGCATGGCAATCAAGATTACAAAAATGTGTTGCTCTCTCCACCATAGAAGCTGAGTTCATCACCATCACAAAAGCTTGCAAAGAATTATTATGGTTGAAGAAATTCTTGCAAAGATTGAGTTTGAACAAAAATCGCTTCATTGTGATGATCGAGTGCAAATCCACTTGAGTAAAAATTCTTCATTTCATTCGAGGTGAAACACATTGTTTAGATATCATTGGATTCGTGATGTCTTGGATGATAGTTATTTCTTGAAAAGTTCTGATGAGAACATCGGATATGTTGGTGAGGCATTGACTAAGAGACAGCGTAGAAGTGTCGATTTTTTGGCGGGAATGTTGAATCCTCAGCATAAATTCGGGAGGGGAGGTGACTGGAGTTTTTCCCTCCTTTATGGGACTCATCGATTTACTAAATATGGTTTCTTTATTTGGGTGCATTATGGTTTGGCGTGCATGACTCTTGGCATATCTAAGACTTGTTTTGGCGTGCATGACTCTTGGCATATCCAAGACTTAGTTTGGTGTGCATGACTCTTAGTATTGGTTTGGAATCTTCAAGGGAAATAAAAGGTTTTGGTGGCATTTTTTTTTGGGATGATATATCATCTTGGTCAATCTGGCAAGAAGGCATTCGAGCAAATTTTTTGTCTGCTAGAAAATTCACTTTCTCTTCTCCATTTTGGTGTCACAAAATCAGTAAGTTTGTTCTTCAAGTGAGTAACGTTTCTTCACTTGATATTTGGGGTTTCTTGTGGTTTGTTCTTGGAGATTTGGTTCACTTTATTTGTGAGGTATTTTCCTCTTGTGATTTTCACCTTGGTGTGTTGTAAGGCTTATGCCTTTTTGTCCACTTTGTAAACTCTTTTAGTGATAGTGGAAGAAACTGACCTACCGGTCATCGTGGACGTACCTCAAGTTATTTGAGGGAACCACGTAAATCTTGTGTGCTCATTTATTTTCTGTTATTTTATTTTATGTTATATTGCTTCCATTGATTTTTACACTTCATGTAAAAACCTATTTTTCCCAACATATTCTGAGTTAATCGTTCTTTGTATTCCTTTGAAGCTAAGGTGCTAAGGGTTCTTCTCCAACTAGAATCACCCAAATCGGAGCACCGCAACTCAAGATACGTCTTAAACAACCAGGACTACTCTATGTTCAAAACTGAACCAGAAATTGGCTTGAACATAACCCAACTTTGAGTGAATTTCTGGGCCAAATAGAGTCAAAATTTGAAGGTACCTATTTCAGGGAGATTTGTTCTCCTTGAAGTCTAGTTTAACCAGCCACTCAATCACCTTCAATGGTATGGCAAACGACCAAGTTATAGTCAAAATACTAACACCGGTTCAAAATAGAAGATGTTGGTACCTGCATCAAAAATTCGCATTCTGCATCAGCTGACAAACATTTATGGTACGCACCACCACCGTTAAAACGAATCTCTAAAAATGCCTTAAATGGTGGTTTTTCTCCCATTTTTCCATCTATTTCCACCCAAACCAACTCAATACTCAATACACACATCAAAACCACTCCATATTCATCTTGTAATGGTGGTTTAGAACTTTACATAATCAAACCCTAGGTAAAAGTCCAAGAACTCATACCAAAGTCCACCATTCTTATACAAAAACATAGAATTAAGGGGAATTTCATGCTTATATTAACCAAGCTAGAGTTTATCAACTCAATTTCATACAAATCTAGGGTTAGGATCAATCCCTAACTAAACCCTAGGTTTAAACCCATAAAATCCCTACCAAAGTCCAAAAATACACATGATTCCATATTCAAAGTCAAAATCATAGAAATCCTTACCTTCTTGGTTTCTCCTCTTCCTCTTTCCTTCTCTTTCTCTTGGCCTTCACGGCTCATTTACTGGGAGACTAAAAAATGAGACTTTTTGGTCTCCTTCCCTTTTATACTTAACCTTCTAATCTATTGCACATTGGTCCTCTAACTTTCTAATAATAACTTTACAACTTATGTTATTTCTACTAGCATAATAATTTCTTATTTTATGACTCAGTAACTCATACTGACAATTTACATGTATGCCCTTGTATCTTGTACAAATTTATGGGTTTTGAAATTTACTCACTTATCAAATTAATAATTACGAAAAATTCACTTTATACCTACAAAATACCCTAAACACGTTTAAAACGACTAGGGTGTATTTTGGGGTGTTACATCACACCATGTTTTATTTTGTTTTGTTTTATTTTTAGTTTAGTTTAGGAAACCCCTTGTTCACCCAACCACCGAGTCGCTCAAATAGTGAACGACTTGGCCAGGTACTATCCTCGCTTAAAAACCACTTTCTTTATGGGATCAACATTCAGACTTCGTCCATTGTACTTATAACCCGTGCGCTTGCGAAAATCAAAATAATCGCTAAGGAAACTAGGGGAATCGTAGTTTTCTTAAGTAGAGGTTAGATTTTGGCATAATTTTAGTTTGGAAATACTATAATTTCATGGCATGCCCAGTATCTGCACTCAATTCCCCGTGCTTTTTGTGTTGTTCCTGAGAAAATCCATAGAAACATATTTCAGCATGTCTGACGGGACATATCCGTGGAACATCGATACATTTATATATATATATATATATATATATATATATATATATATATATATATATATATATGTATGTATATATAGTTGTGCATATTCTACTGTGGGACCAATTTTTGCTAAAGTATGCCACCAAAATTGAGGAGTAAGACAACTATAGAGTCTTTGGACTCGGGATCTGATGCTACAAAATCATCACAAGAAGAAAGAGTTCCAGCCTTGGTGGAACAGATAGAGAACCTAATGAATTATTCAATGCAACTATAGGGGAATCCATCCAACAACCCAATTGAACAAGTGGAAGGAAGAGGTACAGGTAATGTGGATGTGCCTATTCTTTTCTCTATTAATTCTAATGAATTTCTGGCTCTCATGCAACAATTAAAGAACCAGCGAGTGATCATGACTGCCTTTATGTAAGAAATGAAGCAGCAATCTCAATCCAATCCAAAGAACCTTAAAGAAAAGGGGCAACCAAGGCAGGAAGTTGCTTCTAAGCTTGGAAGGCAATTTTCTAACGAACTCGGGGGCAGCATTCTGAGAACCTACGAGAAGCTGGTGAATTTCACCGCTCACCTATGCAGGCAAAGGTTAAATACCTTCCTCCTCAAAGGAGAGAGGGTGGTACTTTGTAAAACGTAGCATGGGAAAGACCTAATGCACCTAGAGCCACAGCCCCTCAGAGGATTTTTGCTCAGACTAATCCAATTACACAACCATGAGCATATAAAGGAGGTTTTTCTTTCATTGGAAGCCTAAGGGGCATCATGCAGCCACCTGCAGGAGTAAATGGCAACTGGGGACAGAAAGCTCATCAAGTTCCTTAGCAGCCTTTTGGGCAACCAGCCCTAGTACCAGATTTTGGAGCAATCAAAGAGGCGGTGTAAGAGTTATATGGGCTAGGTCTCCGGCAAATTGGCCACCCAGAGTTCTACAAACCTTATGAATAAATGATAGATAGGGAGAACCCCTACCCAAGGGGGTATAAGATCCCTGATTTCTCCTTGTTCTCTGGAGAAGATGGTTAATCCACCTTAGAGCATATTTCTAGATTCACTGTGCAATGTGGAGAGTCCGCTAACTATGAGAATTTCTATCATTTCAAGCTTAAACTGTTTTCTAACTCTTTGATATGGGCAACATTCACGTGGTATATAACATTATCGAGAAACTCCATTCAAAGTTGGTAGGAGATGGAAAGGCAGTTCCACACTTGGTTCTGGTCGAGCCTCGAAGTGCATTGCACTGGGTCCACACTCGCTTCTTTTCGGGGCTAAGCCTCGAAGTGGTGCATTGTAGAACTGGTCTAAAGGTGACTCAAAGAAATAGGGAGATCTAATGATCTATTCATTTTCTCCTGCCTGGCGAAGATGAGAAACAAGTGCAAGATCCATCTTCTAGAGACAGAGTACGTGAAAATGGCTCAAAGAGGTCTGAATTGTAAAACCTAGGTAAATTTGATTTTTTTTTCTTAAAAAATGCAAAACGGTAAATTGTCGCAATAGTACAGGTTGCAAACCTAAAATTTTTTTTAGATCTCAGATGACGAAACGGACCTCACAGTTGGATTTGTCTCACAAAATCTAGTTACCAAAATGAATTTCGTTGAATTCCGAGATAGTCGGATTTCTCACGATTTTCTAAGGCAATGTAATGACTTCTTAAAATACTCTGTATTAGTTTCATAACATGTTTAGGTATAAAATAAAGTAAATGAAATTTTTCGTAATTTAAAACCAAGAACAAAAATATATAACTTCAAAATTTACAGGAGCCAAATAAATTTGGTAAAAATGTCAAATGGGGACCTAAGGGTCATAAATGAATAATGTAATTGCCAAAATGTAAATGAAGTGAAATGAAGTGTTAAAATGGCAAAAATGAGAAAAGTGGATTTGATGAGAAGGCCAACATGGTCTTACATTTTAATGAGATTAAAGACTAAAATATATATTTCCTTATGGAATGCCATTCGGGCATTCACGCTTTTTTTTGTAGGAGAAAAGTTAGGGCTCCATCCGTCGGGTGAAAGGGAGGAGGAGATTTGTGATTTTGCTCAAAAACTGAGATTAAGGATCAAAGAACAAGAAGAAAGCCATGTGAGAAGAATCGAAGGATTGAAAGGTAAGAAAACTAAACTTCAACCCCTTTTCTTAAGCTCGAGTAGATGAAACCCTAAATCTTTAAAGGTGTTTGTATTGGTTATAGTCAGTTAGGCTGTTTCGGGGTTGAGTTCTGAAGAGTATTGTTGGTCGGTATCGGGTTTGGATTATTTTGATGAATGCTCAGAAAAGCAAACGCCGTTTCAAAGGAAATGCTATCAAAAACCGACTAGTTTGGCATTGAAATGTCGTAACTTGAGTTTGGGTTATCCAAATAAGATGATTCCAATTCCTACTAAAAATAAAACTCCTAGAATAACCGACTAATATGTGATTGTTATTGTATTTGAATACGGGCTGACGAGGAGGAAAGCCCGCATTGAAGTCTAGATTCCGAATATTGGAATCAAAACAACGATTTTTTGTTTGTTCTCAAACTCTCTCTCTATTTCTAAAATATTTGAATAATTACGAAATGATTTGAATTTTGGAAATGATTGACAAAAAAGTGCATATTGATTTGTGTTCAAATGATGACGTGGTTGATTCAGACACCGCTTGCGGAAACGAATTCTGTATAAGAAAATTGCATCAATGTGAAAATGTTCTATTTGTATACAAATGTATAGATATACTATTGTAAATTGTATTGAATGATTTTAATGCTCTTAAAATAATGTTAACCGCTAGGAATCTGCTAAGGATAAATTGGTATACCAATAAGAGTCAACAAACATACTATCAGGGCATACCGGGACCAGAATCTAAAGAAGATGACGGGGTAGTGTACACCAACCGAAAGACATTTTATATATATATATATATATATATATATATATATCGACTCCGCAGCCTGGCCGTGCTTCTGATTTGTTATCATGTGCATGTAAAGCATAGGTTAAATTCGATAAGGGCAAAATGATAATGAGATTGAAAAGTGTACGATTTGTGCTTTGAATGATTTTTTTTTCTTTCTTTCTGCCTATGAAAATTGAAAGCTTGAGATTACCAATGAATTATAATTGACTTATTGAATAAATATATAGAACGTATTGTATTGCATTGGTCATTAAAAATTGTACAAAAGCATTGTTTTATAACTATTGCATTTTCGATTTAAAATGAAATAATATAATATTCAGATAGAATCACTAAGCATGAAAATGTTATTGTTGTTAGTATAAATGTTTCAAACATGAATATACAGAAAGGAAGATCATACAAGCATACAGAAATAAAATCTAAAGCCATTCGGAGATATAAAACTTACAGACGATGTAATGAATCAACTGACTCTTTAGAAAGGCTTCAGAAAGCAAATTTATCTACTAGAATGTTTTTGAGTATTGAAAACTTGATAAATTTTGTAAATGATGTACAAATGTGGGAGTGGTCCTCCAAGAATGTTTAGTTTCCGCAAAATGTTTAATGTATATTTTTACGTATACCAATGAGTATTTGAAATATATTTATATTGAAAATGTATTCACATTTGTATTGAATTTTTTTTTTTTTTTTTTTGTATTTGGATTGGAAATGAAAGTGAGGACCATGTTCCCTAGGTCTCTGGTCTTCTGATCCGCCAATCGAGCTCGAGGCTGGTACGGGGGCGATCGATCTACAACTGGCTTCTGATGGACTCTAAAACGAGAGTTTTAAGAAAAATCTTGAAAGTGGAAAATAAATTAAGTAAAGTTCATTTTAAAATAATTCGAACTTAAACCGGAACGAAATAAATTGTTTCGAAGTAGAAACGGACCCATACAAGGCGTGGACACGTGACGCGATGTGGGCCTTGTCTTGAAAACTTAAGGATATGTTAGATAAGTCAAATTTGAGAGAGGATGAGCTCATTTCCTGGTGTGGTTCTTACAGAGAGAGAAAAGAGAGAGGAAGAGAGTTTTCAAAACTTCTCTCTTCGATCTATGGAGTTCCGTCGGTCGGAATTTGTTGGGCTAAGAATGAAAATTCATCTACTCGACGAGGGTTACGCGTGGGTAACGAAAACATGGGATTTCACTGAGGATTCAAACGAAGAGTTCGAGAAATCAAAGGTTTCGGGTTTAGAAAGTGTCAACGGGACTTCCTAGAGTTTCTTCTACGCTCTAAGGGCTATTTGGTTGTCTTTTATGCCCTAAGGGGCTGTTTGGCTTCTTCTTTTTTTTTTTTTTTTTTTGCCTTAAGGGGTTGTTTGGCAAAATTTTGGGATAAGGGATAGTGTCATGTTTTGACCCTATATGATGTCCAACTTTTGGGGCTGATTTTTGGTTAGAAAAAGAGGGAATTTGGACTAGTATCCTTCATGAAAATTGTAGTTGAAGTTGTGAACTTGAGGTTAGGCTTTTGAATTACCCAAATTGGATCCCTATAGCTCAAGTTATGGTCTATTTAATTTCCACAATTGTCACAACTTAGGCTGTTAACTGTTTGTATCTAGGTCTTGGGACTGATTTTAGGTTGGGAAAAAGAGGTAATTTGGACTAGTGTCATTCTTGACAATTGTAGCTAAAGTTGTGAAATTGAGGTTAGGCTTTTGAATTACCAAAATTGGACCTCTATAGCTTAAGTTACGGTCCATTTAATTTTCAGAATTGTCACAGCTTAGGCTGTTAACTATTTGTGTTCAGGTTTTAGGACTGATTTTCGATTGGGAAAAAGAGGTAATTTGGACTAGTGTCCTTCATGAAAATTGTGGTTGAAGTTGTGAACTTGAGGTTAGGCTTTTGAATTACCCAAATTGGACCTTTATAGCTCAAGTTATGGGTCCAATTAATTTCCAGAATTGTCACAACTTAGGTTGTTAACTGTTTCTGTCGAGGTTTTGGGACTAATTTTCAGTTGGGAAAAATAGGTAATTTGGCCTAGTGTCCTTCATGACAATTGTAGCTGAAGTTGTGAACTTGAGGTTAGGCTTTTGAATTACCCAAATTGGACCTCTATATCTTAGGTTATAGTCCATTTTCCGAGACTGCCACAAGCTGCCCTGTTTTAACCCTATACACTGTCCAGATTTCAGGACTGATTTATGGTTGGGAAAAAGAGGGAATTTGGACTAGTGTTCTCCATGGAAATTATAGCTACATTTGTAAACTTGATGTAAGATTTTGAATCACCCAAATTGGACTCCGTATAGCCTGGGTTATGGTCCTTTTCCCTGAGGTCAAGCACAACTTAGGTTGTTTAATGGTTTACGCCCGCATTTTGGGATCAAGTAGAGACTAGTTTCTTAACCGAGTTTTGAACTATTCTAGGTTTATTATGAAGCTTGTCGTGTGGAATTTTTTGTGAGAATCTTTATGCCAACTGGTCTTGAGGATCAAGTTGTCATTGCTTGAGTTTGAGTGATATGCTGTTGTAATTGATTGAAGGTCAATTATGTTTGTCAATGTACACATGTGATGAGTTTGTGTATGATAAGTGCTGTACAGCTTGCTCAGAAGCATTTATGGACATGTTATGTCACAATTTCTCCATATGTCCTGCCTTTCTTAAAGGTTAAACGCTCTATCATATAAGCTAGGCATTATTATATTATATAAGGTGATTACGCTAACTGTATGAGGAAAATATACTAACTGTATAAGAGGTGTATAAACTTGCATTTCTCATTAGATTTGAATATTTTTAATCAAGATCTTATAATATAGTTGTTATACTAATATCTAATTTAAGATATTTTATATGATATTATTGATGTTGATTTATTGCTACATATTGAAGGTCTAATGATATATTTTATATTAAGATCTACAATTAAAGGAGTGATTGGATGTCATTTTTTTCCTTATTTCCTTCACCATGACAATTAAACATGCGTATATAACTCTTTAATAAGGAAAAATAAAGGTTTGTTACATCAGAAGGTGATTGGCACTAACGATTACAAGATAGGTAAGGTGCAAAAAGTGTGTGCAGTAAATGTAAGAATCAGATAAGAGGTATACGAGCTTGTATTTTTAATAGGATGTGAATATTTTCGTTCTCCAAAATCTCTTTCGTATCTCATATGTTAATATATCAATCTACGACATTCTTATATGAATTTTTTCTGAGTTTGGGCTTTGTATCCCCAACATTATTTTATCAAAATGAATTGATTGCAAGCTAATGGATCGACAAAAGATTTGGAACAACACCTTATAAAAAGAGGTTTGTTACAATGTACAAGGTGATTACAACTAAGTGTACAATACAAATGTATTAATTATACAAGACAATGTATTAATTATACAAGACAAATGTATTGATTGTACAAAACAAATATACTAATTGTACAAGAAGTGTACAATCTTAAACTTTTTATAAGATTTTTTTTTTTTTTTTTTTTGAAATTCCTTTTCAACGTCGTATGTTAATACACCAAGTAACATTCCTCATACACATTGGCATATAAGATACTTATCTTGCGCTTATTTTAAATTAAACCAATTTTTTATTACTTTTAAACAAATTAAATTTGGTTCTGATATTTTGTTTTTAAATAATTTTGTAAAATAATATCTCATTTTTCATTCATTTTGAAAGTTTAATTAATTAAAAATTATTCTTAAGAAAAATTATTTATTTGTTATTTTTATTTCATCTAATTAATGCATTAAAATAAATTAATTTTTAATATATAAATACATTCTCGTTCACATATAAGAATCAATAATTTAATAAATATGTAAATAAATGCTAATATATATATATATATATATATATATATATATATATATATATATATATATTATTTTATGTTATTTTTTATTTATAGTATTTACAATTTTCATATTATGATTTTATTTTTTATGGTTTTATATTTTAATTTAAAAAAATATTAATAAAAGATATTTATTTAATTATTTATTTCTATAGGTGAATATATTTATATATTAAAATTCGATTTGTTATACAACACAAAATCTAATAAAGAAAATAAAAATAATGAATAACTAATTTCTAAAAATAATTTTCAAAAAAAAAGTGAAAATAAGATATTATTCCTTTACTCTTTTCAACAAAATCTTATAAAATTAATTACAAATATTAAAATTTTATTTATTTGGATGATTTCTATGAAAAAACATCAAAAAAAAAAAAAAAGGTTGTACAGGCAGGACTTAGGAGTGAGTGTTTGCTGAACAGAGGGAGGGTACTGGATTGAAAGATTGGCTCTCATCAAAATACATTTGCCTTATGTCTGCACTTGGGAGAGTTTCTGACTCTTTATTAAATATGAGCCAAATCTTTCCTTAAACATAATTCCCCCAAATATTAATTCATCATGCCAAAGGAATCTATTTAAAAGGGTAACAAGGGTAACAAAAACACTACACGTCAGAGAAGAAGGAAAAAGGGTAACAAAAAGTGTCCATAGAAGGTACCACAAAAGTCTTTTGGTGCCGCACTACCGCAATGAATGGGGGCTTTTTAGACATTTAATGCGAAAAATAAAAATTATTCCTCAAATACAAAAAGTTTTAAAATATTCAAAAATCTAGTATAATCTTTGTGAGACGATTTCTACATTGAAAATACAATTTTTTTAATTCTAAAATTTTTTAATATTAATTGAAAGTGTATCTTGAATATATATTTTTATAATTTAAAATTTTTTGAATTAATACTGAAAATATTTTTTGAAAAGACATTTTCATAATTTTAAAATTTTTGAATTTAGACTAAGATAACGTTTGTTTTTTTACTTAATACTGAATATAACTTTTTTGAAGCATCGCTGGTCAAGATTTTTACAAGATGCAGATAAGCTGCTTATTTTTTAACACAGAATGAAGAGATGAGCACAGTGCGGATTATTTCTTGCCTTTTTCTATCTCGCTCTTAATGAAACGAAGCTGATTTAACTATAATCGTAGCTTTTGACTGATTCGTTTATTTACTCACCGAGATGAGCCGCAACGGCCTGCAGATTTACTCGCCTATTCCGATTATATTTTTAAAATATTTTTTTATTATTTTATTTTATACTTTAATATAAATAATAATAATAATAATAATTAGAATGTTTTTAATAAATAATTTATAAAATCATAATATTTTTATTTTTATGAAATATATTAATTTTTAATATAATAAAAACAAATATAAAATAAAAAAATAAAAACAAATATCAAATATAACTAGAGTAAAGTTTGAGAGGTCTTCTTATTCGCTCTACTCATTTAATTTTTTAATACAGCCAGGACCAAAAATAATGAATCACATGATTGGCCACTCATCTCAAACCCTTATATTATCATCCATAATAAGAAGCTGTCATACCCTCCTCATTAATAAATTGTTTTTCTTATTTTAAACAATTTTTTAATGTAAGTTCAAATATTTTTATTTTTTCTATTCAGAACTTTTTAAAAAAAATTCAACAATAAATTGTAAATATTTTAAAAAACAAATAACTTAATGCTAAAAGCTATTCAACTTTCAACATTAAGTTAAAAAATAAACAACCCTTAAAAGTATCTCTTAAATAAATACTTTTTAAATTATTAAAGTGTTATACTAAAAATGTGAAACACTTAGATGTTTTTTTTTAACATAAATTTTTTTAAAAGCATTAAGAAAAAATAAAAAGTCAAATATTTTGATTTTTTCTACTCTACCAAAAATTTAAAAAATTCAACCATAAATCATTCAAAAGTAAAAAAAAAAACATCCTATTTATAATAAGACAAATTAATATATATATATTCAACAAGTCATGATGTGAGGGCGACTGAGAGCAGTATATAGGTGGGTTTTATGTTTTGTTTGGTAGTGAATTGTCACAAGTTGTCATACATTTATATATACCTTTCCAATTCACAGTTCACAACACCACTACCAACATTTATCAATCGGTCAATTTTCAACCATTCTTGATAGATTGTGACGTCACGATGACCACATTCACATGCTAGCCCTGTGTCAACTTCCTAGAGGACCCATACATTACTTGGAAAATATTCTTAAGTAAAAAAAGAACCTAATGTGCTGTCACATGCTCACATCCCAACTATAGTATAACAATTTGACATTATTTTATACTTGACATATGAATCTAGACTTTATTGTACATCTTTAGTATAATGATTGTCGGCTCGAAAAAGGAAAAAGGAAAAAGAAAATTGAGATTGTGAAATCCAAGAGATTCGTGATCTAGATGATACAATGCCAATAAATTGGTCAGCCACCACTCAAAAGCTATTATGAGATAGGACATGAGATCTCAATATTTCACAAAAAAAAAAAAAAAGAAAAGAAAGAAGAGAGATTAAGTTATGGGCCTATTTCATTTTATTTGAAAAATATTATAAGTAAAAGACTTAAACCAAGCTCAAATCTTATAATTTCAAAAATATTTAATAAGGAACTAAAATTAAATTGATGAATATTACATCATACTCCAGTATTACTTAAATATGTATTATTTATCAATTTAATTTTTATTATTTATCAAATATTATTTAAATGAGAAGATCTTTGCTTGATTTTAGGTATGTTATTCTTAAATTTTCAAATAAAATGAAGTAGGGGGCAACTTACTTAGTTCTCCCATTTAACTACTATAATTATTGGTTTTTAAATCATGTTTTTAATATGATAAAGAAAAAAAAATTATATTTTTAACATAATAAAAAAAAAAACTCATGTTTTTAATGCCTCCTCGAGGACCAGGCTCAAGAGGTAAATGGGTTAGAGCATGTAATGGATCACAATTAAATATATTGAGGGACGTAAATTAAAATATATATATATATATATATATATATATATATATATATATATATATATATATATATATATTTTAGGTATGAAAATAAAATTTCCCCTTTTTCGGACTAGTTAGAAAGTTTTCATTGAGCTTTTTTTATTGAAGTTTTATACTTAGAATTAGCTTGACTATTTCAGTTCTGATTACAGATTTCATTTATGTATTTTTTTCATTATTTTAGTTTTTCTTATTTAGCTCTTATATTCTTTCTCTTTTTTACATTTTATATATATATATATATATATATATATATATATATATATATATATATATATATATATTGATGGTTGAAGAAAATAAAAAATTATATATTAGCTTTTTTTTGGCTGATAAAACATAACAGGAGACACTTTTTTTTTCTTTTTTTTAAGTTGTTAAACAGTTCAAACCTCAAGTAACTTAACCTTGTCCCATAAGGCATTGAGTCCTACCTCGGCTACTAGATACAATCAAAAAATAAAAAAAATCAATATGATACCTTTTTTGCAAAGATATGCAAAAATTGAACATTATTATATAAGATATAAACATTACACACACACAAACACATACACACACACAACACACACACACACACACACACACACACACACACACATATATATATATATGGTATATATATATATATATATATATATATAAGTATATATATATATATATATATAAGTATTATTTAAACAAGTAATACATTTAGTGTAACATAATAAATTGGTTCAAATTCTATAAATGTAATAATATTATAATAATTATAATATCTATGATTTTAATTTTAACAACTATATATAATATAATTTATTGTTTATTTGTTTGAATCGTCTATACATAAATAAAATGTTACAATTAAATGACGAAAAACAAAAGCGTCACGACAATATGATAAAATAACGAAAAACAAAATAAAACTCGAATTTATGTGGAATATCCACTTTACTAAGAAATTGAATAATAGAAAAAAAAAATGTAAATGAGTGATTTTCAAATTCAAAATGATAAAAAAAAAAAAAAAAAAATTCACCCTTAAAAAGACGAATAACTATAAAAGAAAGTTGAAAGTAAATGATACTATGGTTTTGAAAACCCAACAACCATTATCTATGATTATCATTTGATTGATAAAAGCAAACTTTCTTATTTGAAATAAACAAAACACTGTGAAAATTTGGAGATGTTGCCTTTGAAAAGTTATAAACTTTAATTTTAGTAGAAAAATTATATATTTACGTAAAAATTTACAATTTAAAAAATGTTAAACCAGGTTGGTAAAGAAAACATTATTTCAAGTAATAAAATTAATAAAAAAAAATTTCAAAAATGGCTCGAAGTTGTGAAGGAAATTATTTGGAAAATAAAATAAATAAATAAAGAAAATGAATAATTTGAAATTATATATATATATATATATATATATATATATATATATATATATATATATATATATATATATATATATATATATATATATATATATTATATTTTGAAATGTGTACTGACATCTGACACCTGACACCTGCTGAAGATTGACATTAATCTCCACCTATATGGACGGTTCAAAAATGTCAAAAAATTTAAAGTAAGTACAAGAATTCATTAGGTGTCCATGTCTGGGTTCGGATTTTCTTCCCTGCTGAAACCTCACTTTCTCACCAGCCAAACACACTGTTACTTCACACGCATTCTCTTCTTCTCCGACTCTTCACCTCCGCCTCCACCATGAACATAATTCTCCGAATCTAAGGCATCGTCATCACCATCAAAATGCTTCACCTTCTCTCTCTAACGCTCCTTTCTCTCCTCCCCTTCTCTTCATCTTTTACTCCCCTAGACAACTTCTTAATCAACTGCGGATCAAGCTCGAACTACACTGTCGATAACAGAGTCTTTGTCGGCGATTCAGTGAAATCCAGTGGGTTTCCATCTCCGTCGGCGACTCCGTTTCTCTCACTGACTCGAACCCGACTCTGGGATCGTCCAATCTGTACCGCACTGCCAGAGTTTTCACAGAAGCTTCAAGCTATGAGTTCGGAATCAAGAAAGCAGGTAACCATTTCGTGCGTTTCCATTTTTCTCCGTTCAATACTCGGAACTATCGTTTGAAATCAGCAAAATTTGATGTTTCTGTTGATGGCTATCCGATTCTGAGGAATTTCACCACTAAAAGTGCCGTACTAAAAGAGTTTATCGCGAGGGTTGATGGGAAAAAGCTGGAAGTTCTGTTTTCGCCGGAGGGAGGATCTGGGGTTGGTTTTGTTAATGCAATTGAGGTTTTTTCAGCTCCTGGAGATCTGATTTCTGATTATGGAGCTAGGTTGCTTGGTCCTAATGGATCTGAAGAGTTCTTTAATCTGTCATCGAAAATTCTGCAAACTGTTCACAGGATCAATGTTGGTGGTTCATTATTAACCCCTTTTAATGATACTTTATGGAGGCGTTGGATCAATGATGAGGATTTCTTGGTTCTGAAATCTGCAGCAAAACCTGCACTCACCACACACATCCCTAATTACCAGAAAGGCGGCGCAACCCGGGAAATTGCACCTGACAATGTCTACATGACTGCACAACAGATGGATAGGGATAATGTGACATCGGATTCAAGATTCAATATAAGTTGGAATTTTGAAGTGGGTTCTCAAAGAGCTATGCACTTGGTTAGGTTGCATTTTTGTGATATTGTTAGTAAATCACTCAACTTGCTTTACTTCAATGTGTACATTAATGGGCTGCTTGCATACCAGGATCTTGATTTGTCTGTCCTTACATACCGTGAGCTTGCATCACCTTACTATGTGGATTTTGTTGTGGATTCAGATAATTCAGGGGTTATGAGGATAAGTGTTGGTCCTTCAGACCTCAGCCCTGTCTTTGCAAGAAACGCAATATTGAATGGGGTTGAGATCATGAAATTGGTGAATTTTGTGGCTTCACAAAATGAGTCTAAGAAGAAAAACATTTGGGTTTTGGTGGGTTCAATTGTTGTGGGGTTTGTTGTTATATGTGTGTTGGTGCTTGCAGTTTTGGTTGTTTTGAAATGCAAGAAGAAGAAGCCGAAACCGAGACCTGCAGAGAGTGTAGGTTGGACGCCTTTAAGGGTAGCCAGTTCCTACAGTAGGATGTCTGAAGGGACGGCCAATCCATATCTAGGTCCGAATTTATACCTTGACTTGAAGGTTCCTTTTGCTGATATACAGATGGCTACAAACAATTTCGACAGGAGTTTGATGATTGGTTCCGGTGGATTTGGTTTGGTTTATAAAGGGGTTCTTAGAGACAACACTAGTGTTGCTGTGAAGCGAGGTGTGCCTGGTTCTAGGCAGGGCCTCCCTGAATTCCAGACTGAGATAACTGTGTTGTCCAAGATTCGCCATCGTCATCTCGTTTCACTTGTTGGGTATTGTGAAGAACAGTCAGAAATGATACTAGTTTATGAGTATATGGACAAAGGACCATTGAAGGCTCATTTGTACAGTTCAGAATTGCCTCCTTTGACTTGGAAGCAAAGGCTTGATGTATGCATAGGTGCTGCTAGAGGTCTTCACTACCTTCATACAGGTTCAGCTCAGGGAATCATCCATCGTGACATTAAATCAACTAACATTTTGCTTGATGAGAACTATGTTGCTAAGGTTGCTGATTTCGGACTTTCAAAATCTGGTCCTTGTCTGAACGAAACCCATGTAAGTACTGGCGTAAAAGGTAGTTTCGGCTATCTTGATCCTGAGTATTTCCGAAGGCAGCAGCTCACGGACAAATCAGATGTTTATTCATTTGGGGTTGTGCTCCTTGAAGTCCTTTGTGCTAGACCTGCTGTTGATCCGCTGCTTGCTAGGGAGCAAGTGAATTTAGCTGAATGGGCAATGCAGTGGCAGAAGAAAGGCTTGCTTTCTAAAATCATTGATCCTCGCCTTGTGGGTGAGATAAAACCAAGCTCTTTAAAGAAATTTGGAGAAACAGCTGAAAAATGCTTGGCAGAATATGGCGTCGATAGGCCAACCATGGGTGATGTATTATGGAATTTGGAGTATGTACTTCAGCTTCAGGAATCTGGCACAAGAAGAGGATCGCATGAAGATGGTGATACTCACACATCAGAGCTTCAAGTACCCAGTTCAGTTCCCTTACCTCACTCTAGCAACATTATTACAGAGAGAAATGATGGCGATGTGAATGGAGATATATCAACAACCCAAGTCTTTTCTCAATTGATAACCAATGAAGGAAGATAAAATGAAGTGCTACAGCAACATATCTTGCAGGTATCAAATGAAGTTTCACATTTTTTATTCATTTCATATTATCTGTATCTTATTGTGATGTTCCTATAATATTCATGGTGTCTCCGGCTGTTACTGGTTATTTTTTCAGTTTCTTAGGATAGAAGCAGCATTAGTTATATGATGATAAACCCCGTAATTGTATATGATTCTAAAGTTCTTGTAACCTTGATGTGTTTGATATTATGAATGAGGCCTAGATATCTTTCTTTTCCTATATTGTTTCTGGTGTTTTTCTAGAGTCTTATGGCGTGTTTGGATGTTACATACATGCAAATTGAATCTATCACTCATTCTGTTTGTTTTCCATAACATTTGAAGCCACCATGCATCATCCTATGAGGCCGGAGTCAATACAAAACATGGAATCATCACCAGAAGATGATGATGGATACATCATTTCATGAAATCTAAGTGATTCTATAAATGAAAACAATGTAATACCGTCTTCAAGTGTGCATAAAACCGATTAAATCGAACCAAACTGACTTGATTTTAAATTATTTTTAAAAATTCGGCTTTAAATTTTTAAAATCGATAAATAAACGTTATCTTTTAAACTTTTATTCTATTTTTAAGGTTTGGATTTTGAAACCTATGGTCTTTTAAACTTCTATGTTATTGTAAAGATTTGAAAAACTCTTAAAAAAATTTCTACTACTTTGTCTTAAGCTTTTATTCATCTTCTTGGGTGTTCATCATAATGACATATCAAGATTTGGATAAATCTTAAAGATAATTTTCTTCAATATAATTTTATTCATCTTTAAAGCTTTTGTTGTATAATTTTTAGGAATTTGTTTGAGTATTAAAGAATCAAATTGATTTATTTTAATTTTGAAATTTTGAATAATTTTTAGGAAGAGTTTATTTTTATATCTTTAGTAATATTATATTTTAAATATTTATTTTGATAGTTTGGTTGGAATTTTCAAGCTTTAGTTTTTTTTTTTAAATATTTATTTTGATTCATTTCATAATTTCATAGTGATAGCTTCATCGTTCATTTATTTTTTGTAAATTTTTTATGATATTATTATACTAAATTGTTGTGAAGATTTTTCACAAAAATTATGAAAATTAGTTTTGATAATGATATTTTAAAATTTATTATTACAAAAGAAAAATTATGGATTTTTTGGGAGGTAATATTGAATATACAGGTTTTATTTTTATATTTAATATTAAAATTTTTAAAATGTTAACTTAGCTGCCTATCTCATTTTCTCATTTTTTCTCTCTCAGAACATATTTTCCTAAGTCATTTTTTTGGCCCTTTACTAAAATCATATTTCAATCTTTTCTTTCATTTTTTCGCTAAATAAACTGGGTTATTCCAATTAAAATTTAAGCTTTTGGCTTTGTTTTTCGCGGCACATCGCTTTATCGACGCCGGCTATTGGCGCTTTATCAACGTGAACGCGCTATTCGTCAGTTCATTGTAACGCTTTTCTATCTCGCGAGATGATTCAAACAAAAAGAAACATATTCGACGAATATATCAAATTCCGCGATCGCAGATGTCAAAGAATCGAAATTACAGATATTATAATCATTATTTTATCAAATTTATAGGTTTTATGTCTATTTATTTTGCTATTAACTTGAATATCATGTTATTTATATATTGGATCTATCCATCTATTATAAGTTTAAATCAATAATATAATTTTTCCTTTCAAAAAGAAATTAAAATTTTAAATATAGTATATTACAATTTTTATTTTTTATTAAGTTTTTAAACCAAATAAAATCCAATTGATTTAAATTATTTTAATCGGTTATTATTTATAAATAGAAAGTGAACCGTACACACCCCTAATATATTCCTGGAATAGTGTTACTCATAGCTGTATGATGTTAAGTTGGTACTCTGTAATCGGGTATTGGTCAGAAGTTCTCTTATTCTTCTGTATTGTGATCTCATTACATCATGCTATGTTTTTAGTATTAAAACCATGAAAAAACTCATACAAAGGTGCTGTGTTTGAAATCTCTATTACAATTTACAAGACATGTGTCCATATTTAAAGTTGTTTGTCACTTTCTCAAAGAGAGATGATGACAGGGGACCATATTACCATGCCCTTTTTACCCTTTTTGAATTTTGAATTTTGAAAACAAATCAACTTGGAGATTTTATTCTTGAACTTTAAGGGAGAAAAAAGAAGAATAGGAAAAATACCATTTTTATGTTATTTGAAAACTGTTTTTATTATTTAAATTTAATATTTTTTATGTTCTAATTATGAAACAAACATGTTTTCAAAAATTGTAAACAAACATACTATTATTCGGAAAGTCTAAGAAGTTGGGCATGATGGAATATTTGTACTTTGCTATGCTTGAGGGAAAGTGTGACAGTATAAATCAATTAGGAAATGTTTCCACTCAACCCCAAGGAAAATGGCTGTTCTCCAACCTGTAACCAGTTGGGCATGAATTATGAATTTGATGGACAGTTGTGCTCCAGCTTGAGGCAGATCTTATACTCTACTTTTTAGGTCAAGTGGGACAAATCTTCATAAGCCAGGTTTTCCTTTAATTACTATTTTACTGATCAGATTTAGTAGAACAAGTAAACAATGTATAAGAAGTAAGTAACACCTTTTCTTAATTGCTTCCCCAGCAAATCAGTAGACTTGGAAACCATAAAAGTGGGAATGGCATCCTAACCCATTTGAAGATCCTAAATTAATTGCTAATTGCTAAAACACACCTTCTCTGTAAATAGTATCCTAACCCATTTGAATTGAGCAGCTGAAGCTTCTCATAATTCATGATTAGTGGACCTAATTCATGACTCTTGTAGATTCCATATTGGTTAGAAAGAAACTCATTTCAGGGGTGGCGTTGGTTTTGGTTCAAAAATAGACAATGCCTATCTAAAAAGAACCTATAAACAAAGAATTATATGGATGGTATTGGACCCATCTTGATTGGATGTGGGAAATGATGAAGAAGATATCCATTGGGGGGTGGAGATTAGGAGAAAATTAAGTGGAAATTATATTAATATTATTGTACATGATTAATTTTTTAAGGGTGGAGTAGAGGTAGCTCGGTAAATATCTAATATGGATATTTACCTGATTATTAACTTCAAAGTTTTATGGGATTAATCTAAATGTGCATTGATCCGAACACCGACAATTATAAAAAAAAATCAAAAATTTTCTTCCTAAGTGGGAATTGCCCCAATACTTTTTGTTTTGGAACAAAGAGTACATGGCCATGGATGGAGTGGAAACCAACCAATAAAGTGTATTTAGGTAATGGGCACAGTTATATCCCCACTCAAAATATAGTGGGCCCAATGGGGGCACCTTCATCATTCCACTCAAAAGTGTCCCCTACCTTATCCATTATTATTATTATTATTATTATTATTATTATTATTCCCCTTTTTCTCTTTTTCTCCCTTTTTTTGGATTGAGGACAGGCTGTGTAGCTTTTGACTATTATTCATCATAAAATTGTGCTTTAAAAATAAATTTTGTTAAGTCAGTTTCTTACTTGATCATTGCCATCCCAAAGTTTTCAGGGTTTAGCATAATATTTCCATCGAAGGAGGTGACTGTTTTACAAAAGTAATCAGAATCTTTCAAGGCAAAATTATGTTATGGTACCTATTTTAATTTAGTTGAAAAATTATAATAAAAAAAAATTGAAACTAAAGTTAAGTTCTCCAATTTAAAAAGTATTTGATAAAAAGAGAAAATATTTGATAAAAGGTTTAAAAAACCTTAAGCATAAGATCGTACTTAACACATTTTATCCTCTTTATTTTGAAATTAGGGATCTAACCTTAATTTTAGATCTTTTAATCATAAGTTTTTTAAATAAATTGAAATAAGAAACTGTAACATAGTTTTCCCAATTTTCAACCTAAGTTTTCCGTTTTATAGAGTTTTGGGTCAAAATGATTTCATTATTTTTAAAAATATTCATTATATGTCATATCTAAAACTTTGCTCAAATAGCGTTTGTGTCTTCTACAACTTCTAAATTAAATAAAAAAAATAAAAAAAAATTAAACATCTAAGGGCTATTTTAAATAAAAGTTTAAAAAGTTAGCTGGAATGATTTTTTTTTTTTTTATAAAATGGGTTATTTTGACGCCGAACTCCTTTTTATAAGTATTTCTTTATCCTAGTGGACGGAAAATTACGAGGTGACGTTATCACATGGTGATGTTTGAATTTGTTCTTGAGATGCCAAAATAACTTTTCATATGTTCAATAAGATCGATTTGGGGCAGGTTATTGGTTTTTTAAAGAATATATTAAATTGAATTTATTTTATTTATATGTTTAATAAAACTTTTATAGTATTAATATTGCTTTTATTCTTTTTTTTTTACATTTATTCACTTAAATTTCTATTTTATGATAATATTTTGTTCCTCACTGATTTTGACACTATTGAGACTCAGAATCTTAAACCTCCTCCTTTCCTATGATCAAACTTTTTAACCACTTGAACTAAGTTTCAATGATTATATTTATTTTACTTTGGTTCCATAAAATTTGAGAGAAAAATACAAGGAAAATAAAATAAAAAAGAAAAGTAAAAAAACTAAAGAAAAATAAAAATAGAGTTAAATCAAGGATATTTATTTTATTTGATAATTCAAACCTATTATATTTATTTTACTTATCAGTATAAAAATTAAATAATTTAAGAATATTTAAGTTTTCAAAAAAATTTATTTTTATTTTATTTTCTTTGAAATTTTCTTCAGAAATCAAATATAAAATTATTTATTACTATATTTCAATTGTATTTGATCAAATAAATTAATATTTTTTTAGAAATCAAATATAAAATAATTTCATTTATATTTGATTTTTTTTTTAATTTTTTTATTCGATACTTTCTAGTAACCAAACTGTAATGTCCCTTCCCCCGACCGCGTCAAGTGAGGGTACATCATACAGAACATAGAATTATTAACCTGACATTAGTGGGATCATTTCATGAAGACATAAACTTGTAAAAGTACCACCATAGTGGTGTTTAAATTGTCATGTACATATATGCATGAGTCCAACTATTTGTATTTACACAAGTTGCATTATCTCCAAATATTACGCTTATACATTTATTAGCAACAAACCAATTCGGGACCTACATCAAGGATCTTTAAATGTCATATTGGGCTCTGTGAGTGCGTAGATGTTCTCGCTAATTCTTCTCAATAATATACTGATAAAACACCCGTGTTATGTTCCAAGCTTAGTGGGAAAACAGATAATATACGACCACTAAGCATGGCCCTCAATCATGATACGTAAAATAATTCACATATCATAATGTTCAATCTCTCGTAGGAGTACATAACATATGTTTTATATTAGAAGGTATCCGTAGGTATACTACAGATGTGTAACTCCTACATGCTACAAGATCACGCTTAATTGCTTCGCTTTATGGTTCATTATTCAAGATACTACATATATACGTTTGCCTCGCATAAATTAATAAATAAATGAATGAGGGACGTAAAGTACAATAGGTGAAGGGGTGCCAATACAAGATTGAACAAAAGCGCTGAAGTACTAAACAATCAGGTTCGCAACATGAAACAACATACGTCAGAGCACTATGTAGAGTGTCGAACACTATGTAGGGAGTGTCAGAGCACTTATCACGGTTCACACATGAAACAAAAGTGTTGGGTAGCACTAGACATGAGTGCCGAAAAGCGCTATTCCCTATTATTCACTATCCGGTCTTAAGCAAGTATACAATTATATGTGTTTCAAAGCATTTTATTCCAGTCTTAATAACATTCATGTAGTTTTGTAACCCAAAATGCAAGAATTCATATCCATTTTCTAACTACACTCGATCCCCTGTATTCGTTTAGGGTTTCAGAGTGTAATAGCAATCAAATGAAGAATGTAGGTAATGTGTTAAAACAAAGATGTTCAGAGAACTAGCTTCGCGAGGCGAAACATACAAGTGAGCCAGGAGATAGTTCCTCGAGTTCGCTTAAAGCGAACATACATGGTTCAGAGACGCCTCAGTTCGCCTAGGGGAACAGACCTTCGCCTAGGTGGAGAGGCGTCAGGTTAGAACTGAAATGAGACATTTTTTTGCCTTATTTCACCGAACACATCCAATTCAAACGAAATCACAAAACCGCACTCAAGCCAACCAAAAACACATTTATGGAAGAGTTAGCTTCCTAACACACATGTCAGTGAGGGAGTTAGGATAGTTTCTTAACCTTGGATTTTGAAAGACTTCAACCTAGCCTTCATTTTCTTCTTCTTCCTCTCTCTTCTTTCTTCCTTCCTTGCCTGATCAAGTAGGAAACCCCAAAAGATGGAGAAATGAGGGAACTCAAATGGCTCTTCCTTGAAGCAACCTCAGATGCCCTAACTCTCTCTCTTAGCCTAAAATGGGAAATTCTCAATCTAAAAGACAACTTGTTGTCTTATGGGATTTGGCCCAATTTTTCCTTTTTGCATTTTAGTCTTCCATGTTTATTTCATTTGCAAATCACTTATCACAATTCCAACAACAACATATAATCTTCTTACATAATGTCCTTTAAGTCCCTAATTTAACAATTTACCATTATCACCTTTACTTATTTAATAAATCCGATTATATCTTTTTTCACTTGGGCTCTTAATTTTAAACACATAAATTTTGACTTCCATTATACCCTAAACATATCATGCAAAACTACTTGTATATAAATTTTGGAAAGGCAATTTCCTCCTTAAAAGAATTTCGTCTTGAAATTCATAACCTGAACTGAAGAGCTTTAGAGGCAATGCCATTGTCGATCACCCTAATGCTTCTCCATATCAGGTATATGCAAGTTACTTTACCAGAGGAACTTGTTTGTTCCTCAATTGTTTTACTTCACAAGCTAGAATGGCCTTTGGTTCTTTATCATAAGTGAAGTTCGATTGCACTTGTACATATTGTACTGGCAAGATGTGTGATTCATCATAATGGTATTTTCTAACCATTGAGACATGGAATACATTATGTAATTTAGCCAACTCTAGAGGGAGGGTCAAACGATAAGAGATTAACCAATTCTTTCTAAGATCTCATAAGGTCCGATAAACCTTGACCCGCCTCTCTTCTTTCCAAACCATATCTTCTCCACGTGATACCTTTAAAAAAACCTATCTCCGACTTCACTCTATGTCTTTTCTTTCAGATTCAGATAAGGACTTTATTCATCACTAATAAATCTTTAACCTTTGTTGAATGACCTGAACTTTTTCTTCTGTCTCCTTTACTATGTCAGGACCAATGACCTTTTGCTCGTTTATTCCAGCATACAAGAGTTATACATTTTCTGTCATATAAGGCTTCATGGGGGGCCATACCAATACTTGACTGATAACCGTTGTTATAGGAAAATTCCATAAGGGGAATATACCAATCCCAACTTTCGGGAAAATCTAGCACATAACCCCAAAGCATGTTCCTAACACTTGAATCACTATTTCATATTGTCTATCTGTTTGTGGATGAAAGGATGTACTAAAATTCAATCGAGTACCTAAGGTTGGATCAGAATTTTTCCAAGACTGACGTGAAACTACATGGATCGCGATCGACACTATCAAGGCAAGGGAATCTCATGCACCCATAATCTCATTCACATACAATTCTACTAACCGATCCATGGAATAGTCGAGCCGGACTACTAAGAAGTGAGCAGACTTGTAATCTTATCAACGACATCTAAACCGAACTATGCTTCCTTTTGGAAGTAGGGAACCGACATAAAATCCCTAGTAATGTTGTTCCACTTCCATTTTGGAATTGGGATGAGATTTAACAGGCCGAACGGTACTTGATGTTTAGCTTTTACTATTGGATACATACTCTGCTATATCCTTTTTCATCCCTCGCCACCAATAGTACTGTTTCAAATCTTGGTACATCTTGTTACCTCTAGGATGCATGGCGAATACGGTATTGTGGCTTTCATACACTAACTTCTTTTTCAATTCCTAGACATTTGATACGCATAATATGCTCTTATAAAACAAACCTCCATCTTCTTCTATAGAATAGTCAATCTCGTTTCCATTTCAAACTAATTGTACCCTTTGTTGTAACTTGACATCATTTTTCTAAGCACCAATCATCATATGCCTCAACTCAGGCATAGCTTTTAATTGAGCTAACAAAACTCCATTAGATGCAATTCTCCATGTACCGTGTTTCAGGGATAAAACATAAAAAAAATTTCTGCTTAAGGCGTCTACCACCACATTAGCTTTTCCTTGGGTGGTAATCTACTATGCAATATAGTATTTGAACAATTCTAACCACAGACGTTGCCTCAAATTCAGTTCATTTTGAGTTAACAGATACTTAAGACTCTTATGATCTGTAAATATTCTACATTTTTCACCATATAAATAGTGACACCATATTTTCAAAGCAAACACTACAGCTACCAATTCCCGATCATGTGTGGGATAATTATGCTCATGCGGTTTCAACTGTCTTGAGGCATATGCCACCACTTTTCCATCTTACATCAATACACATCCTAAACCAATCCTTGAAGCATCACTATACATGGCGTATTCTCTACTCGGAGTAGGCTGAGTCAACACCGGTGCTTCAACTAGTATTTTCTTTAACTGTTCAAAACTTGACTAACATTTGTCATCCCATTCAAACTTCATCCCTTTCCAAAGTAACTTAGTAAGTGTAGAGGCTATGACGGAGAATCCCTGCTACTTAACTGGTCACACCCAAATTTAAACTCAAGAAACTTTTCTACATTCACATTTTAAGGCGATTTCCAATTCAATACCGTCTAATCTGCAAGGCCAACTTCCTAATAATTTACAAGACACAATATGGCCTAGGAATGACACTTCCTTAAGCAAAAAATCACAACTTTGCAAACAACTTTTTCTCTCTTTGGATCCGCAACTAGGGGTGCTAATGAGACGAGACAACTCAAGGAAGCTACTCTCGAACTCGACTCTACCAAAACTCGACTGATATGAGCCTTACCCTGAATGGCTAACGAGTCGGTCGAGCAAACTCAGAATCCCCGATCTCAAAAGCTCGCGAGAAACTTAAAATATTTGTATATTAAATTTTAAAGTTTTTTTAAAATTTATATCTTTACTTTAGGATGTCATAAATAATATATCTCTATTTTGTATTCTTAAAAATCATAAAATTTTCATTATTTATTTGGGGCTATAAATATATTTATTTTAAAAATAATTAATTTTCTTAAAAAAATATTTAAGAGAACTCGAGTTCGAGTTTTGCGTTTTCGAGTTCGATTCGAGCTTCATTTTTCGTTTGTGCTTTGAGCTCGAGTTAAGCCTCGGATTCGAAGCTAAGTTCGAGTCGAGCGAATAACCCGAGCTCGACTCGCATCATTAGCACCCCTATCCGCAACACTTTCCTCAAATGTTGTTCATGTTCTTGTGCATCCTTAGAATACACCAAGATGTCATCTATGAATACCACTACAAACCGGTCCAAATAAGGGTGGAATACCCTATTCATCAAGTCCATGAATGCTGCCGGAGCATTAGTCAACCAAATGGCATTACTAAAAACTAATAATGACCATATCGGGTTCTAAAGGTCAAGTTGACATCAACATCTTCAATTCGGTTGATAATATCCCGAATAAGTGTCATTTTGAAAAGACGTCGTCTTTCTCAACTGATCGAAAAGATCTTCTATTCTCGACAACAGATATTTATTTTTCACTGTTACCTTATTTATTTGCCGATAATCAATGCACATCCGAAGAGTGCCATCTTTCTTTTTGACAAACAAAACCGGTGCACCCTAGGGTGAAACACTAGGTCAGACGAATCCTTTATCCAATAGCTCCTGTAGCCAGCTTTCAACTCTTTAGTTCCAATGAACCATACTATATGCGCTCCTAGAAATAGGAGTTGTTCCATGTAAAGCCTAATAAATCAAGATCTACTTTCTGCAAACCCAAGAATTCCCGAAACACATCAGAAATTCCTTTATCACCTGGAATATTTTCCGCATTTACTCGTCCTCTTAGAGTCAAGCGCCAAGGCCAAAAGGCTTCACATCCTTTCTAAGAAAAACACTGGGCTACATATCGAAATTATATTCGACATCATCCACATAACATGTACAGTTACCTCCGACAAGTCGAACATTTAAGCATTATTGTTTTCTTATCACAATCAATTATAACCGATGTTTAGATAATCAATCTATCCCCAATATCAAGTCAAACTCGTGAAAAGGCAATGCAATTAGATCAACAGAGAACTCTCTATCATGGATCATCAGAGGACAATTCTTATACAATCGGTTGACTTTAACAACATTCCCGAGGAATTTATTAACATACATCTATATAAAGGCTACTACTTGATAGCGATTTGTTACTCGATTGTTCAATGCACATATATAAAGATGTGTAGAACTGGATCAAGCAAAACTTATTTCAATGTCATAAAGAGTGAAATTACCCGTGATAACCCCTAGTGCATCCTAATATTCTCGAGCTCTCATGGCATAGGCTCGAGCTAGGGATCCTAGTAGTAAGAGCGTTTATTGTTCGATCACGATGCTTGCCATCTACTAAGCTACACTCACCCACTGCCTATCACAAGTCGATTGGAGTACATTTGATCCTCCTTGCTACTTCCTTAAGGATTTCAAAGTTCGGATCACAAGTGGATAGCTCACCATAAGATGATGCAGTGCTTCCACATCGAGCAACCCCCATCAGTCTGCGAGTACTAGAATGATGTTTGTGGCGGTGCTGAGGCAAGGCTGATTCTTTCTTCTTGTTAGGTTGAAATTTTCCACCGAATCAGATGTCATTGTAGTCTTGCCTTCTACCTCTAATGTGAAGCTATGTCTTAATTCGGCTTGGAGACTGAGTCCTTTTACATGAGGAGGACCACTGCTGCGGAGAACACTCTGGATTTCTTTCTGATTCATCATTTCGATTTCTCGAATCTTCTGGCAACTTACCGATTGATAAAGGAATTTACCCTTGCAATGATGCAGTAAGCTGGAGCTTTCTTTATAAGACTCCTTTGCAAGTAATCTCATGTCTGTCAGATTTTAGTAAGAGTGGTTCTGTCATATTACTACGGCTAAACTCTTTCATATTATTTGTCCTTTCCTTGTTAGGGTCGAAATTTCTTCCACTTGGACTCTCTGTAATCATTGGTGACATACTTTGTCTGAAATTCTTAGACAAAGAAGTCCCATGAAATTGGGTCTGGGAGCAGTGGATTTCTTAAAACAGCTGCAATCATAATTTTACGCCAAATGCAGGCATACATTTAGTCATCATTGAGGACATTTCGCCGTTGAGCCCTTTGCAATTTCTCAAGCAAAACTTCGGCTTTATCAAACTCTTCAAACTTGTACATGAAGTTCTTCACCATAAAAATCTTTCTTACCTAATCAATCGGAGCTTTAAGGGGCGTGAGTTGATCTAAGGCCCTTTCCATATCCTGAGAAATTTTTAACAATGCTTCGATTGACACATGTTCACTTCTAGGCCCCAAGTCTGACGGACGAGACGAGATGGATCAAGATCCATGGATTGGCAGCTTTCAAGCTGATTTCCTCCATTTGTCTTTGGGATTGGTCCGTATTATAATCAATATACAAAAGCGAGACGTCGCGTTAGTAGAAACGCATTCTTATGTAGGTACATTTTTAACTTAATAGTTTTCGAAGCGGCAGAAACCCCATCACTCACGATGCGTAGGCGCAACACCTTCCCTCGACCGCGTCAAGTGAGGGGATGTCACACAGAACAAAGAATTATTGACTTGACATTAATTCAGACTAAATTTCAAGCATATATTCGTGAAGGAGATAAACTTGTAAAATCTACCATAGTAGTGTTTAAATTTAATACATGTACATATATGTACAGTCGACTACTTGTATTTACACAAGTTACACTATCTCCAAAATATCACGTTTACATTTTATTACAACAAAAACCAATCCGAGGACCTACATTAGAAGGACTCATAATGCTGTGTTGGCCCTAGTGAGTGTCCCTGGCGACATTTTCAGTATCTACACGGATGAAACACTCGTGCTAAGCTTCAAGCTTAATGGGTAAACAGATAACATATATGACAACTTATGGTGGTCCTCAATTATAGTATACATGAAAAATAATTCGCATATCAGAATATTCAATCTCTCGTAGGAGTACATAACAAATGTTTTATATCAGAAGGTACCCGTAGGTACACTATAGGACATAACTGAGATATGCATTAGCGTCAAGGTTGATTGCTTTTGTTTTCTTATGGTTCATTATTCAGATACTTATCATATAATGCTTACCTACATAGTCCGGTATAATATGAATGAGAGGATGCAACCGCAGTAGGTGCGAAGGTCTGATGCAATCACGAACAAAGTGTCGAAGCTTAAACAAAGCGTGTGCAACACAAAACGGGAGTGTCGTAACTTTTCGAATAGGCGATACTGTCACCTGAAAGCGAAGTGTTGGAGTAGCAGCTGAGCGAGATCTTAGAAAAACGCATTCCTATTATTCATATCGGTCTTAAGCAGGCATACAATTATATGTGTTTTAGAGCATTTTATTCCAGTCTTAATAACATTCATGTAGTTGTGTAACCTAAAATGCAAGAATTCATATCCATTTCCTAACGATTACCCTGATCCCACATTTGCTTAGGTTTTGTAGGAATAGCAATTAAACAAGCAATGTATAGAACGAGAAACAAAGCATGTTCAGAAGAATTGGTTCGTTGAGGCGAAGCATCCCTTCACCTAGGCGGAGTAGACATGGTTCAAGAGATAGTCTCGGGTTCGCCTAGGTGAGCACTCATTCGCCTAAGCAGAGAGGCATCGGGTTGGAACAGAAATGAGGCATTTTTTTGCCTTATTTCACCGGACACATCCAATCCAAAACAAAACAAATTCAAACCAAATCACAAAACCCCACTCAAGATAACCAAAAACACATTTTATATGGAAGAGTTAAAGTTTTCCTAACACACTTTATAAACAAAGGGGGTTAGGATAGTTTCCTGACCTTGATTCTTTTGAAAGACTTCAACCTAGCCTTCTTTTTCTTCTTTTTCTTCTCTTCTTTCTTTCCTTCTTGTACTTGATCAAGTAGAACCCCAAAAGATGGAGAAATAGGAACCCAAAAAATGGCTTCTTCTCCCAAACCATATGCCCTAACTCTCTTTCTTAGCCCAAAATGGGAAATTCCCAATCTAAAAGACAATTTGGTGTCTTATGGGTTGTGAATTTTTCCTTTTATGGCTTTTTAGTTTTCCATGTTTTATTTAAGTATGCAAATCACATCATGATTAAATAGCGTATAATCTTAACTACATGTGTCCTTAAGTCCCTAATTTAACAATTTACCATTATCACCTTTACTTCTTTAATAAATCATGTTATATTCTTTTTTACACTTAGCACTTAATTTCCAAAAAATACAAATTTGACTTCCATTATACCCTAAACACATCATAAAACTAGTATAGTATAATTTGAGGTGTTACACAAACACAACCTCAAAAAAAAATGTTAAACATGTTTGGAATGGTTTTTATAATAAAAACCGATTTTTAATCTTGAATGGTGACTTAATTAGTGTCTTGAGTTTGATCGTTAATGGCTAAGTCGTTTTTTTTTAAATTAAATACTTTGTTACAATATAATAAATTGTCCCCATTGGGACCCCTCCCCTTCTTGTATGTCCTATAGTTTTAAACTTTGAACGCTTTATCAACTTAGTTAGGCATGTAGAGATACATGTTTTATTTAGTCATTAATTTAGAGTCTTAATTTGGGGTGTTACACAAACACAACCTCAAAAAAAATGTTAAACATGCTTGGAATGGTTTTTATAATAAAAACCGATTTTTAATCTTGAATGGTGACTTAATTAGTGTCTCGAGTTTGATCGTTAATGTCTAAGTTGTTTTTTTTTTTTGACAATTTAGTACTTTGTTATAATATAATAAATTATCCCTAGTGGACATAAGTTGGCATATATTGCGTGTTTTTAAAAACTTTGAGCGTTTTGCTATCGGCGGAGTTAGGCGACATAAGAGGTGTATTTTATTTGGTCATTAATTTGAAGTCTTGCTCAGTCAGTGTTGTTAAGTGCTTATAAGATGAATGTTACCTTTCAAGAATCAGATGAACCTGAAACATAAGATAGCGGAGTCTTTGGTAAGACGATCTAACAACCATGGCCGATATTTTAAAAATCGGATCGATAATTAAATCAGAAAAGTTACTAGTTTATGGTTTAGGGGTCGAATCAATAATCAAACCGCGGTCGAATCGAATTAAACCCGGACCAAAAAGATCATCGATCGGATCAATCGATTCGATCCGATTTTTAAAACACTAAGCACAACCAAGGTTATAAAAAAAATAAAAACCAATATTTATAGAAAAAAACCATTGGGAAGTATTCCCATGTGAGGTGTATCATCATAATTTCTAAATTTAGCATAAAGTTAAAAATTGCCAATGCCACGTCAAAGTGTAGTGCACAACGTGTGTCGGTTGGATTTCCAAATAGTAAGATAATGAATCATACAGAATAAAAATTGCCCCTGCTTTCTTCCGTATATACACATATTACCATTATCATTACCTTTTCCCAAAATTTTATAATAAATTCATATAGAAATTAAATTTACTATATTCTTTTTTTTTTAAAGATAATTTACTATATATTCTAGTAAACAGTTTTTCAAATTCTTAACGTTAGTGGATATAAAGTTACCAATATGCCCATCAGCTCTTCTTGCCATCTAATCAACCACAACAATGATAGCATACCCGTCGAAATCAAGAGCACGTAGTGTAATTTTTATGTTTGGGAAAGGAGTAGATGGTAATTATACTAGAAACAGAAATGAAAATGTTACCGTTAAGTGGAAAAGGGAAATGTCAACTTTTACTAGAATAAGGTCGTGATTCGAACGTTTGAGAGAGAGGGAGGGGCATGATTGGAATTACACAAAAGTTGATATAGTTAGTTGTGGGCATCCCGACTTTAATAATAATAATATGTAGGTGGGCCCCACCTCAAGTTTATAAATTATTCACGTTTTCATGCTCCAATTATCGCCGACTAATTATGCCCTTTTTCTTAAATAAATATAATATTTTTTTTTATTTCAAATACTAAATAATATTATATAACGTATAAAATAAAATATCCAAAAATCATCATTGATTTTGTTATTTCAAATCACTTTGTATAATAAGGTGCACAAAATTCTTGAGTTTTCTTGTATATCCTTTTTTATCCTTTGTCTTATAATATTCTCTGAGTTTTTCTGTATATCTTATTTTATCTTTTATTAATTTGTAATATTATCGAGTTTTTTGGTATGTCCCATTTTATCCTTTATTCTATTTTACTTCAATAATTAATGATTCATTATATTCATTTGATTAAAATAAAATCACAACGAGATTGAAATTTTTAACAAATAAAACTGTTTCGTTAGGCATTTTAACTTGTTAACAATTTCTAATAAGTTTTTTTATCGAGGACTTGATATTTGTTATTTTTGAATAATTATTTTAATATTTCAAAATTAAAATTAATACTATCGCATATAATGTAAATGGAAAGAAAAAAAAAACAAAAGGGATAATGGCAGTGATATCACATTTAACTATTTAAGTTATTTAATTGGGAAAATTGAATTAATTCTTTAGAGGGAAAGGGCATTTGTACTTGAGGAAAAGAAGTGGCACAAAACAAGAAGCGAAATCATTTTACCCTCCCAAATTGAGAGAGAGAGAAAAGAAACACAAAGAAGAATCCAAATGAGAGCTTCATCTCCACAGCAGTGATGACCAAAATCAAATCAAATCAAATCGCAGAGACGACGGAAAACAGAGAAGGAAAAGCTACCGTTGCGTGATCTTCGATTGAAACCAACTTTTTTTTTTCATTCTAGAGAGAGATTCAGGGCGAGTGGAATCACAGAGCTAGGGTTAGGGTTTCTAGAAGAAGAGGAGGAGGAGGGGATGACGACGACGACGACGGAGGTGGTACTCCACATCTACGACGTTACTAACAGTGGCTCAGATAAGACGAACAATACTATTGTTCAGATCAACAAGATCTTTAAAGACGGTATTGGCCTCGGTGGCATTTTCCACAGCGCCGTGCAGGTCTTTCTTTTTTATAAATCCGTCTGCTTTCATCAATATGCTTGATGTATTTTTGAGTTGTTTGGATTTTTAGTTTTCTTCAATTTTTTTTTCCTGTTGTTGGGGATGAGATCTGGAAATGTGGATTTTTACTTTGATTGAACACTTCAGCCGTCCTTGTGATTTGAAAGTGAGCCCATTGTTTGGTTGAGTTTCACTCCGTGGAGTACAATTGCGGAAAAGTAGTTGCACAGTGAGAGAAATAGTTTCAAATTAATTGGTGTGGAAATTGATCCCGTTTTACATGGCCTTAGGGTTTCGGTGTTTATGGAGTAATGTGAGTGTGTTGTTATGGTCGACGAATTATGGGTTGTTTTTGGAAGTATAGCAGTTAATAGTGTTTGATGTTGCAAGAAAATGTTTTCAATGAATCAGGTATGGTTTGTATTTTGGGTTTTGATATCAGTAAAGCTGTTCTTGTACGGATGAGAAGAGGGATCTGATAGAGAAATGGGTCTGTAGGCGTGGCAAAGTGTCTTACTCTTTAAGAGAGTGCAGTTGAACAGACCAGGTTGTTTTATTTCATTTATTTTATTTCCTTTTGTGCATATCTACTCTAATTGTCCATAGTGCTGTATCTTGTAATTTCCCAAATTTTAATTTGGTAGGGATTAGTTCTGTTTCATATCAAGATCTGAAGGTAATCATAAGGCTCCCATATTCTCTTTATGTAGGTTTGAACTAAATCTTGAGTCTTCGATATTTTCCTCGGATTCTAAAAAATATAATTCCTCACTTTGATGGCGTGTAAAATAAGTTACATGGAGGAGTTCTCTTATGTGTGAATATCATGCATACATTGAGGAATACTTTCTTTATTTTCCCATGATAGTCTGCCTGAGCTAATCACTCAACATACAACTGGCAAAATTCATATCTGGGTGGTGTATTGAGGCCTCCGTTCCGCGGTAAAGTGCTGGGGTGGGGATTTCAAGCACAGAAGTTCCAGGATCAAGTTCCAATGTGGGCCCAAAAAAAAAAAAAAAAATTCATATCTGGTGGCATGCAAAGAAGTTTGTCCTTCTTGCACTTTTTTTTGTTTTATATATTTTCCTTAATGTCCAGACTAGACATGAAGATCAAACTGCCTGTTCGTCATAGTTACCCATCTGATCAGGATTGATCTCCATAAACATTTACCTTGAAACCCGGCCCACCCTACTGTCCACTCTCCTTTTAACTTTATATTTCTTTTGTTTATTCAAGACAGGTGGTGGTTACAAGTGATAGACTGCTGAAATTGATGACCATGAAACTGTATGCTTCTTATTCACTTAAAGGAGGCATGTATATTTAGGGATCTATGCAACAAGGTGAAACTCTTTAGTTTGCGTTTGAAACAGCTTCTGTTATAGGCCTACAATTTTCATTAAGATGTTGTTTTCCCTTTCTTTTGAAGAAGTTACCTTATTGCGGAAAATAGAGAGAGCCTCCAAAGAAAAAGGAAAATGGAAAGACGGTGAATGGTAAATGGAAGTAGATGGTGGAAAACCAGAGAGCTTTTCTAATTCACGAAGGAAATTTTAAGAGGAATTTGAAATCACCCACAAAAGGCTCTAAAGAAGTATTGCTTTGTTTGGCTGCAGATGTTCACATTTAGCTGAATGCTTAAATCACTCGAGTGCACCATAGTGGAAAGAGAAGAGAGCTCATTGATATTTTGTACAGCCTTTTAAAGTTTCCATACACTCCAATGAGAAGATGCAACTTCCCTACACTTCCTAGGTTTCTGAAATGGGACTGCCTTGGGACAACCTATAATCAAGATCTACCTGGGAGCCAAAACTTTGATTATTAAGGATTATGTGAATGGGGAAGATGCAACTGCCTCCTGCTACCTAGTAATTTTGGAATGGAAATGTCTTGGATGTAACCTATAATGGAGGCTCAAACAGGAGCCAAAATCCTGATTTTATCAAGTTTTATGTGAATCGAACAAGAATCCTCTTATCCTAAATTTAGGGAAGGATGCCAAAAATTTGCCAAATCATATGTGCTTTCCTCACTATACTCCACCAACATTAGAGAGGGAGGTTCCATGAAAGGAAATGGAATCTCTACTGACCATCCAACTACATAATGTATGTTAAATGCATGGTCTTCCGGATCAAGTATGATAGAAGGAATAGACGTTCATTTAATGCATACCCTTTTTTTATCAGTTTTATGTATAATCACCCTTTGGAAAACCATTGATCACCTGTTCTTTTCTTGCCCAGTAGCTAAAGGGTCTTGTAGGTTGCTCATCAGTTTAAAGGGCAAGGATTTTGTGGGTTATCAGTTTTTTTGGAGTGTAACAGACGTTCATCTAATGCAGTATATTATTATTATTATGTTATACTTACACTAGATTTATGCATTAGTTTTTAACCACCCAAGATTGGCAGTTAATGGTACGAGTCCTGAAGTACATAAAAGCATCTGTGTGATGAATTTATATCCATAGGAGACTATATATGGTTGTAGATTTGAATCATAATAATTTTTTCATGGATGTTATTGATATGTTACATGTAAGAAACATATTTATTGAAGGAGAAATCTTTGGTTTCATGTATCATGTCTTCCTTTGTATTACAAATGATTGTGTGTGTCAAACAATGGGTCTCTCCTACCCGATTCATTCTTATAACAAACTATTCCTCTTCATTCATATCCTATGACCATTTGTTTGTGTTGTTTCATTTGGCAAGATTATGGTAGTTTTTCTTGTGTTCCTTAGTACAAAATTGTTTGATTAATTTTGATGGATGGTAGTGCTTGGAGATGCTCTCTTATTCTGTAATTAGATGGTTTATGCAATATTTGACAGGTTTATGGGGAAGATGAATGGTCATTTGGATTCTGTGAACAAGGACCTGGGGTTTTTAGTTGCCCTGCTAGCAAGAATCCAATGTACACATATCGAGAATGCATTGTTCTTGGAAGAACAAACTTTTCAATCTTCAAGGTCAATCAAATCCTGAGAGAACTTAGTAGAGAGTGGCCTGGAAGCTCTTACGACTTGTTAGCAAAAAATTGCAATCACTTTTGTGATGAGTTTTGCGAAAAACTTGGTGTGCCGAAACTTCCTGGTATTACTTATTTTCATTTCTGTACTATTGTGTTCATGCAAACTTGGATGGATGATTCTCTAAAGCCTCCTTATTAAGAACGATTGCCTTTTGATCCATTTGAAGTCTATCACCAGTCACTTAATATATAACAGACCTCATTTGACTAGCTAAAAAATGAATTTGTTCCTTGCTTAATTTATCCATGCATGTGTTACCATCAGTTTTTAAATCCAAATCATAATAAGAGCAAACAAAAAGTGGTTGGCCTTATTTGTTATGCCTTTAAAATTAGATTGTTGGACTTTATAGGGAAAAAAGTGGTAGGCCTTATTTGTTATACCTTTAAAATTAGATTGTTGGACCTTATAGGGAAAAATAATTGCAAATTTTAAAATTCTCCCTTCTGTTACAGGTTGGGTGAATCGGTTTGCTAATGCTGGTGATGCTGCCATGGAAGTCGCTGGAAATACAGCATTGCGGGTGAGATACCTCTTGCATTTCCAGTTGTCATATATTCAACTGATTTATATTTACAAACTAATTTATTGCTAGTTTCTACTACCGGTCTTGTAGAAACATTGTGTACCAACTTTACTTCTATTTAGGCACAACAGACAATTTTTTTAGCCTGAGTTAACTCAGTTTTCTGTCAACCTATAATGTTTTACTAGCTGCAGTTCTAGTTTTTTATTAATGTTTCAATTGTTTATTTCCACATTCTCCCCCCCCCTATCTTCTTCCACCAAAACTCAGCCGCACATAGGGAATCTTTCTAGAATGTGTAGATTCTCTCCCCTAACATAACAGAAGAAGGTTACCCACTCATTGATTTCAGTATTAGGCCCTTTAACATATGTAACCATTTGTAAGAAGGAAGGATTGAATGGCAATTCCTTCAGCACTCATTTTGTTTCTCCAACAATCAATATGACAATTTTTTTCTTTTTCTTTTTCTTTTTCTTTTTCAAACTTAACTAGATTGGAAATATGGCAGTTATAAAATTATTTTGGTGCTTGTTGGTACATGAATTATTTCCCTAATTGGACTTAATGTGGGGGGGGTTCTCACAGTTTAGACAAGCGAAGACAGAGATTGTTACAGCCAGCAAGGTGGCATACCGATTCCTTTTGGGTGTTACTTCCAACTCGGCAGTCACCCCAGAATCCCCAGGCAATTCAAACAGGGCCAGATTCCAAGCAGCTTGGTTCAAAAGTCTTGTTTCTCCTGGTGCCAGACCATCCAGTAGTTCGGAAATTGAAAATCAGGAGGATGTTGTTAGGCAGAATTAACAGTATAATGTTTGAGGAGAAGGGTTTTTTCTTTTTCTTTTTTTCCTCTGATCATCACCCCCCATCCACTTGAGTTAAAACTGTTGAAATCTATTGACAAATTATTCATTGTGTATCATTGTAAAATGTTTCTTTCCTGTTAATTTGAAATGTCTAGATTTGCCCAAACCGGACTAGAACACGTCCTACTGTGTTTTGCCTTATTTCTTCTTCCCCCCATGCCAATTTGGGCCTGTTTGTTTGTTTACAGTTTTTAAAAACTGTTTTTTGTTTTCAAAAACAGGGAAAACGTTTTCAATTTGGTTTTTTTTTTCTCTTTCGAAAAACATAAAAAAAAAAAAACACTAAATTTAAAGAATAAAAAAGAGTTTTTAGAGAACATCTTTTTGGTGTTCTCTGTGTTTTAAAAAATATGGACCAAACAGGCTCCTTTATCTCCGGAAGGTCTTATATGGCCGGGGAGCAAAGCTGATCATACTTTCTCAGCGTGTATCCGAGTTAGCCTTTGAGGTTCTTATTTTGAATTCTTTTATAGTCTCTCTGTAAAGAACTGCAACAAGTGGTTTATGCCTTGCAAAGAAGAAAGCTTTAGTTAGTTCAATGGGGGGGTGGTTTGCTTTTCTATTTGGAATTTACTGGTTGGTTTACATGGGATTTTTAAAACATGGAGTTTTACCAAGTGTGTTGTGCGCGATGACCCGGACAAAGTTGTCAAAGGCTGTAATAGTTGTTGATTTTAACTCACAGTCACAGTGTACAAAATACAAATTATACAATAGCAATGGTATATGACTTATGAGTATTACATGGTTAACACTACTCTGGCAGCTTCTCGAAAAAATTCCACCTTAACGTAGAGGGAAAGCTAGAAGCCTAGAACAGTAGGTGTAAAACAGTTAAAAAGAAGTTTAGTTCTTTCTTTCCGTTGCCTCTCTAAATGGTCACCATTTTCTCCTATGCGAGAGTATATATACCTACCTACCTGATTCCTCGTTAAAGAAGCCTGCAGAATCTGAAAAAGAGACGATATCCCTTACAAGTTACAAGACAGGGTTGCCCTTCCTCTTCCCCCAATATACAATATACACAAAAGATTTGTATATTTTGGGATGAGAAATGGTGAAATAATATAACTCACTCTAGGAAGAAGATGTAGTATACTGACGAATTTACAAAATCACTAAAATGATCTTTCATTCCATTCAAAATAATGCTCGCTCTTGGGGTAGCTAAATACAACACTAATGGATCTATTAATATAATATAATATATTGAGAGTTTGAAGAACAACCCACAAAGTAAGAAACAAAAGAAAAATATCAAAAAAAGAGATGGAGGGAGGGAGGGGGCTGTAGAGAAGAAGACTATCTCTCTGTAAATATATGTCTCAGGGTAATATCTGAACATTGAACTGCAACAAAATGTTTTAACGCTGAACTGAAGCAGTGGAGTGATGTGTGTATCCGATGTGCAGGATGGTCACATACACCAGAAATATATACAAACCATTATTCAGAACTATGACATAACCATGAAACTAAGAAAATTCATTCAGAGTTACTGGACCACACCACCACCACCCCCATATATATATATATATATAAACCGACGCCTGTTCATACTCTTACCCTCTTAAGATTCCATTGAAAACAATGGTGTCCACAGGTTCATCTTCTGCAATTTGGAGTGATGAAACAGCCTGTGCTGCAAGCAAACCTGCTGAGATTTCCGTAGTCTCCCAACCTCCCTCCTCAAAATACGAAGGATGGATGTCTCTTCTAAAAGGGCCAGATGAAACAGACCAGTCACCATTGCCCAAATAGTTCCATTCGCATCCAGATCCATAGACATCAGAGACCCACTCAATTTCTTTGAGTGGGCATTTTGTAGGGCTTTGACAAGGAACGCCAGATCTTCCGCCCATCAAGAGGTCGATGCTGCTAGCACAATCCCATGGGTTGAACCCCTCATCTTTCTTCAGCGCCATCTTACGCAAATCATCCGAGTCTTCACCAAGTAGGACATGCAGCGCAACTGCTTCAGCAATTGCAGCTCCCTCTTCATCAAGCCTCTGCTGTTCCTCTTTCTTTTTCTGTTTCTTCTTTTCCAGTTCAGAGATAATAGCAGCAGAGGTAGCTAGGGCTTTCTCCAAGCGCCTTTTTTTCTTCTCAGCCTGTTTTTGACGATCCAACTCATCTTTCACTTGCTTCTTCTTCACTTTTCTAACAGCAGATGGAACTTTAGTACATGCCATGTTATCCATGACCACAACCAACTTCTCTAACCACCCAGTCTTGTTTGCTCAATTTCTTTTCCTCAGAAGAACTCTAAAACATATACATTTTCTCTATAATTGTTTCTTTCTCTTTTTTTTTTCTCCTTTTTCTTTTCACACAAACTTCAACTCTAATTAATTTTTCCGACTCAGTAACTAATAATATTAAGTAAAATCCTGACACCTACACCCACTCAGGTCTGAAAGAGTACCTCATCTTACGGACGGCACAATCCCAAACAGAAACAATAGGGCATAGCAGAAGAGCAAAATGATAAGCACTCACAAATCCATCCTTTGACACCATTCTTCCTAATTTTCCACAGCCCTTGCATTTACCCATCTTATGAGGACCAGTAAAACTAAAAAGCTGATATGCAGCAGCCAAGCTTTCAGTTCAGATCAAACAGCTCACATGGCCCTCCCTACTGCAACAAAAGTAAAGCAACAGAGTTTTACGTCATCCACATTTATATGACACGGGAATTTTTACCGCAACACATTAAAAAGCAGTATGCCCACAGGCTCACATGGAAACACAACATAGTTTGGTGACTTAAATCAGAAAACATAGAAACTGAAAGAGCCACATGCATAAATGCATAGACACCAATGATCAAAGTCCTGTTCAGACAAGACAGTGCACATGGCCTTGTACTGTGCAATTGAAGTCAAAAATGAAAAGTTCAACATTTGCCTACATATATTTGAAATAAAGTAATGTCCACAGAAATATATAAACACATGCAAGCCCAAAATTAACAGAAGAACACATACAGAAAAGGATATAAGCAGGTAAAAACAGAAACACGGATGTAATTTCTACTCTATCCCTAGTTCCAACAATAAACAAATATAATGAACAGATTGAATTCACACACATTGAAGAAAAAAAAGAATCCTTGCTTTAGCCCTAATCTAAATAAATCATTCTAAATCCAATTACATATTTGATCAAAATGCAAATTGAAATTCAATTATTTGATTTTCCCAAAGCGGAATCAAAACATTGAGTGACAGCTGACATTTCAAGTAGACTGTAAAAAATTCAGAAATAATCAGCATCAGAAAATGCTCAAGTATCACAGATTTATTCACTAGAAGCGGAATCCATCCCTGAAAAGTAGAAATCAAACAAGGAAACTTGATAAAAGAAGGAAGCATACACATATCAACCAGAGATGGAGGGGGGAGAGCGACTGTAAGTCACATGAAAAAAAGTGTGACACAATTTGTTTTGGCAACCCTTGTTGCTAAATAAGTTTTTATAAATGTCAGAAATTCCAAGAAAACTGTTCCCTTTTTATGCCCAATGCAAAAGTTTTTAGAAATATCTATTTCTACAAAGTTTCTCGTTTTTCTAATGTTAGGTGTCTTGGTGGGGCCATTCCTAGTCCTTTTTGCTAAACGAGTTATTAGCTTTAAGAGAAATTTCTTCAAATATACCTTTAAAATAGGACTATCATAGAGGAATCAAATCTTGATGAAAAGTTATACTGACAAAAAGGAAGAATAAGAGGCAAAAAATTTACATTTTAATTTTCAAGTTTGCTTTTGAATTAACAAAACCAACAGACTTAACAAAAATTGCCGGTGGTCTTTGCCAGTTATTAAAACATTTCTGAGAAATGGAAAAAGTGAAAAAGAAAATCCTACTAAAATGTTGAACAAAACTTATCACAGAATTATCCTCTTTTAACAAAAAACCAACTATTCACTATTTTTGCTTCTAGAGGCATAAGTAACTACAGCCAATTGGCATCACTTGTTTCTAAGAGACTACTTTTCCTAATCAGTGGTTTACAGGGTGTAATACTGAAAATACGATCCTTTTCATGGCCTAATGGTGAGAATATGATTCTTCATCCCCCACTTTATCTTCACATTTAAACTTTTAAAGGAGTGAAAAACTGCCACGCCAAAGGGGAACTCCTAGCTTTAGTCCGAGCTCACACAACCTAATCACACGCTTGATCCAAAATATTAAAGTGAGATATTGCAAACCAATGAGAGCATTTACCCAATGTAGAAAACAACGGTATGAACTGAGATTTAATGGCTCAAAACACCAGAAATTGAAAAAGGCCCAAATCCAAAAAGCACAAATGTATAACAAATCTAACCCCTGAAACAGGAACTCCGTGTAGCTGACCTCCCTAATTTATGATCCCTGAAAAAAAAATGATAAAAAGCAAACCATATCCCTAATGTTTTATTTGGTTGAACAATTGAAGATAAACAAATCAGAATTAGAAGTTCAAATCTTAAGGTTTGGAGCAGTCCCCCACTAAATTGAGTGTAAGTTCTCACTAATTGGCTTATAGAAGGCAAGTGCTCATTCTTCGGACCCCAAAATAGCACACGGCCAAATTCAAGAAACCATTTCCTTTCCTTCCTTCCAGTTCTTCTCAGGAACCAAAAGAAAGGCTCAATTCCACAAAATCAGAAGTCCCACCACCAGATCCATTCAAAAAAATCTACACCAAAAACCCAAATTCATCAAAAACCCTTCGAACCCACAAATTTGACTATGTGATCTACACCTACTACACCCTGACACAGAACAATCAAAATCCAACAGCACAATTCACATTTGCGAAAAAAAATCAAAAGCAGATCCAAACACCCAATTCAGTAAACACACAAAAACAAGAACAAAATCCATAACCAAATAGAGTTCGCACCCCCAAAAATAATTCACAGAACAATAACAAAAAGAAAATCAACAAACCTGACTGAAACTGAATGGCAGAGAGGGAAAATCAGAAGAAGGGCCTCACACTTTCTCAGTGCCCTCGGAAAGTAGAGAGAAAGGGAAAAAGAAAACTAGGGTTTAGTAATCTGTTGCTTGGATCCAAAGAAAACCTAATTTCCTACAGAGAAAGAGAGAGAGAAATATAACTGATCACATGAGAGCACTGAGGGAAGGAAGAGGGATAAGGAAGGGAGGGCACTTCAGTCATTCCACACTCATGATAGACACGCGGCGCCCAATGATTGGAAGTACACGTAAAGTAAATCTAGAATCTCACAAATTTCTTGTTGTGGAATGGGACAATGTGTACGATTGACTGTAGTGGCTGAGAACACGTGGAACATTGTCGTGGATGATGATCCTTAAAGTGGGTCCCAACCGAAAGAAAAAAAAAAAAGAAAGATCATAGTGCTTTTTGGTGGACGTACACCCTCTGATATGCTTACTTTCTAGGGGAAAGGCTAAATCGGACGGCTGAGATTTCAGATCTGGAGGGCACATGGGTCAACACTTCCGTTAAAGTCAAAAATGAAAAACCTCGGAGATAAAGTAGTTGACGTAAAAAAAAAAAAAATAAATAAATAATGGAATTTTCGGAGGGAATTTAAGTAATGACTAAGGAGTAAGGAGGGAGGTTCCTAACAAAGGTTTTCTTTTTGGGAATATTAATAAAAATAAATCCAAATGAATTTATTTATTTATTGAAGGAAAAAGGAACATAAAGAGGAATAATGTGTTCTTATTTGTACATGTTTGCATTCCTCCCTTTCACCTAATTTTGTTTGGTAACAATAATTAATATTATCATTTTTGGCCATATGTTGAAATAAACTCAAACCCAAAATTTGAGACTTCCAAACAGGTCAAAAGTTGGGGAAATGACCAGGAAGCAACGGCATATGTATTTTTACTAATTATGGTGTGTGTATTATTGTTATTGTTGAAGTGAAAATTTTAAAATCTAGTTTGATTTCAATTATTGATAATTTAAAAAATGTTGAAAAATATACGAGCCTGTTTTTTAAAGTTGTTTTTGATAACATATTTTGAAAATATAATTAACACTATTTTGGTGTTTTTTAGAATCCGTTTTTATACTTTGAATTTAGTGTTTTATGTATTCTTTATTTTTTTCGTAACAAAAAAAAAAAAAAGGAAACCCTTTGTTTTTTTCTTTGTTCTCGTGGTTTTTTATAACAAAAAACCAAATAAACCCTATTTTATTTACTTTTATTTATTTTGCAATACAAGTTTTAATACTTTGTTATTGTAGGAACTCGAGCATGGGACATCCCGTTAACCCATCTCGGGCCACGTCCCAAGGGCCGAAAAATATAATTAAAGTTTTATATATTAGATTGGTGGTTTTGAGATATTTTATTGAGTTCAGTTATAAAAAATAAGTTCTCATATGAGAACGAGTTTTATATCGTTAGATGATGTTTTTATTTCTTAAGATCTGTGTTTTCTCAAATATAATTTTAATCTACACAGATCTCAAAAAATAAAATCACCATTTAACGATGTAAAACTCGTTCTCATATGAGAACGAGCTTTTTATAGGTGAACCATATATTATTCTAGGGAAATAAAAAATTATTCTTGTTTGTATGATTAATTTTTATCCAACAGTGGTTTGATGAAATATTTTATTACTATAGTGTTTCTATGATTAATTTACTAAATCATTTATTTGAATGTAAAACTATAAATGATCATAATAATTCATTGTTAAATAATGTACAATTTCTTTAAAAGAACAACTTGAGGTATTAAAACATTTTTGTTATCGCAAATTTTGGGGCTTCCACTCTTTTTATTTTGATACAAAATATAAATCAGATCGAAAAACATGTCTAAATAATGTTTTTTTTTTAATTCTTTCGGGAACACAACTTCAGATTTGAAAATGTTAAAATTACCACCTATATACCATTAGATTTAACTAATAAATTAATTTGTTAAATTTTAATTTATCTTTAAAATCAATTTTGTGAGTTTACATCATTCCATTCTTAGTGAAACTTTAGTCTTAAACTTCACATAGGATAAAGTTTTATTCTGGTAGACTTGACATATTGAGTGTGCAAATAGTGAAGACTTTTATTTTATTTTTTAAGTAAAACAACTTTTTTTCAACCCTGTAAATTCATGTCCCCACAAATAAAAGATGCCAATCTTCTTTTATGTGAGTTAAGAACTCAAGTGTCATCCCAATACTAGCTAAAAGTTATTACGGTAGGTGAATTCGTCAAAGTTAGGTAATTATTTTGAAAACTGTTTCTGATAACAGGTTTTGAAAATATAGAAATTTTGATGTTTTTTTTTTTTAAATTGTTATTTTTTTTTTAAATTTAGTGTTTTTTATGTTTTTTTATAATGAAATGAAAAGGTGGAATTAAATGTGTTCTTTATGGGACTCCAACGAGTCGCTTCCGGTCGCCGAAGAAATGAGGCCTTAGCCTGGAGCCAGTTCCTACTTTTAGGGCTTGTTGGATCGGTCAACGGGCCGAGCTGCCCAGCCGAGCTTAAAATTCTGGCGCCTACGACTAACCCACTTACCCAAGCCCCATCTCTCCCCTCTCTCTTTCTCCCTTCCCTTGCCCCACCCCCTCCCCTTCCTGCCCCTGAAAATTTTCGAAAACGATGAACAATTTGATCCTAATGTAATACAATTAAATCAACCAATTTAACAATCATGGCATAATTTATAGAAAATGAAAAGAAAAACTTGCTTGAAGAATCCATCACGATAATTGAATATCCCAAGTAATAATATATATATGTTTTTCCTATGCCAGATCCGTAACACTTAAAATCGCCTCTTCACGATATAGCGACTGATTGACATCGACTTTCCGAATCAAACCCCTTTCAGTTCGTGTTTTTCTATGCCTTATATATATATATATATATATATATATATATATATATAAAGCGTTAGAAGATGAAGAGTTACTAATATTAAATATTAAAGGCGAAGAGAAGAGTTATTAATATTAAATGTCTTTTATTAAGACATTTACTTATATAACAAAACACACTAAAATACTTAAATTTTAACGAATTGGCACGGAGAGATTTACACCCGATAATTGTCTCTTAGATACTACACTAATTATCACCGTGTGTACGACGATAACAATTATCAATACTGAAATTATATGAATCAATTGTAAATTAAATCGCTTAACATTATCCCACTTGATCATATACGACTAGTATACAAATATATTAACATAACTCGAGCTCACTTAAAATGTTATATAAGTCACAACTTCGTAAGAACTAAACTACGTAATCACGGGCGGCCACGAGCCGACAAACGCCTTGATTCCCTTCCTATGTATCACAAGTCAATTCAATTCAAATGGGCCAATTTGATAAGATAGGACACCGAAAATACCTTATCCCACAATGTATTAAATAAGACCCTAATATCTATAATCATAATAAAATATGCATAACCTAAAATATGATTCATAGATACAAAATCCAAACAAACATTGATATCTAGAGTATCAAATAAACATAAACGTGCTAAACATAAATTCATACATGTATGACCAATCATCCGATATACAAGGACTTCGCTACTACTCCCATTTTACTAATATGGCCAATAAATGTTTTAGAGCTACTTCCTTTAGTCAACTGATCTCGCAATCATATCATGGGTGCCACGCACTATTTCCAACTCTTCGATTTTTGCACCTCTTCTTGACAAGATAGATACTTTAAATCCATACGCCGCACTGAAAGATTCATCATTCTTAGAGAAGAATACAACTGTCGCATTATCACAATAAATCCTCATTTGTTTAGCAATGGTACCAATGATACTTAAACCATTAATGAAATTGCGCAGCCACAACGATTGAACTGTAGCTTCAAAGCATGCTATAAATTCAACCTCCATAGTGGAAGTAGCAATGGATGTGATCGCTTACTACTCTTTCCATGAGATAGCTCCATCGCCTAGAAGGAACAAATAGCCAAATGTGGACTTTCTGTATCCTTATATCCAGATAGTCCGAGTCCGAGTAACCAACAACCTCAAGGTTACTAGTTCTTCTAGTATGTGAGTACGTGATCCCAAGGCCTTACAAGTACCTCAAAATCCGCAGCCTTCCACGAAATAATCCCGGATTTGATTGATAACGACCAACATACCGACCGGCAGCCATATCCCGCCTGGGCATGTGTCCGAGCATACATCAAACTCCCAACTAAAGAAGCATATGAATATTATCCATTTCTTTATGCTCCAAATCGCTGGGACATCGGGATAGAATCGAAACTGTCTTCTCTTCCGGATGGAACCGGACTAAGTGTACATGATTCCATTCAAATCTTTCTAGAACTTTCATGATGTGCTTCCTTTTGAGGATATCCCGTAAATCTCACGATCTATCCTAAATATTTTTATTTCGACCACATAGAAGCCTCACCCATATCCTTCATTTCAAAGTTACTAGAAAGGTAATTCTTAACACTCATGCAATAACCCACGATCACTAGCGTGAAGAAGAATATCATCTACATTAAACAACACAAGGATTATGAACTTGCTTCCCACTAACCTTCATGTATGCAACTCTGGCCAACTATCATTTCTACAAATCCATATGACAATACTAAGATCATTAAACTTCAAATACCATTGTCTGGAAGCTTGTTTTAATCCATAGATTGATTTCTTCAACCTACATACCAGATTTCTTTACTTGTGGTCTCAAAACTCGAGGTTGATCCATATATACCCTTCTTCCAAATCTCCATCGAGAGTTAATCGCTTTTAACATCCATTCGGGGCGGCTCAAGATCAAAATGAGCCACCAAAGCCATTACAATCCTTAAAGAGTCCTTTCTTAAATCGAGAGAAAGCCCTTTTGTAGTCACGCCATCCTTGGAGTGTAACCTTGGGCAAATGTCCGCTTCAGACTCGACATCGCTCTGGGAGTCTCGGCTGTCTTAAAGACCCACTTACGCCGACTTTAGAATCCTTCTAATTCCGTCATTTCCTAAACATTATCATTATCCATGGATTTCAACTCTTCCTTCGCCGCCATTAACCACTTATCAAAATTTTCACCGCCATGGCTCGGGTCGAAAGAGACCCATCATTATCAATGCTCGTCACTTCATGCTCAAGTGCATAAACTATATAAATATCTGGAATAGCCGATCTTTCAGTAAACCCTTCCTTGATACTATTTCTTCTCGAGGTCGCACTTGCTCATTATCCTGAGCATTTTCCTCCTCTTTCTTGAACAATGGCATCCATAATTGGGCGGAGCACCATTTGTTGTCGTTCCATATTCATGCCTTCGTGGTCGCGCAATAATAGAACTTCCAATTCGAGATGGATCATTTGACGGGTTTCTGGGTCCATCAATGACTCTTATCTCCACATCACTGCTCCCACACTTAATCGACACCGCCATTTTCAATGAAGCGAGCATTCCTGGACTCTACAATTCTCGTACTATGGTTGTATCATTGAATCTTATACCCTTGACCTTTCCTGATATCCAACAATGAAATAACCACTAATTCCATCCCGAATCCAACTTCTTTCATGTGGATTATATATCCTCACTTACTTGACAACCCCACACGTGGAAGATGTTCTTAAACTAGGCTTCCTAGATGTCCACAAATTATAAGGTGTCTTAGGAACCGCTACTAGGTACCCTATTTATCATGTATGCGCTGTCCTTAATCCATACATCCACAATGAAACAGCATGTAACTATCATTCACCATACTCCTTACCATTTCCATCAATGCATCGATTACGCCTTCTTGGCCATGCCATGCAGGCGAACCGGCATTATACTGCGCACAAATGCCTCGACTCCAAGTGGAGTTTCTTAAATGGCCCGGAATTTTTCCAACTTCCGATGTCTTTCCATAATATTCACCACTTATCTAATCGTGACATCTTTTAACCTTCTATTTAACTGCCTCTCAACCTCCTCGAAATGAATGTCTCATGACATCAACCGATTGAGTTCTTCATGCAAGAATAAAGGTAATAAAGACTCTTAGAGTAATCATCAATGAAGGTGATGAAATACCTCTCACCGCCCCAAGATGGTACATCGAAAGGACCACAACATCTCAGATGTATTAAATCAAGTAATCCACTACCTCGCGGGCAGCCTTTTGTTTTGATACATGTTTACTTGTTTTACCCTTAATGCAATCCACACAAGTATTATTCCAACTGTGAAACTAAATTGAGGGCAAAACTTCTCGCTTTTAATTAGTCTCAAAATCCTTTCTTTTCGATATATGACCAAGCCTTTATGCCACAAGTCCACAGAAGACCTATTAAGTGCACTCCTTTTCACCAACATCATATTTAACATCACATTAAACAGGAATTAACAAAAGTAGAATTCGGGGATTGAAACAATATAAAGTATCCACAACGAACCAAGACTACAAAGGCTTGAACTGATGATACAATGAAAAACAACCATGTCCAAATCCTAAAATCAAAACCTAAAACATCCACCCAGAAACGTAAACAAGATTTTCAGAGCAATCGTGAACATATAAACACTTCTCTAGATCAAGGCAATATTCGTATCTAACACAATCTCTATATGTCCCTACACCTTCAATTTAGCTTTCATCCTGCTTTCATAAATAGAAAGCTACCTTCCCAAGTGATTCGTGGAAGTTTAGTAACCCCGCATAACATTAGAAACATGAGTGGTTGCACCGCTGTCAAGCCACTGCCATTGTGAAGAAACCTCAATCGATTTGATTCAAAGCATACTTTAAACAAAATATACCTCTCAAACCATGCCTTCTCTTTTGGCAATCGGCCTTCTTTGCGCTCCAGTTTGCTGCAAAAGAAACATTTCGTAATCTTTTCAACTCCCTTGCCCTTTACCGTGCCGCACCTTAAAAATGGCCGCTTTCCCTGTTCTTCCATTTCTTACTTGAGCTTTGCCGCCACTAGAACCAAAGATTTGATTTACCATAATAGGCAAAGTTGGCTTGGGGAAGCCTGACCTAAGGTCTTCCCTTCGCTTTGCCTCCTCTCGCATGAGCATGGCCTAGCATCCGAAAGAGACCATTTTTCCTTAAGTTGGTTGTAAGTTCTCCGAAATTGCTTGAAATCATCACCCTTACATGATTTCAACAGAAACTCAACCAACACTCGCTCACCAAGATCCATATCCAAACTCTTAAGCCGGTTGTAGGTATTCACCATGTGAGTAATATGTTCCTCCATTGATTGAGCTATGGTGTACTCTCTATTAGATAAATCATTAATAAGAGCAACAACAATAGACTTATCTACGTAATGTCCGTCATAGTACACTTTAATTTCAGCCACAAATTCCCTCACATTTTCGGGGCCTGGGTTGGGAAGGCGAACATTGAGCTTATGCTGTTTAAGAAAGCTCATCATACTATTTGACCTCTCCCAATTCTCCCTTTTCGTCTGCCTCCAAACTAGTATCGCCTATTTAGTGGTTCATCCATAACTAGAGCCGAATCGAGTCCCAAAAAGCCAAGCATTTAAATTTCGACATATTCGATCCACTATCATAGTTCTGGCCCATTAAACTCGATACCATTGCGCCACATTAGAGATCGCCGCAAACATTTACATCTCACATATTAATTACTTTGAATTTAAACCACAATCTCGACTATATATATACACCAAAACATTGCATTTAAATTCACCTTGGGGCTAAATCTAAACACACACAACCAACAATCACCAAATATGCATCATTCATATAACATATAAGGTCAATCACAAAATTTAATTTAACATATAAGTCATCTTTGGATGTACACTATATATTAATTAAATAAGGTTCATAACTCACTTCAATTGTTATTAACACATGAGTAAGACTCACCTTTGGGTAATTGTATAACTACGTTAATAACTATAAATGTTTATTATTCCTTAAATGTCATTTATGATGCTATATCAAATAAACATTTATAAATATTATTTAAATCATTTAATGAAATCCTAGTGGGCCACTCTTAGTGACTAACGCATCACTAAAATATTAAAGATTTAAATCATATAAACTTAAATTATTGTTTAATAATATAAAAGACTACTTTAATATCTTTTTATTCTAATTCATTAACCTATTTCTTAAAGCTCAAATAATAATATATAACATCTACATTATTAAATTGGTTTATGTGAAAAGATTTGTATATACAAATTTCGAAATTTGCATAAGTCATATATGCACATGCATATCAATTCTTTTACTGACATCATGCATTCACTGTGTTACTCATATTGATGACGATGACGCCTTTGAATTCGATTTCATTACAATTTGAAATCGACAATTGGTCAATTAAAACCAAGCAAAGAATATTTATATATAAAACTATTCAAAATCATTAATTCGAACAATTGAATTCACATGATGAATGCCGAACTATCAATTCAAATATTCAACCGAAATTAATTCAAAATTAAAAACCCAAGTTAATTATGTCATAAACAGTTAATTTAAACATCAATTAACTACAATTAACTTTAATTGAGAAAATACCCAAATTCTCATAAACCCTAAATTGGTAATTGAATTTCTATTAAACTTGGCTCTGATACCAAAATTGTTGAAAATTTTCGGAAACGATTTAACAATTTGGATCCTAATAGAACAATTAAATCAACCAATTTAACAATCATGACATAATTTACAGAAAATGAAAAGAAAAACTTACTTGAAGAATCCATCACGATAATTGAATATCCCAAGTAATAATATATATATGTTTTTCCTATGCCAGATCCGTAACACTTAAAATCGCCCTTTGATGATATAAGGACTTGATTGACTCGATTAATCAAACCCCCTTTGAAGTCGTGTGTTTTTCTACGCTTTTATATATATATATATATATATATATATATATATATATATATATATATATATATATATATATATATATATATATATATATATATATAGCAAGGTGAAGATAAGAGTTACTATTAAATATATTTTATTAAGACATTTACTCATATAACAAAACACACTAAAAATACTTAAATTTTAATCACCTAAGACGGCGGATTTACACCCGATAATTGTCTCTAGATACTACACTAATCATCATCACCGTAAGGCATTTACGATAACAATTATCAATACCGAATTATATTAATAAATTAGGAAATTAAAATTTTTAACACCCCCTCCCGTGTTCCCCTCCTCTTCTCCCACGAGCCCCCTTCCCTCCCTACCACCCCACCTTCCCTCCCTCCCCTCTTCCCTGCACCCTTCTCCCTTCCCCTCCAGCCCCCCCCCTTCCTTTCCAACGGTCATGTGACCGTTGGTGGAACACTCCATTTCCCAACGGTAATATTCTCAATTTCTCCATTCCCAACGGTCATGTGATCGTTGGAACCTTTCCCACTTTTTTTTTTCACTTCTTTTTTTTCTCTATAAATACTATACATTTTGTTTACCATTTTTCATCAAATTAGTCTTTTAATTTCTCATTTTCTCTCACAAGTTCACTCTCTCTCACATTCTTTAATACTTCATTTTTTTCCATTGTTCTTCACTTCTTCATATTAAATGATATTATTGGTGGTGCAAAATTACAAATCAAGCATTGGTGACTCCAATAATTTGGATTTTAAAAATTTAATTTCGATCCTCCACTGAGCAATATTTCCACCTTTAGTTTTTCTTATTTGTTTGTTATATTTTATTTTGATTCATTTTTTTAGTATAATATTTTATTAATAATTTTAATATGCACTCTTTCTACTTTCGATCCTCCAATCAATAATATTTTCTCCACTTTACTTTTCTTTATTTGTTTGTTACATTTTATTTTGATTCATTTTTTTTAGTATATAATATTTTATTAATAATTTAATATGATAGTGCATGCGCATCTTCTTTCTGTACCTATATGCATCATCAAGTAAAAATTTAGCCTAAATATATGGAATTTTTTGATAGAATAGAAATAATTTTAGAAAATAATAAAAAAGAAATAAAAGCAAATTGTAAAATTTGTAGCAAACTTCTTAGTGGTGGATCAAATTCGGGTACAAGTCATCTAAAAAGACATAATGAACAATGTAAAGCTAAGTATAATGTAGATATTATAAATTATATGCAATTAGGTAAAGATGAATGTGGAAATTTAAATTTTTTTTCTTATGATGAGTCTTCGTGTTGTGAAGGAATGATTGATTACATAATGATAGGGTTTGAAAAATGGGCTCGCAGGCCCACTCGCCAAACCCAAGGAAGAGGCACGCCCATGAACACTCAGGCCTTTAACACCAGCCCAGCATGAAGGCCCAATCCGCCCGGCCCAAAGGCCGCTTGTGGGTAATCGAGAAGGCCCACATTCTGCAAATCAAACTAAATCCCACCGATAAGGGAAATAGAATAATCCCCAATAACAGATTATCTTGCAAATCCAAATAAATCTCACCAGCAAGGAAAATAAGATAATTCACGATATAACAGCTCATCCTGCAGATCGAGCCGGATCCCACCAATGAGGAAGAAAGATAATTCTAAATAACCGCTTCAATATTCCTAATCGAGTTCGACACCGATAAAAGCAAGAAATATCCCATCCACGGGTAATCCTAATCACCATCCACTGGGGAAAACATATACTATAAATACCGTGCCACCCCATCTGAAAGGTACGAAACACATCTCGCCTCTACAAATTCATCTTTTCTCTCAGAAGAAATCAATTTAGTACGGAGCGGCCACCGCGAAGCCCCCGCCGACCCTTCTTCTTTCTTGTTCGTAGGAGGCTACACCTGTGAGCCTCGCACCAACCCAACAATAAATCCCATCTCCTACCGACGATCCAGAGCGCCTTCGCATCACCACGCCAGCCTCGGTTCCTACCAACGACCCAAAACGCCCGTACCCCGCTCGATTGAAAGGCATCATCAGCTTGGCGCCACGTCTGTGGGAACGAGAAGTTCCTAACAAATAAAGATCGATCTCTCGCCATCGACATGGTATCAACCCTAACACGCAGGAGCAACGCCAATCCACCAAGGATGCAGGACCCGCCGGCGACGTTGCACAGAATTTCCCGCACGCTAATTTATGCAAGCCAACATGAACGAGGTGGAAGAGCTCCGCCTCACCAACCAACGCATGATAAGAGAGTTAGAGCAACTCACCAGGCAGATGCAACGCCCATAGGAGGCACGACAAGCTCAGGAAGGTCACAACCTTCCTCCTCATGAGGGGCAACACAATCTCGACATTCCCGAGGTGTCGAAATGTAGCGAGTCCCCGGTGCCGTCAGGGCAAGGAATCGCGAATCGCCCCTTTGAGAGGAGGGAAACGGTTTACACGGAGACAGAACGAAGAACCACGCCACCCTCACCAAGGAGCAGGAGAGCAATCATGAGTGTGAGAACAAGAGCCTCCACCAGAACTCACCACAGAAAGGAAGTAGGACGAGCTCCGCTACCATGGACACTCTGCGCAATAGACTTAGTCAACAAGCTCACGCCGAGGTGCTCCACTTCCCTTCTAGCCAAGTTCGTAATGCCGGGCTGTGGAAGCTGCTCGATGGTGCCGTAGGATCCCGGGCTGATCATCTCAACACTTACAAGAATTAAATGGAGCCGCACTGGCTATCAAGACCCCGTATGGCGCAGAGCTTTCTATCACATTAAAAAGGCCCAACCTCGCTCGTTTAACAAAGCTCGCCTTCATCAATCTCCTCATTCAAAGAGCTATCCATTGCGCTCGTCTCTCACTTCATTAGAGCCGTGGCGCATGTAGCTTCGGGTTACCATCTATCACCATCAAGCGCAGCTCGCAGAGCTTGAGGTCCCATAACTAAAGGTTCAACAGTCTCTAGCCGCATATACCTCGACGGTAAGTTTGCGATCACCGGTGATTCATTGATGGATTAAGGGTGCAATGAAGACTCGATGTTTTCCATCTCTAAAATCCTCAAGCTGCTGCTGGTCAAGTACTTCGCAAAGCGGAGAAGTACATCAATGGAAAAGAAGCTCTCATATCCAAGAAAGGGAGCTCCTCCACCCATAAAGAAAAAAGTGGGACGGACAAGCGACGAGGACGGAGCCCCAAAAGACAAGCGAACGGAGTCCCAAAGAAAGATGGAGAACGATCCCCTAAAGGCGCGGAAACCTCGTGATTGTCCCCTGGCTCACCTCAGTCCTCGAGACGACAACGCATTCACCTCAAAGATTTCACCCCTTAATGTTCTCAAGATCTCGTGTCCTCGCACGGTTCAAACGATCAGCCCCGAGGTGGCCAACTCAAATGAAATCAGACCCCGCCACAAGAGACAACACCAGGTATTGCGAGTTCCATAGAGACTATGGACACCGCACAGATGATTGCATACAGCTAAAGAAGGAAATAGAGTACTTAATACTGCATGGGTATTCGATGCCCATACTCTTGAAAATCACCTCAGAATCGCTCAAACCCAGTTCGGCCAAGAAACACCACCACCACCTCGACAGTAACAACTCAAACACTAACAAATCTAGGAAATCCATGTGATATCGAGGATTTGCAAGAGAGGGAATCACCATTCTAAGGCCCACCTACGCAAAGATCGTCGCCAGAGGTAGCGGAAGTACAAGCTATGTCCAACCGCCTTACCAACACATCCATAACGCTCGGTCAGACCGAGGGATGCCGCGACTCCCCATGACGACCCTTGGTAATTCCGAGAAGTCAGGCCAACAAAACGATCCATCGGTCCTGGGCTGACAACTGGCTCAATTGACATCATCTTCGCCTACTCGATAAGATGGGCATCGAAGGGAGACTGAACCCGCCAAAGACCCATTTACGAGGATTCTCCCAGAGAAAAGTATTACCTCAGCTCACACAACTAGTGCCCACTCGAGATCCCCCACGTGCAACGACGGCCAGGAGATTCCTGTGACGCTCTATCCAGAACACTCGAAATATACCCTAGCACAAATTTTCTATTACGTTAGGGTGTAATAAAAGCTAAATTGAATTTTTAAAAAATGGAAAAACGATAATTTTATCGTTTTGTAAAGTACGTGAATGGCTCAGGGAAGCCTAGAAAATTTTCTAGATTCAGATGACCTAAACTGGACCGCACCAAGCAGAATTCATCTCACGAACAGCTTACCCAAAAAGCTTCATCTAATTCCGAGACAATCGGAATATTGTACAATTTTCTGGGTGATAAATCGCCAAAGGACTTCAAAGACTAGATTTTTACTTAAAATCTTAAGTCGTGAATGCTCTGAGCTAAGTTCATTTAAAATAAAGTGAACTGAAAAAAAATTAAAAAATTTCAGGGTAGAAACGGACCCGAATGAAATAATATGAACTATGGATCCAAAGAATAATAATAATAAAAAATAATAATAATAAGAATATAAAAAAGAAAAAAAAATTTGGTCTCATACATCCAAGGAGACGTGAGAGAGAGGTCGAGCGTTTTATTTTTTTTATTTTTATTTTTTCTCTTCTTTTGGATACCTGAGTTTCTCGATCGCCGAAATTTATCGTCAAGAACGAAGTTCATCTACTCGACGAGGCTACGCGTGAGTACAAAAACACGGATTTCGCGTAGAATCTAAGTAAGAAGTTCTGAAAACTTAAATTTCTAGATTTCTCGTGATTCATGATTCGACGATCGTAATTGGTCTTAATTAAGAGATTAAATTTGATTCATGCATCATGAGCTACGCTGCGGTACCACTAACGAAGTTTCACAAACTCCCACGAGGCTGAATTTTCCCTACTAATAAAAAGTCATATAATGACATAGTCGCTTTCTCGGGGCCGAATAAGCCGCAGATTTAGTCCCAAGATTTTGATTGAATATTGAAATATTCTGGACTGATTTCGGCAGTCTCTGACGTATTGAAGGATATAAATTAGATAAAAAAATAAGAATATATATGAATATATGATATGATATGAATAGATGAATAATATGAATATAGGAATATATGAAATGAATATATGATAGAAATACATGAGATTAGGAAGTATACGATTAGACAACACATGCTAGAAATGTACAAATGATAGGAAAATAGTTACATGTATGGTAAAGAATTCTAAATACAGTAAATTGAAGTTAAAAGATATATGAAAAAGATACGATAGTCTGATAGAGTACATGAAGATATACACAGATAGCAGATGTTAGTAAGTAGATGACAGATATGATCCATAAATATGCAATGTTATATGCTACTGATATGAGATGAATATATGATGTACATGATACATTTGGTGATAATTAGATGGAATATGAATAGTTAAAACATGAACGAAATGCGATATAGAATAGACATATATGAAAATGATATACATGTATAAAGAAAGAATTATGAGAATAGTGGATATGAAGCTACAAATATGAGAACGACTCAGATTGTAGTAATCATAGTAATATCGCATATGATTACGGGATAAAAATACTATTGAATACGATATGTAACGAACATAAAATGCACATGGATTGGTTCCGCTTAGAACCCGGTAAAGGGATATAGGCATGCCTATAGGACGCCAGCTTGCCGCAGAATACGCTTTGCGTATATCGAGGCCCCGCTTTCGGTCGATGACATAGATCCCGCTTGATCATTATAGCGGCCCCGCTTTCAATATATAGATAGATCATCGTTTCGCACTGCGGATTATACTTCTGCATATACGCCCGTTTGGGGTAGCATATTACATGGCATAGGTCACCGTCTTGTGTCAAAGGATGATACTCGGTATATACAGATAGAGATCACTGCCTTCAGATACAAATGATGGGGTGACTTCGAAAGACATACAGCTATTTCCAGATCCGCTTCTAAGGTATTTGCAGACATGAAACCTAAAAGAAAATGAAAAGTATATGCAAATGAAATGTATAGAATATATGACATGATATGAGAAGCATAGCACTGCTATGCGATGATAGTAGACAGTTACACAAGAAGTAAAGTATAAGATGACAGTATATGAAATATGACAGTATATGAAAAGTACATAGTACATGAAAGTATATGAAAATGACAAAGAATTGTATATGACAGTATATGAAAAATACAAAGTACAATACATGAAAAGTATATGAACAAGTACAGTATATGAAAGAGAAAAGTATGACCAAGATAATAAGTATTAAGAAATAAAGTGTCAATGACACAAAATGTATACTTACGTATAATATGAAAGCAATAAGATATGGAAAAGCACAATAAATGAGAATCATAGGAAAATATAGATATGAAAGTACAAGATGAAAATATAGGAATGACAAACATGATGATCTCTAATCCGCTGAATGTCAATTCTATAGTCGAGGAAAACGCAAAATGTAAAGTATGACAATATAAGATCGTATAAGAAAATATATGATAAAACAATATGTAAGAAATGAATAGCATAGCATGGGCATGCAGCCACTCATGAAAGGAGACATGATATAGGCACAGATAAGAAATGATATATGTAATAGTACAGAATGTGAATAAGTCATAGAACTAAAGATGAAAAGACTATAAACAGGTGAAAGACTGATGAAAGCATACAAAAGTACCGTATATGAAAAGTATAAGAATGTAGATAAAAGTATAGGACAATATAAGATAGGTTATATGAAAGTATTTGAGATATGAAAGTATATGATACATGCACAGTATACGAACATGAAAGGAAATGAACATGAAAGCATAGAAACTGCAAAGAATATGATACAAGAAATAATATGAAATAGATCACATAATGATACAAGCAAATGACAAGAAATAGGCAGAGTATATGTGATAGATAAGGAATGATATGATATATGCAATACGTTTGAACCACATGAAAGGCATTAGATAAGATGATGAGTGTTAAGCCATAAGTATATGATCCGTATGGGTATGGGTGAATATTCGATTATTTGCGACGATCAATGTTATTGGTCGTCCATGTATATATTTTCCCACTAAGCGTAAAGATTAGCACGGGTTTTTAATCCGTGTAGGTACAGAAGCAGAAGATAAGGATAGAGGACAAGACACCCCACATCAGCAGCACAGGCCATCTCAGAGATAGGTGCTCACCGCACTGTTATGTAATCTCTGATTTTATATGTATAGTTTTGTAATAGTGAAATTATAATAGTACAAGTAAAGGGACTCTAGTATATGTATAGAATATAATGAATGCCAATATGGTAGTATGTATAATGTATATTTAAAAGAATTTTTTTTTTGTTATTACAAAAATTGTGCATATGAATGAGAAAACAGGGACAGGTGTTAGCTCTGAGAAAGAAAAGGTTAAAGAGTCCCAGCCACGGCGTGACACTCCTCGCTGATGAATTCCCACGGTGCCTGGGTCAGTATCACACCATCTCGCTATAATATGCTGTTAGCGCACTTCAATGAAATAAAAGCCATTCCCTCCGCTACCACATGATGGATCAGTTTCCTACCGTAAGCGAGTAGAATGGTCTCGGAGACCAACGAGCGCCGCGGAATGCTACTGAAGATCCATGAAACAAGGCTGGGCCGATAACAAATACTGGACGAAAGCCCGACATGCACGACGAGGTGCTTACCCGACCCGAGCCCTCGTGAAGAACCGAACCTATATCGCTGGATGACGACTCCTCGAACACCGCCATATCGGTTCTGTCGGCGCAGGACCCCAAAAGCTCTCTGACCCGCTTTCTCCGAGACAACAAAGATGTCTTCACATGGAAGCAAGGTATTATGGGAGTGGATTGACCCCACAATAATCACACATAGCTGAACGCACCCATCCTTCCGCCACTAAACAAAAGGAGAAGCTGCACTTAAAGGCAAAAGCGATCAATGAGGAGGTCAAGAACTCCTAAGCAGGAGCGATCGTGAGAGGTGGAATATCCCCGAATGGTTAACCAACGTCGTACTTGTCAAAAAGCAACTATAGCGGCGATCAAGATCGACTTCATTGATGTCATCGCAGCATGCCCAAAAGACAGCTTTCCTTTGTCGCAGATCGAGTCTCATCGTGGACGCATCGCGCCATGAATTTCTCAATTTTACGGATGCTTTCTCCGGCAAACTGGGGATCGCACGGACCTGCATAACCAAGAAAGACCTCGTTCGTTACAACGCAGGGAACCTATTGTTATCGTGTGATGCCATTTAGGCTCAAGAACGCAGGAGCTACCTATCAAAGGCTGGTGATTAGGATGTTCCAGAAGTAGGTAGGAACAACCATGGAGGTGTACATAGATGACATGCTGGTAAAATCCCCTGCTGCCAAGCTCCATATAGCACATCTGTCCGAGGCCTGCATCCGAGAGTACAACATGAGTTTCGAACTAGCCTAAGGCGCCTCTGAGTATCAGCCGAAAAATTCCTAAGTTTCATAGTCAACAACCGAGGAATTGAGATAAATCCAGACAAAATAAAGGCTGTGCTCGACATGCCATCGCCCTCAGGCATAAAGGAGGTCCAGCATCTGACAGGAAGGGTTGTTGCTTTAAGCCGATTCGTATCCAGGGCGAGTGATAAGTGTCAGCCTTTCTTCCAAGTTTTAAAGAAGGCCTTTCAATGAGATACGAAGTGCGAAGAAGCATTCTCAACATCGAAACATATTCAGCCCCCCATTCGTAAGCCCCACTGATAGGAAGCCTCACCTATACTTAAATGCTTCGCATTTCGACCAAAGACTGCTCGCTGTGACAAAGACCAAAGGCACAACACCCGCTTTATTATCAAGAGCCCGAGCCTCCGAGAGGAGCGGATGAGATATCCAAGGATGGAAAAACTAATCTCGCATTAGTACCGCAGCCGGAAGCTCCCGCCTCTTACTTTCGTGCTCATACCATAGAAGTTCCAATTAATATCCGGCGAAGCAAGTATTACATAAGCTGTAGACCTCGTGAGGCCATGAAGTGGCCATAAAACTAAGCGAGTTCGACATCGATATAAACCAAAAAACTACAATAAAGAAAATCTGCAGTATTTCAAGTTTAATTCATCTCGCCGGAGCCCTCGAGGACGCCAAAAGCCGATCGACCTCCTCTTATCCGGAAACTCTCAGAGATGGAGCCACAAACGCACAAGCAAAGTGAGCCGGCCTAATCCCGACTCCCTAGAGGGTATAGGATATCGAAGTACGCCATTCAAATCTAAGCCTCCATCAACGAGGCCGACATGAGGCCGCTATAGCATGCCTCAACCTCGCCCATTCATCGAAATTGACTAAATAGAGGTCTACAAATGATTCAAATGGGTAGTAAGACAAATAAGATACCTACGAGGCCAAAGTGAAAGAACGATCCCAGACCAAAAGGGTACGGTGGATTTAATGAAAAAGCTCCCGTACGTCCGTGCCTACATATCCCCGTGATCGTAGAACTCCCGGTCGATGCCTCGCAAAAACTAGCGACAACTTCACAGGAAGACCTCAGCAGGTCAACGCTTATCGAATACCTTACAAAGCCTTCTATAGATCTATGCACCATGGAAGTTGCCCCACCCAGTCCTACCGAGTCGACGGACCCCATTTTGGGATTACATAATTACTGACGCCTACCCGATGACCCAAAAGAAGCATCTAAAAATTAGGACGAGGTCTTTCGCATTCATTAATCATAGGAAGCCTTTACAAGCGAGGTTTCTACACCCATCCTAAGTGCATCGCGTGAAAAGACACCGACTATGTGCTAAGGAAGTACATGAAGGTGTATGTAGAAACTGGTATCTGAGCCGAGCATTAGCAGGAAGGTCTTAAGGCAGATACTACCGCCCACGATACTCGTAGACGCGACGAATCTAGTCGAGATTTAAGATCCGTATGAGCATGCCAAGACTTCGCCTCCCATCTCGAGCCCTCGACATCAATCACAGTTCCCCGGCCTTTCCAACGCTGGGGTTTGGACATCGGGGACCTTGCCCGCCAGGAAGGGCATATGCGCATTCATCATCGCCAGAGTAGATTATTTCACCTGGGGCTCGCCGGTACGTAACCTTCGCCACAATCACAACAAAAGATACGCACTTTGCAGCATGAGCCATAATACGTGTGCTCGTATCCCAAGAGCCCTGGTATCAGACAATGGAAAGCAATTTGACAATGCCAAGTTCAGAGATTTTTGTGCCGAGCTCGGAATTAAGAATTATTACTCGTCCCCAGCACATCCGCAGTCTAATGGTCAGGCAGAAGTCACCATTAGAACTCTTAAGGCCGCATTGAAGACCAAATTGGAAGATCTTAAAGGCAAGTGGGTGGAATACCTCCCCGAGGTGTTATGGGCCTACAGGACTACGCGCAAGTCAGCAACCCAGGAAACCCCATTCGCACTAAATTGCATCAAGCAAGTACTCTATCAGGCCCAAGCAAAGTTCCTAAGGATCGAGTCAGTAATAAAGGAACACAATGACGGTGTAGCTCTCCGCTTAAATTTGGACCTCTTAGATGAAAAGCGTGAGCAGGTCATAAGACGCACGGAAGATTACCAAAGGAAGACGGCGAGGTATTATAACCAAAAGGTCAAACCTAGGAGCTACATGCCAGGTGACCTAGTCTTGAAAAAGCTCCTACCAACAAGGAAGAATCCAAATATGACGTGGAAAAACTAGGCCCCCAACTCGAAGGCCCTACATCATCCCGCCATCGACCGGGCAATTACGAGCCCAGATGTAGGAGGGAAAATTCTACATCATGCTTCGAATGCGAAACACCTTAAGCGCTTTTATCAAGAGTCTCGCTTGTAATCTTAAATCAAGCATTATCAATTTTCTCGTGATGACGATTTCAAGATCTATCGTTATTTTATTAGGACGCCTCAAATGGGCCATATAGAATGATCGTAAAATTACGCACAACATAATGAAAAGGTTCATGATCAAAAGCGAAAGTTTCTTTATTCCAATCAAATTACATTCAATTACAATCAATAGGTCATCCAAAGACACTTCGAAAGTACACAATAAGGCAAGCCTCAAAAAAAAAAGCCCTTAAGAAGGAAAGAGGAAAGGAAAACGATGGAAAATAAAGAGAAGAAGAGCAGAGAGGTAGAAAAGAGGAGAAGAAGAATAGAGAGGTGGAAAATAGGAGAAAAAGAAAAAAGGGATGGAAAGAGTTTGTGCAAAAAGGAAAGAAAAAAGGGAGAATGAGATGTGGAAGAAAAGAAGAAAGGAAGGAAAAGAGAATGAAAGAGAAGAAAGAGGAAGAAAGGAGAGAAGAGTAAAGAAGAACAGAAATGGAGAAAGCTAAGACAAGAAATGTACCGCCTTCTCGACGCATTCCCCTAGCATCGGTTAGGGAATAACATTAGACGCCTCAAAATGCTCTAGAATTTATAATAAAAAATTATTATATATTCGTATAAATTGAGCTAACTCTGTATTTTCCTCGAATTGTTAAATGAATATTGTATAATGATTATATGGCTATGTTTCAAATGCAAATATAATATACTAAATGAGAATTGATTACACCAAAATTCTAACCAAGTGAAAAATGGCAATTGAAATGTGGAAAATGAGGACCTAAATGTCATAATATAAGAATAACAAAATAGTAAAAATAGTAAAAATTTATGAAATAGCTCAGGAAGCCTAGAAAATTTCTTAGATCTCTGGATGATTTAAACTGATCGCGTCATAAACTGGTCTCGCGAAATCTAGTAACCTTAAAAGTTTCGTTGAATCTCGAGATGGTCTAATATTTTACGAATTCTAAGCCACGAGCGTAGAGGATTGGAAACTAGATTTAAAATCCTAAAACTAAAAATATTTAAAGAATATTCAATTGTGATAAATTTAAATCAAAACCTAGACTTAAATAAATTGTTTCGAGCCTAAACTACTAAGAAGTGAAAGAAAAGGAGGTGTCACACTCCGATTCCCTGGTCCACCTGACAAGTGTCCGAACCGAGTTCGAGGTGCGAAACCATAAACTGGGACTCTTTACCTGATTTTTTTTTTTTTTACATATACAAAAAAGAACTAACACCTAGAGTAGAAAGGCCCATCAAAATCTATATAATCGAGTCCTCATTTACATATATACAAAAACTTTACTTTCAATTACATATTCGCAGCGTTGTAACCTACCGTGGATGAACCCCTACTAGTGTGTCGCCCACCAGATGCTGGAAGTTTCGATGTCTTCTCTCGTACCTACACGGATTGCAAACTCCGTATGTTTTTTACGCTTTAGCGGGAACATATCTATAACTTATACCTGATACACATGCATTTATACCGAATCATAATAAAACATATAACAAGAATAAATATCATACTCTTCATGAATTCATAACACATTTACATACATAATTATCCTTGTAACAAACTTATGCTTTTTCAGATATCTCAGATACAGATCGAACTTATACTTATAACAAACTTATACTTACTCATATCTTACACTTATGGCAAACTTATTCTTATTCCAATCTCCTGTAGGACACATACTTATGCTTGTATCAGACGTATACTTATTCAGATCTCCCAAAGGACATCTACTTGAACTTTTATGTCGACCGACATTTATCCGCATCTCTCAGAGGAGTTTCATAGCTTAAACCTTTACTCGGCGTCTGCAGATAATGTAAGGTAACTTATTCTTTGTACTCATATCTTATACTTGTACTACGGAGCATATTCGTGTTTTGCAGATCTAATAATTGTATTACAGAACTTATTCTTGTTTTACGGATCTTATACTTGTTTTACAGAACTTATTCTTGTATTTCGGATCTTATTCTTGTACTTCAGATCTTACACGAAGCTTATTCTAATACAAAAGTACCCGTAGGTACTATACAGATTCCTTATACGGAGGTACCCGTAGGTACTTCTGGACTTATACTTATTTTGCCGATACGGACGTACCCGTAGGTACTACTGAGATATTACGGAACGTATACTGGTATTGCAGAACTTATTCTTATACGGATGTACTCGTAAGTACTACTTGTTCAAATGTCCCAAAAGACACATACTTGTTTTTCTATCAAACTTATATTTAATTAAAAGTACCCGTAGGTACTACTAACTTATACTCATACGGGGGTACCCGTAGGTACTACTGAGTTATCCTTATCCGGAGCTTATACGGAGGTACCCGTAGGTACTACAGAGATTTTTACTTATTCAGCTATAGAGATACCCGTAGGTACTACATAACTTATACTTATATTACTGATACGGAAGTACTCGTAGGTACTACATAACTCACTTATTTAATGATAATGAAGCATTCGTAGGCACATGCACCGTGTACAGGGGGTACATTCAGATCTTTACCTTATTCTTTATTCGTAGGGCCCAGATCAACAATCATTTGACTACCACCAATCATAAGAAGTGAGTAGATCTAACACAATAAGTACCCGAAGGTACAACATAAGACTGGAGGCCAGAGCACAAAAGCAAGAGCGCCAAGAATCGAACGTAAGTGTCGTGAAGACTAATCAAGAGTAATCGTTATCGAAAGCATGAGTGCCATAAAGACTAATCAGGAGTACCGAAGTACTTAAACGTAACGTGCCTCGCCACGTCAGAGTGTCGAAGACTAACAGGAGTGTCGAAGACCATCATATATGTCTTGTCATTCACTGTCCAGATTAGGTACCATACAATTATACGATTCTCCGAGCTTATCATTTTATTCTTTTCTTCTATACTCCTCTCCATATCAAATCTACGTATATTGATATTTCTTGGTTATATCTATCTCTTTTCTTATCACGTATTCACCGACTTTAACCAAGCTATTAGTACACTTGAACAATCAAATGTTCAGATGTGATACTGAATGCCATTAAATAGCATGCGGTTAGATTCTAGACTAATGAGCTTTCCATAGAGTCTAAGAACACCCAAAACGGAGTCTTAACTAAGGAGCAGGCACATTGCAAGCCTGAAGAAAATCATGAACTTGCAAAGAACCCGCAGAGCAGCAGCAGCCACTGTATTTTTGTCATTTTCGGACTTATTATAAGCTCAATATTGTATCAAACTATATGATGGATTCTAGACTCAAATTTCATAGAGTCCAAGAACACCCAAAACGAGTTCGACGAAGGCGCGCATCCGGTCGTGAGGGAAGCTGACATCGGCAGTGGGCTACGCTATAACGTGGAATCCCACGCTATAGCGTACCCGAGAATGCACCCAACCACGCTACAGCATGGATTCCACGCCCTGGCGTGCCAGAGGATGCACCCAGCCACGCCACAACGTGGCTTCCACTCCCCGGCGTGCCAGAGAGCTCCTTGGCAGCTTCGGTACACGCCAATTTTCGACCCGAAACCATCCCGGAACAACCCTTGTCCACCGGCAACAATATCCTCCCATTTGAGGCCACAAAACATGCCACAAACACGGCACCAAAACCATCCTACAATCAATCCCAAATCAATCCAAAGTAGGAATAAACCAAACTTCCATATCCATACAAATTTTACAATCCATCCTCAAAGGGGAAGATTCCATACTTCTAACAAGTAATCACACTCCCTAACACCTCAAACCCTAGCTCAAGGAGGAATTTCATATAAAAGTCCCCAAATTCACTCTTCGGTACTAGGTAGTCATACTATCATATGTTTTTCAGAATTCATAACCTATCTTTATCACATTATGTGTTCATGACATATTGCTTTTCATGTTCATGTTCATGTTTCATGCCCCACCATACGGCATTTCGTATATCACAGACTAAGAGATGTGATGCCCATGTATTCACACATCATTCAAGCATTCTGTCCCCATGAATCTATTTTTACTTAGAAATTGGAATCATTCCAATTGGATCATCCAAACTAAAGTTATGGCATTTTCATGCCAAACTAGTCAATTTACTGATTTTTCACTAGGGACAGTTTGTAATACTCATCTTTCCAGGGTCTTAACTCATACCTGGCACTAGTTCTTTATATTCATTTGAAGCTAAGGTGCTAAGGGTTCTTCTCCAACTGGAATCACCCAAATCGGAGCACCGAAACTTAAGTTATGTCCTAAACAACCCGGACTATGCTATAATCAAAACTGAAGCAGAAATTTGCTTGAACATAGCCCCTCTTTGATTGAATTTTTGGACCACATAGAGTCAGAATTCGAAGATAGCTATTTCGGGGTGGTTTATTCTCCTTGCAGTCTAGTTTAACCAGCAACTTGAATCATTCAAATAGGATAAGAAATGACCAAGTTATGACCCAAAATACAAACGTTGGTCAAAATAGAAAAACAGAACACTTATGGTACCAGTACCACTACTCGAAAATTTCCTATAATATGTGTTTTTCTTCCCTTTTTCCATATAATTCCACCCAAATCCACTCAATACATCTTGTAGTGGTGGTTTAGAACTTCACATACCCAAACCCTAGGTAAAAGTCCAAGAACCCATAACAAAGTCCACCATTCTTATACAAAAACATAGAATTAATGGGGATTTCATGCTTATATTAACCAAGCTAGAGTTTTTCAACTCAATTTCATTCAAACCTAGAGTTAGGATCAATTCCTAACTAAACCCTAGGTTTGGAACTCATAAAAATCCCTAGAAATCCATACAAAACCATAAGTCTTCGTCTACAAATCCATACCAAAAAAATCATAGAAACTATTACTCTATTTCCATACAAAAATTCATTCTAGGGTTAGGTTTCCTACAACTCACAACCCACAAACATGTATCTATACAAGAAATCCAAGTAATCCATACCAAAAATCATAGAAATCCATACTAGAATCCATACAAAACTTTAGAATTTCCATACCTTTCTTTTTAGCTTCTCCTTCTTCCTCTTCTTCTTCTTCCTCTTCCTCTTCTTCTCTTTTCCTTCCAACCCGTAGGAGCTCTCATGTTTGGAGACAAAAATGAGTTATTTTTGTCTCCTCCCCTTTTTATAATTTAACTTTCTTGTATTTACCTTTTAATCCTCCCTCCTTCTAGGAATTGCACTCACCTATTATTTTTACTGCCTCTAGTCTTATCAAGTTATGACTTTTATGCCCCATTTTGACAAATTACACTTTTGTCCTTATATCTTGTACAATTTTTCTAAGTTCGATTCCATGTTTTTGATTTAAATCACTAAATGACTAAATTTTGCTTACAAAATACCCAAAACACGTTTAAAACGACTAAGCAGATATTTCAAGGCTGCACACCGGCCCCATTTAAAAAAATAAAAAATAAAAATCAAAAGTAAGGAGCTGGATGTGAGGACCCAGGAGAAATTTTTTTAATTTTTTTCTCATTTCTTTTCTCGATTTACTAAATCGGACCGCTGGAATTCGCCGCGAAGAACGAAAAGCGCCATTTAGACGAGGGCTACGCTGTGGGTACCAAAACATGGATTTCACCGTGAATTCGTGTAAAAATTCGGGAAACTTAATTTTAGTTTTTCTCGATCTACGCGCGCTCCGAGACGGAATTTTCGACCAAGAGTTAAAGTACTCTACGCAACGCGAGCTACGCATGGGTACCGAAATCACGGGATTTCGCCGTATTTCCACGTAAATGAATAGTGAATACGTAAATAAATAGTGAAAACGTAAATGGTAGAAATATAAAAATTAGTATGGAACTAAGTAAGGAACTCCATTTTGGGTGTTCTTGGACTCTATGGAAAGCCCATTGAGTCAAGAACTATATATATAGTTTGTTGAAATTGGAACTCAAATTAAACTCCAAAAAATCAATCCTAACCAAAACCACTAGCATGCACTAAAATATTGTTCTTTAATGGTTTTGAATAGGGGCCGACGAAGAGAAAAGCTAAATCGAGATTGAGATTCCGGCACTGGAATCAAAGTGCAAAGCTTTTGGGTTTGTTCTATCTTTTCTTATTCTCAAGCCAATATTTGAAATGCTTATTCTAAATGCATAAGAAAGGCATATTGAATTGTTTTAAATGATTTGAAGAAATTGATTGTAAAATGTTTGCATATAAAAACTGCATGACTATTGAAAGTGAACTATTTATACAAATGTACATATCGTACTATACTTTGCTATAAAAGACGGTGGAACGCCTTAATAGAATGTTAACCGCTTAGTTCGTATTGGCATAGATTGGTATACCAATAGGGGTCAAATAAGTAGTACCGCGAACGATTGTGGAGTTGATGTGTCACCCGATCGCCACGAAGGACCGTGATTCCGTAGCTGCTCACTATTTGGATTGTTATAAATCCGCCGCCAGGCCACGATGCATCGTATTATAAAACCGCTTTTATACCGCCTATAGCCCAAATGACCGTACGATGACTCGATATCCTCAGATATCAAGACACAAAGTTAAATTGCTAAGGGCATAACCGGTCTGACGCGTAATTGAATTGAATTTGTGAGCATATTTGAATTGATTCTAGACAGAAATATTGGAATTGAAAAGAGCATCAGGAAATGCAAGGATTTGGATTAATGCATGATTTATTGAATATGTAAAGTGGGGCTTTTGATGATCAATAAATCAGAATCGACGTGATATAAAACAAGTATATGTATTGTTGTGGTTTTACCTTTAATTATCCATAAAGATTTGAAAATTTTGAATTGTTAAATTGCATTATTTTGCTTTCTTTAACTGAAATCAAGCACGGATTTAGATAGAACCACTACATGAAAATAGCCATGATGTTTTATCACAGTACTGAGTGATAGATATTGATCAAAACGCACCAAGATCGAGGAGCGCCGAGTCATAAAGAATGAAATTTCTGAGTATGCCCGATATGTGCATTAATTTATGTTTTCTTTCGATATCGACATTTTCATAAAAAACAATTTGAACTCTAAAATCTATTTTTGTAAATCATTTGAAAAGGCTCGAATGCCTTCATCAGAATGTATTTTGTTAAATTAAATGTTTACGGGCTTGCTTAATTTTTTGAAATCGCCTCGCATTGGATTTTGAGTGATTGAGGATAATAGGCATCTCACTCGTCAGATCCACAAACTGCACTATCGGGCCTGGGAGGGGTCCACAAACATAACTCTTATAAAGGGGAGACTAGGGAAAAACACAACTCCCACAAACAGAGGTCCAACAAAATTGAGCCAAAATCTTCAGGAGGAATCCCCGACGAAGACGATCAAACCTCGACGCTTCATTTCACACAGATTTGAGTTACACACATGGAAGGGCAGAATCTCCAAAGTATGGGTTCCATAGCGACGGAGCCACCATTTATAAGAAGGCCAAAACACTCGAAATCTTCACAAGAATCGTTTCCAAATTCTCCATAATGCATTAATACTCATGATTCTCTCCAAAAAACTATCGAATCACTCATATTGAATCGCTCATTGACTGTGTTCAACATCATGATAAATAGCAACAAGAGTCTCTGGCTTTATTCAGTTTTCAGCCCATATAGCCAAAGATCGGAGTCCAACGACCCGCTTTAACGAGTCTCGACCACTCAGATAGTCATACCAGAGTCACCACTTTCAAAGCTGCCTCCACAAGATTCCACTGAGCTCCAAAGAAATTTCGCTGACGAGTTCGACTATTCAAGACAAAGCAGCGCAGCCCTAAGAGTCACTCAACTCAGTTTTCAAACTCACAAGGCCCTCAGTCGCCGAGCTCCAAGAAACATTGACGAGTTCGACGACTCGCTTCAGCCATACCTTAAGAGTCGCTTAGCCTGCCAACCATTGGCGGCCTCAAATGAGCCTAGCAACTCACGGACGAGTTCGACTACTCTCACAGCCATGTAGCCTAAGAGTCAATGACGTTTTCACCATTAAGGCCTCAACGCCCCAGAGCCCGGAAGAAATTGGCTGACGAGCCTCGACACTCAGCCGTGCCATGCCTCTACAGTCGATCACCAGTGTTATTCAGCCCCACAAGGCCTCAACACGGAGCTCCGCCAGAGCCGGGCTTTGATCACTGACCATCGCCAGTCGCTTCCAAGATCGATCACCAGTTATTCAAATTTCATTGCTACTACCGAGTTCTACACTAATTTTGAGAGATCAACTGCTCAACTCAAACCATACAGCCCAGGAGTTGCTCAACTCAGACGCTCAAATCAGGCTATACAACCAAGAAATTACTTCAGTTCATACGGAACAACGCGAAATACATAAGTGGAGACAAAAGTGGTAAAAAAGAACATTTATTAAGGAAAAGTTATATGTCCCTGTCCCAGCCCAAGAAAATGAACAAAATAAAAATCGACGTCAAGCAACCGAAGAGTCATGAGGGAAATCGTGCATCGAAGGACTTGAGCAGAGGCGAAGAAGGGAGCCTGGCCACGGGGGTGTCCGGGCCCGTAATAGTCATCGAGGGGGACTCCCCAAATTCTCCTCGTCACTAGGGGATGTCAAGATTGAAGTCCAGGTCCAGGCACATGTTTTCCTCCGGGAAGGCAAGCCATCCGTATCTATCGAGTACAAGCCTCATCCTCAAGTATAACTTCATCCCGTCAAAGCAACCAGAGTTACTTGTTGATGAAGATCCCCACGCGTACCCCACGATTACCTCGGGCCAGCGTTTCCGCCTCGAGTTTGGTAAATTTCGAGGCCCTCACGACGAGCCCCGTCCAACATCTCCATCTTATCGCGCAGTTCATCTTTGACCGCACGTAGCTCTTCCTTAGACTCTCGCAGCTCGCCCTAGATAAGTAGTTCATCCCAACCACTAAGCTCATACCGTGCGACCGCAACGCCCCTACCTCTAGCAAGTCATTTGTGTAGTCTCGCAATATCCGGTCCTCCTGCTCGCCTCGGCCGCTTCAAGTCGCAGGGGACTCATCTTCTACCTCACCCGAGCACGTGCGACGTGGTATGCTTCGTTAGCCCAAGGATACCTCGTTGAGATTTTGATGATAATAAACTAAGGTTATTAGTTACTAATGGTTAAATTGAGTTGAGGACAAAGAAATTGATCAAGCATCAAATGAAGGTAATACAAAGAGCATTTAATAATGACTTAAGTCGACAAGACTCGAAATGAAGTTCACTCAAATCAAAGAACCAAGATGACAAGTAACCAAGATTCCAAGCTCAAGTATGAAGTGAAGATTTTGATAGCTTAGGAATCTATGTAAGGTGAATGCATTGGTGCACTTTAGGATATCATCGTTTGACCATGCATTACTTACAAACCTCCTGGCTTTCAAACCAAAACTACATATCTTTTTGAAAACATGGTTTAGGGCATAAAACTTTAGATTAAATAAATCTAAAAATGAACATTTAAAGAAAAAAACTGGTCGTATGAATAGTACCGTATATGTGAACAGTACCGTATACATGAACAGTGCTGTATATGTGAACAGTATTTCACAACTGCTAGTGAACAGTAAAACGGCTAGTGAACATTGTCATGAACAGTAAAAAGCTAATGAACAATGTCATGAACAGTAAAACGACTAGTGAACAATGCCGTGAATAGTGTCCAAAAATCTCACTCTATAAATAGAGTGTGGGGGATCATTTGTAAAACAATAGACTTGCTCTCAACCATCTTTTCTCTTGTGTATTAGTTCTTAAACTAACTTTGTGAGTGCATTCATTACATTTGCATATTTTAGAGCGCACTGCTCATCAAAAGCTCAGCCTAGTATTTGAAAGATCTCTAAAAGCTTGAGAGCACTACAGCTCTAAGTGTGAGAAAGTCAAGTGTGTATATTTTTGAAGAAATTGCTAGGAGCCCATTGGAGCCAAAATCCAAGTGTAATCAAGCTTCTGATCGGGAGCTTGAACTTCAAGTGTGCATACCAAGAGGTGCCTATTGGAGCCATAATCCAAGTGTAAAGAAAGAAGCTCTGGTTGGAGCTTGACACTAGTGGAACCTCATCATTAGAAGGTTGAGAGAAGTGGACGTAGGCAAGGTTGTGCCGAACCACTATAAATTCGGGTTTTGCTTTCTCTATCCTTATCTCTTTAATTTATTGTTATTGCATTTAAATTAAAGATTTATTGTTATTGTGTGAAAAGTTTTTGAGAAAACCAATTCACCCCCTCTCGTTAGGGTTGCTTAGTCATATTGAATCTTCAATTGGTATTTGTGCCAGCTCTTATTTTATTTTTTAAGATTTAATCGCTCTAAGAGGAAATGACTAGCATCAAACCCAAGACAAGCCTTTTCATGCCGAAAGTTTTCCCATCAATAAACCACCCTTCTTCGCTATGTCCGATTATCACTTTGGAAAAACAAAATGACTTGGTATTTAGAATCCTTGATTCGAAGTATGGAAAACAATCTTATTCGTTACACCTCCTACAAAAGATATTGATGGAGGAAAATAAGAAAACCCTCATACGAATATAACGAAGAAGAAAGTAGAAAATTTCACTAAATTCTGTGAGCCATTTATATTTTTGTACGTATATGGATAGAAATGAGTATAATGTGACTAATAATGTAAAATCTTGCCATGAGATTGGAGAATACTAGAAATTACTCATGAAGGAACTAATTCAAGTCAAAGATTCTAAAGTTAGAATTCTTGAAAATGACGCGAAATGTTCAAAATGAAACCTAATGAATCTATTGTCGAGATACTACTAGGTTTATGATGTTGTAAAATGGTCTCAAGGCTCGGGAAAGAGGGTAAGTGAACAAGACAAGGTATCTAAAATTCAAGATGCCTACTCCCAAAATGGAATTCCAAAACTGGTTATTGAGGAAGCAAAGAATCAAAGAGCTACTCGAGGAACTTATAGGTTCTTTTGATGACTTATGAAATGAAGATCAGAAGACAAGAGAAAGAAATGCAAGAGAAAAAAGAAAAAGAAAAGCATTGCGCCAAAGCTCAAGAAGAAAAAGTCGTCGAGGAAGCAAAGCCTGTCAACATAAAGATGATATCGCCTCATCACAAAGAGAATGCAAAAATTAATGATGAAAAATAATTTTGGTGGAAAAACTTATAATAAAAGAAGCAACTACAAGAAAGAAGGTCCTTCAAAAGAAGAAAAAGAAAATAGAGGAGCTAAAGAAGTAACTTGATACAAATGCAAGAAACCGAGTCATATCAAATATGATTGTCCTCTCTACAAAGCCAAGAAAGAAAAGAGAAGAGCAAGACAACATGGAGTCGAAGACTCATCCGATGATGGTGCTATGAATGAATTTGCCAACATGTGTTTCATGGCTTTCAAGATCAAGATAAGGTGTTCTCGACTGACTCGACTTGATGAAGTTAGTTTTGAATATGATGAATTACTTATAGCTCTTTATAAGTTTGGTGTAACACCTCACTTAAGAAGAAAATTTTGAGCTTCAAAAGAACTTGATGAAATCGAAAATTTTTCAAAAGTTGAAGCTTCAAAATTTCTCTTGAAAAGGTAAATGAGGAACTACTCAAAAAAGAATGAATGGTTGTTATCTCACTCAAAATTCTCTTGTAGACAAAGGCTTTTGAAACAGATTCTAGCTAGCGAAAATGTGTTTTTGATAAAAGGGGGCTAGGATTAAAACTTGAAGAATGAAAAATATTTCAAAAACTACTTTGTCCAAAGAATCCACCAGTGAAAGTTCATCAGTATCGTTTTGGCAGTAGGAGGACACATTAGTAGTACTTGTCCTCTTAGAAATGGATCCCCGAGGCATACGACTTCTAAGTCGAAGAAGATTTGGGTTGAAAATCCAAGTCGCTAACCACGAAGACCCAGATTTTAAGTACCTAAATCTTCTTGATTTTTAAGGATCAAAGAAGGAGAAATGGTTCTTGGAGCGGTGGTTACTCAAGAGACATATGGCCGGAGAGATGAGTCAAGTTTACCCCTTCCACAAGGAGAAAGGAGGAGATCACGTGACTTTTGGAGATAATGGGAAAGGTAGAATCATTGGACATGGTTCTATAGGTACTTGACTCTTCATCTCTTATTGAAAATGTTTGCTTATTGATGGTTTGAAACATCAAATCAAAGCGAATTGAGTCATTTTGTGACAAAGGTTTTAAAAGTGATTTTGAATCTTCTCATTGTATCATCAAGGATTCTCAAAATGATAAAATCATCTTCATGGGTCATAGAAATGAAAATGTTTATACTATTGATATTTCAAAATATGAAGGTCATAATAGATGTTTTTCTAGCATGCATGATGAGAGTTGGTTGTGGCATAGGAGATTGGGACATGTGAACATGAATCTCATTACACAACTCAACAAAAATGAACTTGTTAGAGGCCTTCCCAAAATCTCCTTTGAAAAGAATTCAAAAGGTTTTGTGAAGCATGCTGAGAATGGGAAAATAAAAACATCTTTTAAAAACAAAAATTTTATTTCTACATCAAGACCTCTTAAGCTTCTTCATATGGATTTATTTGGACCACCAGAGGACTATAGCCTAGGAGGTAAATCATATGCATTTGTGATTGTGGATGACTTCTCTAGATATACATGGGTCTTGTTTTTAGCTCACAAAAATGATGTCTTCCATGAGTTTTCAAAACTTTGTAGAAAAATTCAAAATGAGAAAGGTTTTACCATTTCTTATATAAGGAGTGACCATGGAAGAGAATTTGAAAATGTTGAATTTGAGAGTTTTTGTGATGAGCAAGGGAGATTGAACATACATTTTCAGCTCTAGAACTCCCCAACAAAATGGGGTTGGTGAGAGGAAAAATAGAACTAGAAATGGCAAAACCATTCTTCATGAAAACGATTTATAAATTATTTTTGGTCGAAAGCGGTCAATACTTCATCCTATACATGAAACCAGATGGGGTTTGATTAGGTCATCTTTGGACAAAACCCCATATGAACTTTGGAAAAACAAGAAACCTAACATTAATATTTCAAAGTTTTGGAAGTAAGTAAAAACTTTATTTTAAATACTAAGGACAACCTTGGAAAAATTGATGCAAAATCTAATGTTGGGATATTTCTTGACTATTCTTCATCTAGTAAAGTCTATAGAGTTTTCAACAAAAAGACAATGGTCCTAGAGAGTCGAGTCCATGTAATTATTTGATGAATCTATGAGTCATGAAAGAAGAGAAAGTGTTAATAGATGATGAGTTTGGACTTCTCCATGGGAAAGATTGCAAATTGATGATGAGGTTCATCAGAAGGGGATTGATTGAAGAAGGAAGAATCACCTTTGCCCATCATCCACCTCCTCGACTTGACGAGAGAATCCTAGTCGAACTTCCAAAGAATGGAAATTAGGTCACAAATCATCCACGAATCAAATTATAGGTAATCCTTCAATTAGGGTAAGGACTAGATCCTCTCTTAGAAATATTTACTAGCCTTGCTTTTTATCCTCAAATTGAACCCGAAAGTTAAATGATGCTATAATAGATGAGAATTGGGTAATTTCATGCAAGGAAGAACTCAATCAATTTGAAAGAAATGAAGTTTGGGAGTTAGTACCTAGGCAAATGATCAAGGTATTATTAGCCTTTTAAAATGGGTGCTTCAAACAAAATGGATGAAAAGAAATGGCATAATCATTAGAAATAAAGCAAGATTAGTGGCCTAAGGGTATAATCAACAAGAGGGAATTGACTATGAAAGACCTTTGCTCCCGTAGCTAGACCAGAAACTATAAAATGTTACTTGCTTTTGCTTGTCACAAAAATTTCACATATCAAATGGATGTAGAAAATTGCTTTTTAAATGGTTTCTAAATGAGGAGTATAGCTGTTGAACAATATAAGTTTGGGAAGTTTAATTTCCTAATCATGTTTTAAACTCAAAAAGGCACTTTATGGCTTGAAACAAGCACCTAAAGCTTGGTGTGAAAGGCTAAACAAAATTTCTTATATCTAGTGGTTTAAAATGGGCAGAATGATGCAATAATTCATTAAGCTATGAATAATATTCTTCTTATAAATGTCAATGTTTAAAATATTTGGTTTATAGTAAACTCTTTGTGATACAAAGTCGCGTGTAGTGAATTTGACAGACAACAGTGGATCTCTGTTCTTTCTTGATCATAAATCAAATAACTGGGACATTGCAGTACGCAACCTCTTGTCATTTGAGGTAAGGTCAAGAGCACTGGGCTCATCCATCCAAGCTGAACATGGATGAAAAAGGTAGAATCCGTTGACCAAACTAAATATAGAGGCATGATTGAGTTTCTTTTCTGTTTGGCCCTTAGCGAAGCTAGTAGACCAGGTATCATGTATAGTGTATGCTTATGTGCTAGATTTCAAGCATGTCTAAGAATCTCATTTGAATGCGGTTAAAGAATATTTTAAGTATTTGAAAGGCACTATTGATATTGGTCTTTTGGTTTGTCCAAAATGTGATAATTTTGAATTATTATACATGCTATTCGGATGCGGATTTCGGTGGTTGCAAAATTGATAGAAAAAGCACTAGTGGAGCACGTGTCATTTTCTAGGTCACTTTCGCCCCATTGTCTTGGCATGGCTCGCGGGTTTTATATCAGGCGGAGAAGCGAGATACATTCTGCATGAGGGTGGGATGTGCACAAGTACTTTTGATGAAACAAACACTTAGTGATTTTGGATTGACATATTCTCATGTTCTCATTAAATGTGATAACCTGAGTGCCATTAGCATATCAAAGAATCCGTGCAACACTCTAGAACCAAACATATAGAGATTAGACATCATTTCCTTAGAGATCATGCACAAAAGGAGATATTACACTTGATTTTGTTAGAGCCAGGGGATCGACTTGCGGATATTTTCTAAGCCCACACAAATGAGAATCAATTTGTCAATATTAGAAGACAATTAGAAGTCATCTCTTTGTGAAAAATTGTTTAATGACTCAAGTGTCAATATTGTGAAAAATATTGTGCCTTAAACTCTTAACCCTTACTTAATTGTAATTTCAAAGGGGGAGATACCTTTATGTCTAAAGTCTCTTGCTCCTTTTTGATGTTGCCATAGGGGGAGAAAAATATGTATCTAGGAGTTAAATGAGAAATGATATGTATCAAAGGGGAGAAAGATATGCATCAAGTGATATGCATCAAGTGCTAAAAATTAAGTGAGAAATGATGTATCAAAGGGAGAAAGATATGCATCGAGTGCTAAAAGAGAATGCCACATTTATATCATTCTTTGATGCTTATCTTATGTGTTGAATAAATTGCATGTGTTTGAATTGGTTAAAATTTATATTATGCAATTATTTTTTAGACTATTGGTTTGAGGAGATTTACTCCTCTAGATAACTAAGGTTGTCATCATCAAGGGGAGATTGTTAGCCCGAGGATACCTCTGGAATTGAGAGGTGCATTGATAACAAACCAGGTTCTAGTTACTAATGGTTAAATTGGGTTGAGTGACGAGGTTGAAATTGATCGAAACATCAAATAGAAGATATCTGAGGCTAAAGATGACAATGATGAAGTTGATCGAAGCACTTGGAAATGAGATTCACTCAAATCAAAGAACCAAGATGACAGTAACGAGATTCAAGCTCAGTATGAAGTGAAGATTTTGATAGCTTGAGATCTGCCCTGTAAAGATGAATCATTGGTGCACTTTAGGATATCATCATTAATCATGCATTACTTCTGAAGACTACGGTTTTCAAATCAAAATTACATATCTTTTGAAAACATGGGTTTGGCATAAAACTTTAAGATTAAATAAATCTAAAGGAAATGAACATTTAAAAGAAAAAAATGAATTAGTATGAATAGTGCAGTATATGTGAGAGCGATCTTGAGTATACATGAATAGTTAAGGTATATGTGAGCCGATGGCTTCCACGGCTGACTGGTGACGGTGTGTGAGCGGTAAAGCGGTGGTGAGCGATTAATAAGTGAGCAGTGTTAAAGACTAGTGAACATTGCCATGAGCGATGCAAAGCGGTGATGGACCGATCTTGGTGAATAGTGTCCAAAAATCCCTCTATATATAGAGTGTGGGGGATCATTTGTAAAAACCAGACTTTAATACTCAACCATCAATATAACGTGGCGGTAGTTCTGAAACTAAGTTTGTAGTGCGTCGGTACATTTGCATATTTTTAGAGTGCGCACTTTGTGTTCATCAGCTTGAGTTGTATTTGAAGATCTTGAAAGCACCTACGAGAGTATCTCGTTGTGCCCTAAGTGGAAGCTTCAAGTGGCAACATGAAAAGCGAAGAAATTGCTAGGAGCCCATTGGAGCCAAAATTCAAGTGTGTCGAAGCTCGAGGATTGGAGCTTGGAACTGATGTGCATAACGAAGAGGTGCCAGTGGGTGCACTAATCAGTGTAAAGAAAAACTCGGGTTTGAGCTTGACACTAGTGGAACCCTCAGGTTGAAGGTTGAGGAGAAGTGGACGTAAGCGAGTTGTCTTAGAACCATATGAGTATTCGGGTTTTTGCTTTCTCTATCCTTATCTCTTTAATTTATTGTTGTGCGTTTAAATTAAAGATTTGTGTGTCACGAAAAAGTTTTTGAAAAATCAATTCCACCCCCCTCTTGGTTAGGTTGCTTAGTCATATTGAATCTTGATTGGTATCAGGCCCGAGCTACTTATTTTATTTTTAAGATTTAATCGTCCCAGAGAGGAAAATGACTAGCTGAAACTAGCCTGAGCCTTTTTCATCTTGAAAGTTTTCCCATCGATAAACCACCGCTTCTTTCTTAGAGATAGATTATCAATTTTGGGAAAACCAAAATGACTTGGTATTTAGAGATCTCTTGATTTAGGAAGTATGGAAAACAATCTTATTTGGTTACACCTTCCTACAAGATGTTGATGGAGGAAAAATAAGAAAAACCCTTGACGAATATAACGAAGAAGAAAGTAGAAAATTTCAATTAAATTTTAGAGCCATTTATATTCTTGTATGTGCTATGGATAGAAATGAGTATAATAGAATTAGTCAATGTAAAACGGCTAAGGAGATTTGGAGAATCTTAGAAATTATCATGAAGGAACCACGAGTCAAGATTCTAAAGTTAGAATTCTTGAAAATGATTATGAAATGTTCAAAATGAAACTGTGAATCTATTGTTGAGATGTTTACTAGGTTTCTGAGATGTTGCTTAAATGGTCTTGAAGAGGCTTGGGAAGGGTAAGTGAACAAGACAAGGTATCTAAATTCTAAGATGCCTACCTCCCAGATAGAAGTTTAGAAAGCGGAAGCTATTGAGGAATGAGAATGCAGAAAGAGCTACCTCTTGAGAAACTTATAGGTTCTTTGATGACTTATGAAATGAAGATTGCAAGACAAGAGAAATAAATGCAAGAGAAAAGCAAAAAGAAAAGCATTGCGCTTTTACTAGTGAATGGTCAGGAACAAGAAACTACTGCAAATGTTGTCATGAATGTATAGTGCCGCAATGCTTTTCTTTGCTTCCTCTTGCATTTCTTTCTTTCTCTTGTCTCTAATCTTCATTTCATAAGTCATCAAAGAACCTATGTTTCTCAAGAGGTAGTTCGATTCTTTGCTCTCAATAGCTTCCGCTTTGGAATCCTTATCTGGGAAGCAGCATCTTAGAATTTTAGATACCTTGTCTGCTCACTTACCCTTCCCAAGCCTTCAAGAATTATTTACAACATTTGTAAACCTAGTAAACATCTCAACAATAGATTCACAGGTTTCATTTGAACATTTCATAATCATTTTCAAGAATTCTAACTTTAGAATCTTTGACTGGGTAGTTCCTTCATGAGTAATTTCTAGTATTCTCCAAATCTCCTTAGCCGTTTTACATTGACTAATTCTATTATACTCATTTCTATCCATAGCACATACAAGAATATAAATGGCTCTAGAATTTAATTGAAATTTTCTACTTTCTTCTTCGTTATATATTCAAGCCAAGGGTTTTTTCTTATTTTCCTCCATCAACATCTTTGTAGGGAAGGTAACCAAATAAGATTGTTCCATCCTTTTCAAATCAAGAGATTCTAAATTACCAAGTCATTTTGTTTTTCCAAAATCGATAACGGATCTCTAGCAAAGAAGGGTGGTTTATCGATGGAAAACTTTCTAAGATGAAAAGGCTTGTGCTAGTTTTCGTGCTAGTCATTTTCCCTCTGCACGATTAAATCTTAAAAACAAAATAAGAGGCCTAGCTCGATACCAATCAAGATTCAATATGATCTTCAAGCAACCCAATCCAAGAGGGGGCTGAATTATTTTCAAAACTTTTTCATGACAATAACAATAAACTTTAATTTAATGCAATAACAATAAATTAAAGATATAAGAATAGAAAAAACAAAACCCGAATTTATAAGGGTTCTACACAACCTCGCTTTACTGGGTCCACTTCTCCTCAACCTTCAACCGATAGAGGGTTCCACTAGTGTCAGGCCCAACCCGAGCTTTCTTTACACTTGATTATGGCTCCATTGGCACCTCTTCAAGCTATGCACACTGTTCCAAGCTCCAACTCGGTACTGGACACACTCGATTTGGCCCAACTAATTCCTAGCAATTTCTTCCAAGCTATACACACCGGCCTTCTCACTTAGGCACAACGAGATACTCAAGCTTTCAAGATCTTCAAATACAACTCAAGCTTTGATGAACACAAAGGTGCACTCTAAAAATATGCAAATGTAATGAATGCACTCACAAACTTAGTTTGAGAACTAATACACAAGAGAAAAGATGGTTGAGAGCAAGTCTATTGTTTTACAAATGATCCCCCACACTCTATTTATAAAGTGGGATTTTTGGACACTATTCACTAGCCGTTTTATTGTTCATGACATTGTTCACTAGCCGTTTTACTGTTCACAACACTGTTCACTAGCAACAGTGGAAGGCAACGTTTCACATATACCTGCATCGGTTCATGTATAATTTTAACCTGTTCACATATACGATAATTATTCACGACCGCTTTTTCTTTAAATGTTCATTTTCTAGATTTATTTAATCTAGTTTTATGCCTAAACCCATGTTTTCAAAAGATATATGTAATTTTGGATTTGAAAAACCGAGTTTGTAAGTAATGCATGATTAATGATTTATTATCCTAAAAGCAAGACCAACGCATTCACCTTACATATTCCTAAACTATCAAAATCTTCACTTCATACTGAGCTGAATCTGTTACTTGTCATCTTGTTTTTGATTTGAGGAACTTCATTTCAAGTGCTTGATCAATTTATCATTGTCATCTTTAGCCTTTATTACTTCATTTGATGCTCGATCAATTTCAACCCGTCACTCAACTCAATTTGTCCATTAGTAACCACAACCTTAGCTCATATCATCAAAATCTCAACGAGAGGTATCCTCAGGGGCTTAACAGATTCCAAACGTGATTTTCGCATAACCGCCGCCGGCCGCCGATGCCCCCCCGTAAAAGCCTTTTACCTTTGCCGCGGACCCAGATGGGATTGCGAGCTCGAAGCTTTAAGGTCCATGCCGAAGGCGACAACATCTGCCCCGATGCTCGAACGTGTAGAAGGGGAAGATGAAGACACCCCCACTCGAATCCCGCCCTCAGCCTGGCCCGTCTTTCTCAACGGAGTCCAAGGTTTTCCGTTTCACGCTCCGGATCTCCGAGAGACAAGAGTCTCCACCCGAGCGTAAGCTTCAGGGCTTCAGCTGAAGGCCCGGGATGGGGAGAGACCTTCATAGTAAGGAGGCGAAGGCCTCAAACAAAGAAAGCAGTCGACTCTCGAGCCCGAAGGGGCCGTGAATATCTAATCTGATCGCCTGCGAGGACGCCGTAGGGACGCGGGGACGGGCCACTCAACGCCGTGTTATGACGTCATCTTCAGGACTGAGATCGAGTCGAGCACCTGAGAGGCACGTGAGCAATGCAAAATTAGAGATATCCAATGACCTCATAAAGACTATACCAAAAACAAAGCGACACTCACGTAGATTCTCGAGGGTACCCATACCTGAACGCCTGTGGTAGCCGCCTCATTAAGACGGCTATACTCTAATCATACAAGGCCAATAAAGAAGTAACGTTCCTTCCAAATCCTATGAGAGGAGGGAAGATCGGAACACTGTAGAGGAGCTATAAAGACGCCCGGAAAATAGAGGAAGCCCTCACGGCTTTCTTCGCTAAAAGATAAAGGAGCAAAGCTAAGGTCGAACACCGAGCCCCCTGTCCCTAAAGAAAACCAATAGACCAAATCAAAATACCTCTACCTTATCATGTAAAGTTGAGGCGACGTACATTGAAGTGTCAAGAAACCCTTTTATGAAGGGATGCAGGGGGAAGTGAAGACCATTATCGAAAGCTACTTCAAAGAAGCATACCATCTTAGGTACGGAAACCACATATGAGGTCAAAACATCAGGGGACTAGACTCGAACGCCAAAAGGAGGTCAATAACGCCTAGTGAAAGTGGCCCCATACGAGGGACCAACCTTGTTAGCCCCACGCCCAAAGATTGAATCTGGCCGATTAGGTATTCTGACCCCTAGATGTTTAATCTATACTCTCCCTTACCCTCGTCCAAATGAAAAAGGGGCGCCTGAGATTCCCGAGGATTGACTGTCAACGGCCTGAGGTGCCGCTAGTTCGCCCGTGAATCGAAACAAATAAGAGTCACCTGAATACGCCAGAAGAAGAGCGAATTTTAATCTATGGTGATAGCAAATAAAGAGAACGAAACTTGATCGACTTAACCCTAATGCCTCGACGTATCGCCCGAACAAACACCAAAGAGGGAGAGTTAATAATAAATTGGCCCCGTGAATAACACTTAAAAGAAACTATCTCAGGAAAGACGCCAGAAAAGGACTATACAAAAGGTTTAGATAGAAATTAAGGAAGAGGGAAATCCAAACTCGTTAAAAGCGAGAAAAAAAAGTTTCAAGATCAAGGGCACACAAGACAGAGGATGTCTGCGAAAGAAAAGGAAACTGAAAGAAGTGGGAGAAATGAGCGCAAAAACCGAAGAGTCATCATTATCGCAAGACGTATGACGGCGACCAAGCCTTAACTAACCCAAATTTCGAAAGCGTATTGACGTGAAATCGTATCCGTTACGAAATATTACGCCTCGGTCTAACGCACACCGCATTACTAAGTACGGGGCAACTGATGGTTTGGAAATGGCCTCGCAAGCCCACTCGCCAAAACCCAAGTGAAGAGGCACGCCTTATCGAACACTCGTGCCTGACGCCAAATTTCAAGATGAAGGCCCACCGCCTACTAAAGGCCGGCTTGTAATCAGAAGGCCCACATTCTGCAAATCCAACTAAATCCCACCGATAAGGGAAATAGAATAATCTCCAATAACATATTATCTTTCAAATCCAAATAAATCTCACCAACAAGGAAAATAAGATAATTCACGATATAACAGCTCATCCTACAGATCGAGCCGGATCCCACCAATGAGGAAGAAAGATAATTCTAAATAAACTGCTCTTTCAATATTCCTGTGAGTTCGACATCGACAAAGCAAGAAATATCTCATTCCAATGGGAAAGAACTTAATCACCATCCACTGTAAAACATATACTATAAATAATGTGCCCCACTCCAAGTGAAAGGTACGCAAACACATTCGCCTCTAGTTAGCCCATCTTTTTTCTCTCGTAGTTAAATCGACTTAGTGATAAAGAAGCGCTACACCCAAGTAAGCTCGCCGAATTCTTCTTCTTTCTTTGCTTAAGAGAGTGGAAAGGGTTACACCTGTAGCCCGCAGACCACTTAGTACAGCCCTATCTCCCGCCCGACGATCTGGGAGCCTTCAAACCAGCCCACAATAGTTTTGGTTCCTACTAACGACCCCAAAACGCTCCAAATCATCTGATTGGAAAGCAAAAGATCATCACATAATAAGAGTTTAACAACTCTTAATATGATTTGAAACTCATAAATATTCAGAACAATTCAAACATTTGACATTTATTTTATAAATGACAGAACTTTTATATATTTCCAAACGTAATTATATTTACTTAATAAAATTTTTAAACGAAGATTTTTTATTTTGAATCGTTTTTGTTATTTTATTTTTTATTTAACTTTTGAATACAATTTAAATAAAAAATATAACTACCTAAGTGGAGGGGTCAAACTTTTGTGCAGGACTCCTCGACAGCTTTTTAAAGTGACCTGACGGCTTTTGGACTGATCTACTAAGCTCCCACGACCTAGTCGACCCAAACCAAGCCCAAGGCCCTGACTTTCTTAAACGTACTGATTCCAAGCTTTAGCCTCGGGGCTGGGCCTGCCTGGCCTGGCTGGTCGTCATTCGGTTTCTTTGGAGATCCCTAGTGTTATCTTTATTTTATTTGTTTTCCTTATTTTTTGAGAACAAAAAATAGTTTTTAAAAATAAGAACCAATCAAGTCCTAGTGTTCTCAATGATTCTTCTAAATTACTTATTCGAGATAAGAGAGCCCAAGTGTAATTCCAATATAGTTTCTGACCCCATTCAAGTGGGCACTGGCCTCGCTAATTTTTTTTCCATTGTATCAAGAAAGATTTAAACTTAAGTGTTATATTTTATCCCTACTAAAATATTATAAAACTTATTTTACTTAATCTTGCTCTCATCGAGACTGAATCCTAGTTCCATCACTGTATAGGCTATAGTATGATACTATGATCTAATTCAAAAAAAATAAAAAATAAAACTCGAACATGAAACCAATTGGGCCAAGAGGCAGCCCAACCCAATGTTCAACCTTGGGCTTGGGTTACAACTTACAACACTATGAGTTAAAGTTATCTTTAAAGATTAGAGGAAAAATATTTGACAACATGAGATGAGTCAAAGAGGCATTGGCAGAGAGAGGAAATCAGAGTTTTCAGTGCTTCTTCTCCTTCATGCTCGCACAACGGGACATGAAGCATCTCACATAATCCCTGGAAACTCTTTCTCTATCTCTAGATCTACCTCCTGAAAATGTTCTCTCTCCAACTCCTTCCCAGAACCCCTAACCCATCATCTTCTATCTACTCCCCAAACCCTTTTAAATCCTTAAACTCCAATACCCTCAAACCCTCCAAACAAACCTTCAAGCCCAAACCCGCCACCATTCAATCGGTTCTTCAGTGGAATCGCAAACCCCAGCTCGCCGGAGACACCCCTCGAGTCGTCGTCATCACTTCCGGCAAAGGCGGCGTCGGCAAGACCACCACCACCGCCAATGTCGGCCTCTCCTTAGCCCGCCTCGGCTTCTCTGTCGTCGCCATTGACGCCGACGTCGGCCTTCGCAACCTCGACCTCCTCCTCGGCCTCGAGAACCGCGTGAACTACACCGTCGTTGAAGTCCTCAACGGCGATTGCAGGCTCGACCAGGCTTTAGTCCGCGACAAGCGGTGGTCGAATTTCGAGTTGCTGTGTATTTCGAAACCCAGATCGAAGCTCCCAATTGGGTTCGGGGGAAAAGCCCTAACTTGGCTCGTGGATGCCCTTAAAGCTCGTGAAGAAGGGTCGCCGGACTTCATTCTGATTGATTGCCCTGCCGGCATTGACGCCGGATTCATCACGGCTATCACTCCGGCGAATGAGGCGGTTTTGGTGACCACCCCGGATATTACAAGCTTGAGAGATGCAGATAGAGTTACTGGACTGCTAGAATGCGATGGCATCAAGGATATAAAAATGATTGTGAACCGGGTTCGGACCGATATGATAAAAGGCGAGGACATGATGTCCGTTCTTGATGTTCAAGAAATGCTGGGATTGGCATTGTTAGGAGTAATTCCAGAAGATTCCGAGGTGATTCGCAGCACAAATAGGGGGTACCCACTTGTTTTAAATAAGCCTCCGACATTGGCAGGATTGGCATTTGAGCAAGCAGCATGGAGGCTTGTTGAGCAGGATAGTATGCAGGCTGTGGTGGTTGAGGAGGAGCCAAAGAAAAGAGGGTTCTTCTCATTTTTTGGAGGATAAAATAAAGCACATTGTAGGACTGTTCACATTAATGATGGCTTTTGGAGTTTGAAGTAGGAGACAAGGAGCAAATTTGGAATCTGTGTATAGTTTTGTAAGTAGGGTTTGTCTCTCCTCATTTTGTTTTTCTTTTAGCGTGTCTTTATATGCTTTGGTAGCAGTTTTGTTTGGTGCTTTTATCAATCGATTGTTTGCAGATCAAGTTTCTGTACTGAAAATTATTGTTTTCATTTATCAAATGTATTGAATCTGGTGATATGTAAGGCTCTGAATTTTGAAGATCAAAGTTAATAGAATCCAGAACTCGTTTGATTTGTGACTTAGGAAGCCTTGTGGAGTGAATTTTGAATTCAAATGGCTGCTTTGAAACTGAATGATTGCTATTTTGGTACTTGGCACTAGTTGTTTAGTAACTATGTGAGAATCAGATTACATATTTAGAACACATGTTGCAGATGATTTTTTTTTTCTTTCTAGTAAGTAAAATATTGTATATTGAACTCCTCATCATGTGGCCTAGTTAACGACTTAAAATATCCTTGATTGTCTCGAGAAGCACCCAAGAGCATAACCTTTGTGCTATCTACAATGTTAAGTAAAATGATTTGGGTGATTGTTCTTCCTACCCATATAAACAACACTATTTGGCTAAATCTTTCTGTTCCCTTTTGCATAAGCTGGTTCAGAGTAAGAATATTTTCTCACAAAGATTCTTTAAAAATAGAAACTTTCTCGGGGCCAGTTGAACTCTGAACACTTTTTGTGGTGAAGAGATGTTACAAACTATGCGAGAAAATGCTTTTCATCTTTAGCATGCTTTCAACATGGACAATTACATGTTTTCCCATCATATATTCTCTAAGGGACCCATAGTTTTAAAAGGCATGTTTTAAGTACACTTAGGCTCAAGATGCAACTACTTCCTAGCTATTGTGTCTTGCTTGCCAAGACATGTACCTTAGTAAAGATGATGTAATGTCAACTCTACCATTCCTTTTTAAACATTTCTATTTTCAAAATTTCTAATTGTTTATTAAAATTATATCATTTTTGTTGAATGCTATTTTGAAATGTTTGGAATTTAATTTTTTATTTATTAATTAGATTAAATTTTGAATCATATTTCATAAAATTGATATGCATCTTGAATTTCATTTCACTTCTCTCAAGCACATGCCTGTGCATAAATTATAGGGGACTTTTGTGCCTTAAATGCACCTTTTAAAACCATGGATGGACCTTAAACTCCATTGAGCTAACTTCTTTCCCTGCACTAATAAGTCACAAATAGAATACCTATGATTAAACTATTTGATGGAAATAATTCTTTGTTATACAAGGACAATCAGGATTAATCTCATTTAACATAATGGATGATGTAACTTTGGTTGGAATGCATATACATTGGGAGTTCAAATCCTATATGCTTAAACTTTTAGGAAATATAGTAGCTCAACATAATATCAAAGCCTCATATGGTGGGAGGTCATGTGTTCAAGGCTCATTGCATTTATATTTATCCAATTTATAGTCTGCCTATAGGGCTTTGCATCACTTCATGTGTGGGTATGGACCCGCACATGAGGGAGCGTGCTGAAAAGCATGATATATAACCCCAAATCCTACGAGCTTAAACTTTTAAAAAAAATTGGTAGTTTAACATGATATTACAGTCTTGTTTGATGAAAGGTCATATGTATGAACCTTATCATATGTTTATCGTCCAACTTTATTAAGTTGTTTGTGGTTTGTTTATTTGAGGACCTGTGTGCCTTTGTATCTCTCCTAGAGTAGAAATGGCTTGCATGTGGGGGAGGATGTTGGTGAATATAATATACATCATTTCATGATTTCATCTAGAAATACCAGGTATGTTATTGCTAAATGTACCTGAGAACATCATTTGGTTTAGAGACAGGGCTAATTATAGATGAACCAAGAGAAACAAGACCCATTCTTCGGTTTTGATATTGCTTTATTGGCTTAGTTGCATAACATATTTTGTTATTGCAACTAGGAAGTGAAGGATCTCTTTTGCAAGTCCATAGGTTACTTACTACATTGGTGACTCATTTTATCTGGTCTATAGATGACTTGGTCTTTTTATTTTATATTTTTTACATTTAATTAAAAAGTTAAATATGATGCAACCTTTCCCTGTAGAAAAAAAGGGCATTATTATGGTATTCTCATTCTTGTAGATACTCTGGCCTGGTCCTACCTCAAGGTTCAGCTGTTTGGTTTTCTTATTTATTGCATGGGAAAGCCATTTGGGAAAAGATTATCTTATGAGTTTGTGTCTCTTTAGATTAAGTGGATGATTGATGAACTGCATTTTTTTTCCATCCTTCCATGCAAAGATGTTTTCCTTACATCTTGGTATTAACAATTTCGGATTCCATTGGTAAAGGGAGTCTCCCCTTAGCTTCTTGTATAGCATGGCTTAGGTTAAGGCTCTGTTTGGAAGCCAGAATATACTAGGGAAAGAAAAGAAAAATACTAAGGAAAATGATTTTCTCGTGTTTAGTTTCACTATGGAAAATATAAAAGAGAATCAAATGTAATCAAAATTCCTCAAAATCTTATGTATTTTCAAATTTACGAGTCCTTACTCCTTATATAATAAAGAGAAACAAATAAAATAATTTTAAATAAACATATAAAATTAATTTATTAAGTTTAAATTTACTTTTATTTTATTTTTTATTTCCCAAATTTCTTTCTTTCCATTTTTCATTCTTATTTTCTTTCCTTAGTGCTTTTCGAGTTTCAATCAAAGCGTAAATGTTATGTGGGAATGCTGTTTCCTGCATTTGCCTTTGTTTCTGATATATTTTCTATTTTCCTGGCCATCCGTTTGGTTGTGGTTCTTTGTATACATTTTGTACACGTTTTGCACCAAGATTGCCCCCTTTTGTTGAGAGGGAAAGAAAAAGAATATCTTGCATTGCTATTTATGCCCAGTTAAGTGATCTTACTTTGGACAAAAAATGTTATATGGGAGAAAATAATCAGAAGCTTTACTATATATGCAGGCATAATTACAGACTGCTACAAGATATGTCAATTTATGTCTTTCAATTTTATACATACTTAAACCAATCTAAAATCTTATACATATTTTAAATATGAGTCACTATCGTTACATGATCCATCTCTTGGGCAATTGGTGTGTTTCCTGGGAACCAAGTGAAGTGGTGTGACCGTAGGTTTTACTTGGCGCTGTTAACTTCAGGGTCTTGTGAGATTAGTCGAGGTGGGGGTAAGATGAGCCGGACATCCACACTCATCAAAAAAGAAAAGAAAAAATAAGAGCCAGAAAACACCTTCAATCATCACCATACAATTCGAAGCACAAATAGCAGCAGAGAGCTTCAATGACCAACTCTAGCGATCACTTTTGCAGCCTTCCCTGTAATTTGTGGAGCAACTTTGGCCCCACAGTAGTAATATCACCTGATTCAATGAAACCCAGATGGAGAAGTTATCAAGCATTATTATTACAATTTCTTTTTTAACAAACTAGAAGAATGTGACATCAAAGCAATCTGTTATCAATGTCCTAGACCAGATTGGATGAAAGAAATCAAACTTGGCAGAGATTATCGACTGAATTGAGTATACCTGCACCAAGTGTAAACACAACTGTTTCTCGATCAGGTTCCTTGGTTATCTGATGCACTAACTTGTCTACCACATCCCCCTAGAAGGCCAAGAAAATAACAAGAAATGGAGCATAAGCTATATAACCAGAGGGCAATTCAAGTAAAACATATTATCTTGCATGCAAGTTGTCTATTAATCTAATCCCTTATTGCCATTCTGCTAAGTCAATTGATTTACATTAACGAACGCAATCATTTGGCGAATTCTACGTTCCAAATTGGTATTATAGCATGAGAAATATAGGATCATCTTCAGAACAACTGGGATGCATGCAGCAAGAGAATTATTGCAGAATGTCTTCCATGGCCGGCTGAAGAATGGCAGTTTTATTTCCCAGTAAAAAGCATTTCTGATTTTGTCTTTAAAAACAATCTCCCTAATGTGTAGCTTTTAAAATCTAGGTTTCCTTAGACAAAAACAGAAAAAAAAGAGGAAAACTTCTATCATCTAATGGATCGGGTTAGTGTTGTTATTGTGAAAATTCCTAAGTATGTTTTTATGTTTTACATTTTTCATTCTTTAATATAAAAGGATCACCAATAGGTTAGAGAGGGAAAGGACACAGGAGGGATTTGTAATTTCACTGGAAACTTTTGCTTTTCCACCTTTGGTTGGTAAAAAAGAGTAGGGGCGCATGCATGACAATTCTTAAAAAATAGCTATCAATTGTTTTGAGGAACAAAGTTGAAATTTCTAATTGAGAGTTCGACTATGGATTACATCCCAAATTTAGAACAAATTCTCAAAAAGAAAGTTTTTTATTAAAAGTTATCAAATATGGTTTTAATGTTAAAAAATTGTTTTCTATTTGAAAAAACAGAAAACTGTTTTTAAGAACAATCATCAAACAAGCCCAGAACATCTCGTATTCAGTTCAACTTCACAATCCAAATGTTTACTTACATATATATTTTTCATTTCGGCATAGGGGTGTAATCGAGTCGAGTCGATATAGAGTTAGGCTTGAGCACGATTCGATTAAAAACTCAAAGCTCAAACTCGATCAAGCTTATTTTCAGATGTTCAAAACTCGACTCAAAAAATAGTTAAGCTATTCAAACTCGACTTGATAATGCTCAAATCAATTAAAAAATTCATACATAATTATACTCAAACTCAACTCGATTAAGCTCGCAAGCAACTCGAGTCGGATATTATGATACTCGAATTCAACTTGAGTAACTCCGAGTCGAATTCGAGTACTCTAAGGATCGAGCTCGAGTAACTTGACTCGTTTACACCCCTATTTTGGCATAACATCCATCTAGGATTATTTGTACGCATATAGACAATTTAATTGGGTTTCCTATCATCTAGTTTCCAGGGAATCGAAACAGAAGACACGAGTTATCGTTAGATCCCAATATGTGTGCTAGTAGTATGTGTATCCCATATTTATTCAGGCATTGTACTCTGTTTTTTTTTTTCCTGGTGAAATCTTTATAAATCAAGAATTTCCCAAACAAACAAACAAACATTTCAAGTATGGCGGCCCATGCAGTTCAAAGCTACCATCTTTAAATATCAATAAATTAGCAGAAATCTGAAAAGTGAAAATGGGTGTACCAGGGAAGGGATGTATTCAGATGATGGCTCAATGATAGAAGTAGCCAGATCCTTTCCACTGACGTTCCAAATATTCACTTCTCTGGCAGCATAAACCTGAAATCAAATATCAAACCATCAGCAGTCCTTCATTGCAGGAAACTGAGAAAATGGTGGCCAAGACTCCTCAGACCTCTGTAACCAAAACTTTATCTGTACCACTGAATGCAGTGGCAAAGTCGCCCATCAGTGCTGCTAGACGACTGCAAAAATGATTGAATATCAAAGACTGACACAAAATAATACTGTTCACAATATGGAATAAACTCCATTTCAGTTGAGCTATGACCCGTAAGTATGAGGCTGAAACACCACGAAGAGAGCCTTCAATGGGAACCTCTGGCGTGCTGCTTTGAGAACTGCCCGAACCTCTGTTGGATGGTGAGCATAATCATCGTATATATGGCATTGGCATACAGTACCTACCAGCTCAAAACGTCTAGAAACACCAACAAAATCATTTAAGTGTCTCTTCACACAGTCGATTGATTCATAACTTTGTCGTCCATCATTAAGAAGTGCCATCACTGTAGCAATAACCTGCATGTTGAGATATAAGAGAGCAACAAAAATAAGTGCATAATGAATCTACCTGTAAGAAATATGTACAAGGAATGAACCATACAAACATGCAATTGTAAAGCTTTAACTATTTCAGTAAGTAAAAACAAAACAAAATGTAAATCAATCTGTGGCCTATGATGGAGTGTCTAAAATTTGGAGATAAACAAATCAAGTCTACATGAAATAATCCATAAACCAGGAGAACCGGCATAACCTTTCATGAAGAAAGGTAAAAATTTGACAAGGTTTTTCTTAACTCACCGCTAATGAATTGAGAACATTATGAACTCCAGGTATCTGTAAGGTGATATTTGTCACTGGATAGCCCCTATGACACTGCAGGAAAGCAACAGTTTATTTAACTTTTTACTTAAGTTGCCAATGTTGCATGAATATTTACAAGTGCACAAAGGATTGAAAAATGCTGGGTCAAGACATACATGATTTCAGTATGAAATCTTGCATAGGACATTGCACATAAGTATATTATATATTTATACATTTCTACAAATGAATATATAATTACATGTTTACAAAAAGATATATAATTAACTCGTGAAGAAAGATAAGTCTGCCATGCATAAGTGGATATGAGGATGATTTTTTGAGACTGCACTTTTTTTCCTATCCCTGTAAGGCTTACTTTGACGAATTTTTTTTTTTAAAAAAACAAATTCATTTTCAAGCCAAGCTAAGCCATACAAGCCTTCATAAAATCTCTATCAAACCTTTATTTATTTTTTTTTTTTGTGCATAAAAATATCGGAAATAGATTTCAGGATTTGCTTACAACCTTCCAACTCCATTTCCAATATAGAGCATAAGATCATTTGATATTCTTTGTCTTCTACAATTGGATTGGTCAAGAAAGGACGGAATAAGGTAATACAAACACCGATACACTTACCAGTACATAATCACTACCACCTTGTGAATTGCACCGAACAGATAATGCATGCCATTCATTTGTAGTTGAAATCCCAAAAGTTGTTATTCTGTAGCCATTGCTGCATATATCTGACCTCAGAGTTGACAACATCCCACTTGAATTGTCTGATACAGTTGATTCTTCTCTGTCATCCAGCAATGAGTATGCACCAGCACTGCATTGCCTCTTCAAAGGCAAATTATTAAATCAGAATCTGTAGAAGATAAATCTAACCCTAATTAATTTCTTAAACTGAATCAATTGCAACACAAAATCTCACGAAATTTATGATATAGCAGCCAGAGTTCGACAAATCCTTGGGTTGAAGAATAAAGCAGTACGGTAGATTAAATCCCTTGATCTACTTGTTCCTGATCATTCACTTCAAGAACAAAATTAAATTTTCTTTTCTAGATTTAACACGAATTATGTTAATTACGAGGGGAGAAGGGAGTAGGGAAGGGGCATATTCTTTTTCTATTGCATTTAGAAATCAAACTCATCAACTTAGTAAAACTAGATGAAATTATGTAAACAAATATGTGGACCCTGCATTTTTGGCTACTTTCCTTCCCTGCCAAGCTATCCAAGCATGAAGGTGGGGTGTGGGGTCCACAGAGGGAAAATTTGTTTTTTTTTTGCTTAATCAAGAATTTGACAAAATTTCTGGTCTACAATATGTTAATCACCAAAGAGGGAAATACAAGTTCACACACAAACTTTCTTATCATATGGGAGAGATTCATCACGAGTGAGCCAGAAACAACAATTAGTTAGTGTAGATGATATGTAGTACACTCAAACATGTTCCATGCATCACAAAATACAAAAGCAATAGTGGGAAATAGTTGAGTCAAAGTATACCTATCCCCACATAAAATGAGATGTCCGCCAACCCTGATTCGCTTCAAGAACCTCCTAAAAATAGCTTTGACTGCTTCCTAATTCACAGGAAAAATATTTAATAAGGATACATCATGACCAGAAGCTTAATCAATTGTCATTGATGTCCAGTCACAAAGTGCTAATCAATTTTCAAACCTCATCGGGAAAAATATCAACATGCTCCCAATCAACATTTGTAACCACAGCTATGTAAGGCAGTAATCCGAGGAAGCAAGAGTCATATTCATCAGCCTGTCTTGAACATAACAAATTCACACGAGGGTGAAGATGAAATCTTCAGAAACAGGACATGCAAAAATGGGAAAAAGTACAATCCTGGTCACTAATCAGTCTCCAAGCAGTAACAAAAGCATGAAAAGAAGTTCATAGCCTTTATAAAAAGGTTGCCACTTTATTTCATCATTCCACTGATTAGGAATATATATGTCAAAAACCATAAAATCTTAAAAGGGATAGTCAATCCTTCGACTAAAGAAAAATACAACTTTGGATGCCTTTGTTTCATCCGATTGGCAAAACTGCATTTATATTTTTAGGTTAAAAAAAAACTTCTATAGGAAATAGTCAATCAATAATTTATAAGAAGCAAAGGCATACTTACAATTTGTTTAATTATAAACTAGTATCCTCTGCATATATTGTAAATTTATGTCCAGCTTATCAGACAAATTACAAAATCAATTCTATCATGAAAAACCGTGAGAGAAGTACCTCCAAAACAAAATTGCGACCACTTCCTGACATAATATTTCTACCTCCAAACTGCAGAAGTACAGTTAGATAATTTCCAATTTCTGTTGATAAATTCAAAATGATACTTCAACAATTTCAATTCAACTATAAATGTATGAATGTACAAATAAGGGGCTTTTTTTTACAACAGAACATAAATGTGTGGACACTAAAAGTAATAACTAAGAAATAGATTTTAAAGTCTGAAAAGATTTCAGATTTTTCTCCCAAAATGCATAAGATAAAATGATACCTGTGGCACCTGCGCCCCAACTACTGCGGTAAGATCATCTCCCATTGATTTTAAAACATAAGAAAGCATACCTGCTGTTGTACTCTTCCCTGCATGAATCATTATAGTTAATTGCAGGTAAGCACTATGGTTTAAAATGAATAGCATTGCAATTATTTTAGCAGAATAGAATAAAAATTCAATATAGTTACAGATATCAAATAGTCATACTTTCACTCTCCTCAAGCAAGAGGGAGAAAGAATCTCATCCATCTCATAGTGACGAATATTCTTTATCAAACATTTAAGCAAGCTATCACTAAAATTAATAGCAGTGAAGATGATATAAACAACTGGGTTGGTTAAAAATATATTTCCCACAAACCATCCAAGAATAAAACAGTGTTTAGATGAAACCTCATAATTTTGGTTCTGTTTTCTCTTTCAACTAGGAAAGGAGTTGATTTTGAACTTGAAACTCAGAAACCTGAGATTCACTGTACATGCCTATAGATCTAATGCATTCTAAGACTAGTTCTGCAATCGGGTAGCAGGAAAATTCAGAACAACATGCCTATATATCTAATGCATTTTAAGACTAGTGCTTCTAACACTTTTTTCATTTTCTTTTCTCTTTTCCTATAGAAGCACTTCTGTAAAGGCTCATTAGGTTGCAGCGAAATAATATGACCACACAAGCATTATGACTTAAAATTATCCACTTAGCTGGGTATAGTTAAGATGAATTTTTCAATACTTAGCTACAAAAGCAATTACAAACATAGGACTCAGAGAGCTCCCGTTTCCTTTATTTTCTTTTTCACGGACTTCTCTGAAACATATATGGAAATAAGAAAACTGTCAGACTTATGCCTGAATAAAATTTTCTTACCATGAGTACCACTAACAGCAATGAGATTGTAGTGCTCTGTTACCTTTCCCAACCAATGACCTCTCTTATATCTACAATAACAAGACATTAAGAAAAGATGAAATGCTGTTACCAATTTTATTTAACATAATATAACAATACTTGTCACTAGGATAAGAAAAATAAATTATTCCACAATTCAGTCAAGAAAAGTTGATGAAGATAAAATATGGTTAACATTTTGAGGGACTTTCAAGCTTCTAAAAGTAAAATCTGAAGCAAATTTTGCCATTAGGAAACAAGAAAAGTCCTTCGAAATTTGCAATATCAATGCACGCACACAGGTATTCCAATGGACTTGGCATGTAAAATCTCTCGATTATCGTGGGGAATAGCACTTGAAACAACAATTGCATCAGGTAAGCTGGAGCCATTGTTCCCTTGTATGTTTGACACAGAATGACCCAAATGCAATTGTGCCCCAGCCTCTTTGAGTCCATCCATGAAGCTGCTCCACACAATATCCGAGCCACTAACCTCAAACCCCTAAAACCAATTAAAGAAATAAGCATTATAATTCTCCCAAAAAAACAATCAAGATTAGCTTACAAGCAACACAATCAAATGCGAGTCCGATGCCCTCAACACTCAAGGTCTATAATACTGTACTCTGCACTATGCATTTTCAACATTGTTTGTGAAGAGAAAAATCAGTTGAGTTGGGTTCCATGCGATGGTTGAGAAAATGTTTGGAAACTAAAAAAAAACCAACATCACCAGAGAAAAGCAAAAAAACCTGAACTTAAACTGATCCTAATACAAATACTTGGCTCAGTCGAATCAAGATTAATTTGTCTTTCGGAGAAAAATGAGACTCAGCATTTTGTTTTCCTTTATTTTCCTTTAGATTCTCAAGATTCGAGGGGCAGTGCTGATTTTTCCCATTTTCACATGTTAAAAAGTACACTGAGCTTGATAAAACAATTCAGATCCAATTTGAATTCCTCGATATTCTAGAAAAATAATAATAAATAATAATACTAACAATTTTCCTCCATTTTCTCGGACACCAAACATAGGTCAATTTCATGTTAATAGAAATGTAAGGGAACCCAGAACTTAATTTAACTTAACTCAACACAGAAATTATGGTCTATTTGCGTTGAGCCTACATATTTAAGCAACAAGAAAAACATCGAATATCAGACCAAAAACTTTCGTTTCTTTTCTTTTCTCAGAGACCAACCATGTTTTTGGGTTCACCAAAAGCTTACTTGTCTGAGAGCGAGCATAGCTAGAGCCGACAATCCACAACCTCCAATACCCACAAAATGAACCCAAAATTTTCGATTGCCCAACACCAAAGATTCTACATTTTCTACGTCCGTACGCGATCTTGCTGAAACTGATAGTCTACCGCTCTCTTCTATGTTGGACACGAGTGTTCGAATTTGGAGGATTCTGAAGGAGGTAGCAGCATTTGTGGGGAGGACCATGAAATGGGTCTTAATTTTCGAGGGAACATGAAGTGAACAGGACGAAGAAATTGCAGAGAACTCCATGAATGATGGAAATATGGAACTTTCCCGGGAAATTAAGGAGTTCAACGTTGGGTCATGATGGTACTTGGGCTGGGTAGAAATATCATTGGGCCTAATGGTATAGGTACGTTTGTGGGCTTTTATAACTGACGTAAGCCCAGTTTCAACCTCAGGTTTCGGTCTCTCCGCCCATCAAAATATCTGCAACTTTTTATCTAGCCACTAAATAGATCTCTTATGGGTATGAAGTTATATTGTAATACACACTTTTACATATTATATTGTAAAACTTTGAGCTTCTGTATAGTGTGTTATAGTAAAATGAAGCTATAATTTACTAAAAAATGGGTTTTCAAAAGGTTTTTTAATCGAATCACAACCAATATTGTATGGAGAGAAGCCTCGATACATAAATATGTTACAACATAAGAAAGGGATCAGGTTTGAGTCTTGGTAACATTGTATTGCAAACTTAAACAATTAATATCCTCTCTACAACATCCATTAAAACCTACCTTCTCCTCCCCTCTCCAATAATTCCATCTTTCCCTCTTTATCTATTATTTCCCATTTTATTCAAACACAAAGCAGAATAGATGGAGAGAAATAGAATGGTGGTAGCGAAGCGACAACCTTTTTGAAACAACAACAAAAAAAGGAGAACAGGAGACCATTATGGGCCCACGCGCCTGCCGTGAGTGGGCATCTGTGACGGGCTCACATCCAATAATGGGCCTACATGAATTGGGCGAGGCCCAATCGTATGGCGACACCTAATAGTGTTGAAATTTATCTTCTTATTGTAGCACACAAATCAATTTGGTCACACAGCGTCACCACTATTTGGTACACTTTATTTTCTTGGTCAACGTTAATGTGAGCCCAACCTACTTTTGTATCATTCATCTTATAATATAATGTTAATTGATAATAATCTTTAATATAAGAGACGACATAATCAAATAATCTTTATTTCCTTTGCATGTGAGTAATGGGTATCGGTCACTTCTTTTGTGGGCCATTGTTGGAAACTATGGTATGATTCAATTGCCCTCTGTGAGATTGTTGAGAAAATTTATTGGTGGAGGAAACCTACTTTGAAAGGATACATACAAGAAAATAAAATTTTGTTGCTATTCTATTTTTTTAAACTCTCCAAATCCTTTGGGATTTATTTGTTAGGAACAATTATTATTTATTGATAGATTTCTTCAATGGTTGATTTTTTTTTTTAATTTAAATGACAACCCTCATATGAGTGAGAAAAATGTGTACAACCTAATCACATGTTTCTAGGCTAATAATATCACAAATATATTATAAATCCCAAAATATTAGACTTGAATCATATATAATAGGTAAACTCTAAATAATTATGTTTCTACCCGTTTAATTCAAGAGATATAAAGTTTATATAACGGAAGTGTACCTATATCTATTGTCAAAAGTTGTCGAATAAATGAATTAGATCTTCCAAATTCGATACGACCTTAATGACAAGAATTTGTCTCTCCTTTAGTGATGGGGATGTAGATAAGTAAAAGAACTAGGGTTCTTTTCATCGTATGAATTGGAAATCATAAAACCCTAATATTTATATTAGTCATATTATGTTATATATTTTTAATTTGGCCTTTCATCAAATTAGAAATATCTCTTATGTATCCATATATTAATTTTATGACAATTATACCCTTAAATCAATTACATAATTCCAATTAGATAACTTTAGTTAGACTTAATTAAAATTGATAGTATGAACATATTTAATATTTACATATATAGCCCCATAATAATTATTGAAGAATTCCAACAAGGGTTAGTTCAATGAAAAGGGAGTTGTTGGGTCTCATGTTAAATCATAGAACTTTAGCAATGGAGATCAAGACCTTCCAATACTTAAATAAAATCATTGAAAAATCGAATTAATTTTTATTTATTGTCACCTTTGAGTTTTTTTTACAAGTAACATGAATCGAATAATCAATTGATAGCATTCGTGGTCAAAATATTGGCTTGTCTTGATTGTCTCAGGGTTTATTTCATTTATACCCCTCAGTTTTATGTAAATACATTAAATCGTCCTTAATTTAAAATTTCATTATATATAAGATCCATATAAATATACTTCAATCATAAAATCAATCAATACAAGATAGATCTCAACAAAAATATTGAAGAGTAATGATTGCAAGTATTGACGAGTTTAATAGTTTCTTATATAAAATTTATTGACTCTAAAAATATAGTAATATAAAGAAAACAAAATTGTTTCAAGTATTGACGAGTTTAGTAATTTTTTATATAAAATTCATTGACTCTAAAAATTTAAAGAATCGACAGGCCAAAATGAAATTCGCAGTTCCACCTGAACAGTCTCAAAGAAACTGCTGCGCCCAACGCAACACCTGCTTCCCAGAAATTTCAAAACTAAGCGCCGCCACAGGCCCAGCGACGATTCGCATTTAATTGGGGAAAGCCTGACATCCCAACCATCATTTACTCTATGGCGTAAACAATAGAACTTCAACAATATATTATCCCGCTAATCCAATCAAATCCTATCAATAGCGGCTTAAAATAATAATAACAATGGATTCTCCCCCAATAAGGAAGGAGGATTATCCTAAATAAACAGCTCTTTCTAAACTATCACTAAATCCAGATCGATAATCCATCCAATGAAAATCCTACGATAAAGACAACCATTCTGACATCAACTATACATACGCCACCAATAAAGGAATGCATGACTTTAGATGATACTTATGGCGTAAATACATTCGGGCCTCTCTTAAGAATTTCTTTTCTCTCAGAAGAAATCGACGCAAAGATTTAGCGCCAACGTGGCAACCCGCCCAACACCCCTTCTTTGCTTTGGCAGACGAGTCGCCCCACTCAGACCGTAAAGGCTACGATCCCGCCTCACCAAACGATCAAGACGCCTCGCATCCCAAAACCATTGAACAATCCGCCCAGCCCCGGGCCGACCCCCACACACGCCTCCAACCCGGGCCCGATTAAAAAAAGGCATCATCAGTAATATAAAGAAAAAAAAATTGTTTAAAGTATTGACGAAACCAAAAGCTCCCCTTGTTATACATATTTCATTTATTGGTTAGAGAGGAATTGAAAGCCAAATCACTAATAATTTTAAAGATTTTGTGAGGGAAAATAGAAATATCTTCTACGTTATCCATAACATGTGAAAATACCAAATCATTGAATCATTTTGTCTAAATGCTTTATGAAAAATATAAGCCAGATGATGGAACATAAAGATATAAAATTAACTTAAATTTTATCTAAATCATCTTAACAGTATTTTTATCATCTAGTAAAATCAAATTGATATTAAAAATAAGTTACCAAGTTGGACATAATACCTAAAGTTTTGTCTACATTTCAAGTTCTCTATGAGGAATTGAAAACCCTAGTCACTTCAATCATTGAGCCATTTTTTTTAAATTATTGTAGCAGTAAGATAAACGATTTTTTACCATTTTTAACTGGAATCACCAATTCTATATCATATTTTCTTTCTCATATCTAAGTTTTATTTTTTTAATGTCAGCTTTCATACTGATTATATTATCTTTTATTTTTATGTTTTTAATGGCCTATTATGGTGGAAAAGTTGTACTAACGATTAAATTTTTCGCCATGGCTTTCATATATTTGATACTAGATAACAAAATTTTGATACGATGTAGCTATCATATCAAATCATATTCAACAATACGCCTGTAGATCACTCAGAGATTTTAAAAGATTTTTAAATTATCAAAAAATATAACCTCGAGTCAACTCTTGTTATTAATATTTATTACTACGCAGAAAGTTTTATCATTTCGACATGTATTTTATCACTATCTTTAAAAATAAATTTATCTTTTTAAAAAAAAAAAAACATTACGAGGTATTAAATTGACTTTTATAAACATCCAACTACTTAATTGTCTTTATAACAAATCTCAATAATACAAGACACAACGAAACTTTTAATCAATTAGAAAAAAAAAAAAAAAAGAGTTTGAAGAGGAAGTTGCAAAACCAAGTTATTGAAACTTTAGTGTCATTTCCTTTATCATATGTAAAGGTGTCAATTCGAACGAACAGGTACAAATCGGATTGATCAAATTTAACCCGATTTTTTCAAGCAAAAAATATTACAACCTGACCCGACCTAAATCCGAGATGAGCCACACTGAGCTGGGCTGAAATTGGGTCAAGCCAAATTTAACCTAATATTTTCAGACCAATAAATTATTAGTCAAATCCAATCCTAATTTCGAATAAATCAGGTTAGCCAAACGAGCCGGATTTAAATGGGCACCTATAATCATACGTATTGAATGTGGTATGGTACACAAAGAGGAGAAAATTTGCATTTGATTTATCATTCCAAACACTTTCCATGTTCTCCTCCTTTTTTGGAGGACTCACTAATAAACTCAATACTTTTAATAACACTCATTTCGTTCACCTACACTCGAGCCCACGGTTATCCCCAACACCCTATTCATCTTGAACCGTTGGATAATCTGGCTCTGCGATCGATCTCCTTCTCCAGCTCCTCTTTGCCTCCCACATCTTCCACTTCCTGCACCACACAGCAGGGGATTTTTATTTAAGAAATATTTGGACCATAAATTTGTGAATCTCAGCATTTCCTGTTTTTTCTTGAAAAATAACCTATTTTTATATAAAAAATGTACTTATTCATTTCATATATTTACGTTATCATTTAAAAAAGTTTATTTTTATAAGAAAACGAATTTTTATCAAAATCAGGGATGAGGGTCAAATAATAATCAAATCACCATTTATTTAATCCCCTACCAAAATTTGAAGATTAATAGGGAAGAAAAATGAAATTGTGATGGGCTTACCTTAGGGCCCAAGAACAGCCCATATGGGACTCCATCGAATTTGTCTGAGTGGTGGAGCTGAGGCCACGCATCAAGGTCACAAGATCAGGCCGTTGGATTCATTTACAGTTAAAAATTTAAAAAAAAAAAAAAACGAAAGAAAGAAGAAAAAATGACGGATCGAGCGTGTGGTGGTGCATGCTTACTTGGTGTGCCGCAGCTACGCGTCTAAAGTATGGCACGTTGGCAATGGGCCCCACCGGAAATCTCCTGTGGACGAGACCATCGTGGACAAACATGTAGGCCATCCCAAACACTGTAATCCCTAGCCCCTGGTGTAACCAAACACTGAATCGGTGACCTGAAACTGTTTTTGTTTTTGTTTTTTCTATTTTATAAAACATAAGGTGGTTGTGGAACTTACAGCTCCAAAACAGAGACCAGGGACGAGGCCTTTGTGGAAGAAGCCATAGGAGAGGAGGGCTATGGCTGGAATTGCATTTGTGATCGCGAAAACATCGTTGAGCTCGAATGGACCTTCTCTTGGTTTATGGTGGGACTGCAATTCAAATGGTTTTGGAATGATCAAACACGAAACCCACTGTTAGGTTCCCGAGAAAATGTGCAGAAGGATGAGGAAAGGAGTAGAGAAAAAATAAAAAAAAACCTCGTGCATGTGCCATAAGGAGGCGTGCCAGAGAGCCTTATGAGCCCATCTCGCCCAAAACTCCATGCCTACCTGAGAAACGAAAATACCCAATTCGATTCAACGCAATCTGTAAAAAAATCCAGCTTTCCAAACAGGATTTAGAAATAGAAACTGAAGGAAAATGAAGGAAAAAAGTCACTTACAGCGGCTCCAACGGACAAAGCAAATGTACCGAACATCTCGGACAAGGGAACCTCCCCGCCCTGAATCCAATTTCAAATTTCAAATTTCAAACAAAGAGTAAAAAAAAAGAGAGGAAAGTAGAGAAAAACGGAGAAGACCGGAGCTCCAGCTTACCTCCATTTGCCATGAAAACCGGTAGTAAACTGCCATGACAGCCATGGAAGTAATCCCAAAGCTCGACATCACAGCCGCAACGAGATAAGTTAACCGCTCCGATCTCTTCCTAGCGAGCCTCTTCGCCACCCTCACCGCGGCGATATGACTCGCCGCAGACTCCTCACTTAGATCCTCCACCACCTCCTCCGTGCTCAGATTCTTTTCCCCCATCACGACGCAAACCGTCAGTCTGGTTTTCTTCCGGCAGTGGGAAACGGTTCCGTGGCGCCGAATGGAGGGGATGAAGAGAGAAGTGGGTGTGGGTTTGGGGCCGAGAAAGGGGTTGCGGTCCCAACGGAGGGAGCTGGAGATGGTAGCGACCGAGATTTCGACCGCCATGGAAGGGGAGTGGCGCGTGAGTGGAGTTGCAGAGGAGTTAAACGTGGAACCGATAGCAGTTTCAGCTCGACCACAATTTTTTTTGTTCTTCGCATCTTCCATCATTTATACGTCACACTCCCTTGAATGTGCTGGAAGGTACTGCGTAATTCCAAAAATGTCGCTCTTATTTCTATTATATTACAAGTTTGCTATTTCGCTAGGCTAGTAAAAGGGAGAAGTATTAAAAAGTGAAAAAATTAAAATATTTTCATAATAAAAGTCTTTATTTAATTCAAATAGTCAGTTTTAGAAACATAGCTTCATTTTTTTTTATAAATTTGGGTGTACGAGTTAGCTTGTATGCACCTCAAATAATTCAAATGGTCTTGAAATTAACGATGATACTAATTTAAACAAACCCATAAATTAACGATCCAATAAATTTGTTAATAACCTTAAAAACACTCGAATTAATGACCACTAAAAAACAAATTAAGATTATACCAATTAAGCTAAACTTATAGTATAAACATCACATGTTATCCTTGTAGTGTTAACATAATATTATTTGATTTAAATAAGCACGAAAAATTTAAAAAAAAAAATTAACTTCCACTAGTGATTCCTTAAAAAAAAAAAAAAAAAAAAAACTTCCCTTAGTGATAATAAAATAAGGTGATTAAAAGACCTTTTGCAAATTAAATTTCATAAATCTAACCCTTAAATTGATTTATGGCAATTCCAAGTGAATAATTGTCCAAAAAAAAAATTCCCATCAAAATACCTTCATTATTTTCTTATAATAATAATTATTTCTTTTCAAATATATATATGAAATGACAAATGATATTTTTATTCATAATGGGTGATTCTTCAAGATAAAAACAAGGAGGGGGATAGGGCTTGTTTGGTTTCCGTTTTTTGAAACTATTCTTGAGAATATTTTTTGAAAACATAAATAACATAACTTTGATATTTCCTTTAAATTTAATATTTTCTCAGTTTTTCGTGTTTTTCAAAACAAAGAAAATCGGGAAATAAATATGTTTTTAGTGTTTTTCTTATTCTTATTATCTTTTAGAACAAAAAACAATTTTTAATAATCATAAAGAAACAAACCCTTAGCTAAAGCTAAACGCTTTAATTATAATATAGTAAATTGTCCTTATTGAGACTCGAATCTGGATCCTTTCCTTTTTTACGTCCTTATATATTTAAACTTTAAATGTTTTACCATTTGAGTTAGACACGATAGAGTATTTAAAGTTTTAACTTATTGGGAAAGACTACCAAATGAACCTATTTTTAAAACAATTGCAATTGATAGTCTTTTTCAATAAAATGATATCAAAGCTCGATTATTTGAAGTTTTTCTTATATACAAAAAAACCTATCTTTAGCACATAAAAAAAGAAAGATCATTTTTATAATAATCGCGTAACATAACCAAACGGGGGAGGTTGCGTAAGAATGAAGATGGGGTGTAATAAAGGAAGAGGGGAAAGTGAAAGAAAAAGAGGTGTGGTGTGTGGGGTGGAGCCGTGGAGCCGTGGAGGGAAGAAAATGAGTGGACGGTGGTCCACCGCCGGATTGCGGAGGAGAAGCCACCCAATCACCCCCGCCCATAAAAAACCACACTAATCTTCTGTATACTCATTTGTCCACCTCTGCTCTCCATTTTTCATATTTTGCCACCACCACCACCACCATTTGCTGTCTTCTTGCCTTCCTTTTGGCCCCCCCCCTCCCCCCTCCCCCATTCATCCACTTACCTCGAAGTCTAGACCATTATTACTTTTGTTGAATTTATGGTTTTTTTGAAAAGAGAAAAATTTATTCATTAATATTAGTAATACAATCGAAATCCTTATAAAGTATCAACATAAAATAACAAGCATTAAAATTTTTAGAGAATAATACATTATTTATATAGATAGCGAAAAAATATGTTTAAGACCTATATATTTGGTAATTCAATAATATATAAAATATCTAAGATTTTAAATTTATAACATATTAACGAATATGATTTGATTTAATGATCCTATCAGATCAAACTTTGATATCTAAAACCATGAAAAAGTTAATAATTGATAACACAATTATCCATAGTAACAAATCGACGATGAATATGCCGCTAAGTTGATGATAAAAAAAATAAAATAAAGGCTTTTATCAATATAGAAGAAAACTATTTTAATGAAAAAAAACCCCAAAAAGATATTAAAAGTTATTAACTAAAACTTTAATTGAAAAATGAAATCTTAGTTTACGACTATAGTTCTAATATAAAACTGCAAGTGTAACTGTCAACTCCAGTTTTAGTTCAAATACAATACCGTGGTTATTAAATATTGCTCTAATTCAAACATGAAGAGGATAGATTGAATCATAAGTTTATAAAAAAAAACAAAAGAGCTAATTTGAATATAAATTTGAAAGTATAATTAAAAGTAATTTTTTTAAATCAAGGGGTCATTTTGACCCAAAAGGACCAAAACTCCTAGAACGAGAGACACGTGTTTCTCCCCTAGTGGTGGTCAATTACACTTTGACCTACCAGAAAGTTGTACATTCTTAACATCCCCTAGGCCTATATATAGGGTTTGTTTTTTGTTTTTTTGCTTTTCTCCCCGAAAACAATATTTGTTTTTTTGTTTTTTTTTTGTTTTTAACCTTTTCATGAAATTTTTGATTGAATAAAAAGAAAAACTAAAATATTTGACTTTTTCTGAATGCTTTAAAAAAATAATAAATTTCCAAACATTTGAAACAAGAACATAAGAAAATGATATTTTATGATCCAAATCAAACTCTCGTTCACATAATTAAATATATATATATATATATATATATATATATATATATTTTAAATTTTATTTTTAAAATTTAGATAAAAATTAAAAAATCGATTTTTTTTTCATTGGTAAATAGGATGGGTGTTTTTATTTAAAAACTATTTTTCTTAAAATATGGATAAGATGTTAATTTTTCATAGATTATATATAAATTTAACGGGTATAATGATATAATGATGATGATTTTTCTCATAATGTTTTTTTTTTATTGTTTATAAATATTATAAAATGTTATATAAACATTATATAACTATTTTCATTTTATCATTATGATTAAATCATAATCATATAAATAAATATTAAATTAAGTTATATTTTTTAATACCTCAAGATGTTAAGTAGTAATTTACATTATGTAAAAACAAACAATTTAATATTTTATAGAAATAAAGTATTAGAAAAACAATCAGTCAAATACTTAATATTATTAAGCAGTACAAAAAATTTTATTCAACATTAAATAAAAAAACAAACATTTTACACGTTACTATCGTTTTGAGATTCAAAACTTTCCATGGAGTTTTTGCCCTCCAAATCCGGTTTCAAAGTTAGGTCGCAATTGAATGAGCCATGTTTCACGTATATAATCAAGATTAAGTTTATTTTATTTTTAATTTTTTATATTTATTTATTTTGTATTACAACTTTATAGTATTTTGGTCTACTGGAGACTCCGAATTTGATTTCTTTTTTACGCCTAACTTGAATTTGGTCAATGACCAAATCCCTATATCCTGTCTAACCCTTAACCACTGAGTCAGGTTTAATTGGCAAAAATCAAGATTTCGTTTGATAGCATTTTTATAGAAAATATTTATAAGTGAAAGTATAATGAGACTCACATCAAATTGGGAGAAAGCATCACATTATAATTTTATCACGTCTTACATTGGATCTAGAAAAGTTTATGACATAGTTTAAGGAGTCTTGTCCCAAACTAATACAATTTTTTTTAAAAATTATCAAAATAGTTTGAAAAACAAACTAATACCCAAACTAGTGTGTTTATGTCATGTTAAATGTAAGATCCGAGAGTACCCAATTTTCTAAAAAGTGTAAAATCGCATCGTCAAAACTAAATTTTTCTAGATCTCGGATGACTAAATGATTTTTACTATTGGAATCGCTCCTCACAATCTAGCTAACACGTCACTTCTCGTCAATCTCAGATAATCTAATTTACACGCCAGGCATCGTTACGGTCATAAAACTAAATGCGATACGACAAAGTCACAACATGTACTCATGTGACATGAGTTGCACGAGTAGAGACATCAAACGATACCGTGTAAGATAAGGCTAAATGTCGAATCCGTTTAATGAACATACGGGCATTATTTGAAAGTTTTGCTAAAAGACAAAATAGGCGAACAATGTTGTTCTACTCTTAAACCAAAGACCAAAACGTGAAAAAGAAAAAGGAAATCTTACAAAGGAGCTTGTGTTACGTTTTTTAGAGAGTGGTTTTCTCACATGTATGATCCACCGTCGAAATTTTTCGAGCAAGAAGGAAAGCTATTTTATGTAGTGAGGCCTTACACATAAGCTCTGCTTTTAAGGAGTTTCACAACCCGTGATTTGGTGGTTTTATCCTACTTGTTTTACTCTGATTTAAGAGCTTTGTCAGATTTTTCTTGTTATTGAGGCCTCAACTGAATAGTTGATCGGTCCCAAATCTTGGAACTGAATTGTTATAATTTTTGGAAGCCCATTTGTACAAATTCCAAGACTCGGTGGTTTGGGTTGTTTTTGGGATGTTTATTTACAACAGAAATAAATTGTATTGCAAGGTGTATGAAAATTTTAACTACATGAATTCTGGGTTCACAAAGTGAACCGATGATTGATGATTGGTCAGAACAAGAACTAGAGGGTTTCACTGTTCACGTGAATAGTGTTCACCAAATATTTTTTTATAATAACGCCATTGGTCGAGGTAATTCAAATCGAATTGCTCGTAGTCAGAATTAGTCCATGGGAGTTAATTTGGTGAAATTGATGAGGAAATGTGCATAACATGTTTTATGTGCTTAGGTTATGTAAATACATGCATAAATGATATATATTTGTAATGCGCATATGGAATTGTGCTTGAAATGATTATAATGCATTTCATATGGCTGGTAAATCCCAGAATAGCGCAAGGAGCGCATGACATGGATTTTTCCAAACGAACATGTTACCATAGCAATTTCACATGACGAATTTCCAGAACGTGTAATGAGACTGTCCAAACGTGATCATTTCCGTATGAGACCATGACTGCTTCTAAGGTTCTCCAAACACATTCGCCTGAGGGTAGTCCTATATTTTTACCTGACATCTTGTAGGCTTCTTTCAATAACAAATACGTTTTATTTTGAAATGATTATTTTTTTTCATACATGGTCAGTATGAGGGAGTCGGTGAGGACTCAAGATATGGGGATGACATGTAGACATTCAAGTAGATCACTATTTACTTTCTGTTAGTTACTGGTGTATCAGAGATACGCACTTAAAGGAGAGTAACTCCATTTAAAGTGATTCCACCACTGGCATTAGCTCACCCCGTCGAGGAACAGCATACTGTGCATGTATGAGCTCTCACGGCGGCACACTCATCCCAGGCTGACATCAAGAGTTTCGTCATATTGGTGTTTATGATGCATTACACGATGGGGACCTAGAATTTTAATATATGTTATATAAGAGTAAACTATTAATTCTCAAAACTACGGTATATAGTTACTAAGATATGTTGACGAGTATCATTGTGGGCCAAAGTGACCGTTTTTTACTCATATGTTATGTCTTATGATGTTGATTTGGACAAAGTTAGTACTCCGGTAGAGCTCCCCGCACAAGGGAGTACTCAACATTTTCGTGAGTCGGCGTTACCCACATCTACCAGTATTTCACGCTGATCGCTGTCAATGAACCCCTTGCCGCCACATTAAAAGTTTTTTTTTGCTAATGCCGAAGTCAATAACCTGACTTTAATGTAAGTCAATGATTACGATATTAACTTAAAAATTTAATGTCATAGCCAATGACCGTAGTATCATTATGCAAGTACACTGGGCCAAGATTGGGCCATGAATGAGCATGGTTTTTATGGTTATTTTTTTTATCCATTTTGGCATAATTTTTTATGTTGAATACTATCAGAATAAATTATGGATATTTCATCAAATTTATTGTTTTTTAAGACAGAATATCATGAAAAACAAAAGAAAACAACAAGAAAATACAAAGTGGTCAAAGTCAAAAGTCGCAAATATTAATAGGAATGTCGTGCTACATCATCGTGAGTTAGCCAGCACTGCGAAAGAGATGTAATATCGCACACAATGAGTCGCTGAAGACGCAATAATGAATAGAGTGAAAGAACTGAGTCGCGACACAATTTCAAAGATATGTCATGACATGTTTTCAGTTGCAACATCAGAACAATGTTGCGACATCATAACATTGAAGACACCAATTTTGAGTCGACCCAACAACAAACAGATAATAGCAAGTCGCGAGCATCGACACCAGTCGGACATCGCATTATAAAGCAAATGCAAAGTCGCAACACCAGTGCAGAGTCACACATCATTAACAAATGTCGCGACATTAATGTGACGACGCTGGTAGTGATTTTTGAGCTTTTTTCTTGTCTGCATTATCCTTGTTTCTCGTGGCCTAATCATTGTACTATAAATAGAAGCACCCAGTAAAGTGCGTTGGCACCACCATAATTTCGAAAATAAGCACTTACTTAAGGGAGCTTTCAAGCTCAACTAACTTAACTGAATAAGCTCTTGCTGGTGAAGCAAGACATTATAATTCTTTCTCATTTTGCTTTATGTTTATGATTTCGAACCTTGTGAACTTGCCTGATTAGCTTGGGATTGATGTTTGGCAATCTGAATTGGAAAGACTAACTAATCTGAGCAATTAATTTAATTAATTTATACGCAGATTAATCGTTGGTTCGATGATTACCAGCTTTATACATGACTCCAATCAAAAATTTGTTTATCTTAAGCTTCATTATTCTGTAAGAGATCTTAATTTTGCTGCTTCAGATCTCTTATCATAGATCCCCCCAATGTGACAATTGAGGTGTGATTTAGAGAGATAGATCCCAAATTATTTTGTTCTTGAGCTGAATATTGGAGTGTTGTTCTTCTCTTTGATTCGAAGGCATTGAACCTCTATCCATGGAGTTGAGATGTGAATTAATTCGAGGGCGATGATTTAAGCTTATGGATGAGATTTGTTGACCTTGGTTTGCGGATCAAGTCTCATTCAGCTTATGGAATCGATGAAAACCTTGGTTTAAGGGCCATTTCTTCCTTAAGGGACCCATTTTATAAAAGCAATGGCCCCACACTTGTTCCCGTCGAGAGCCAGGTTTTGCGTGGTTAGATTTGTGGAAGTACAGATCTAATTAAAGTACCTCGAAAGAAAGACCAATTAATCAAACATGACTATACTCTTCTGTGTTTTGATGCAATTAACTCATTTCAAATTTTATCATTATTTGAAAGACTAAAAATATTGCATAAGAACAAAATAACCAAAAACATTTATTTTCAATATTAATTTCAATATATTTACACTCGGATTTGTAGCTCAAATAGTGATGAACTTGAGTAATCAAATACTCACTGTTCCTGTTAATATCCCTGTAGAACTATATCCTGACTAGACCACATTATTGTTTATTTGAGATGCACTTCAGACATTGAGGCCCACCTGGGCTTGATGTTATATTAATTTGAGAGGCACTAGAATGCCCTATGTTGAATACCAATTGCTCTTAATATTAATTGGTCTCAGGAAGAGCTAACAGAGGCCACCCAGAAAAGAACTGCAAGTGTTTTCTGATCGTCCTAAAGAATGCAAACAATTTGCCTTTCAAACTATTTTAATGGTTTTTAAAAAAAATTTATATTAATTTGAGACAAGACTCTGAGCTTTGCCAACAGATGTTTTTCAAGTCGTGAGTTCTTCCACCTAACGCAGAAGACCTTGTACCCCAATTCTTCAAAAGCGGCAAATTATTTTAAAATCCGAAATTTTCTAAATATCTGATGACTAAATCCGACTTCACCGTCAGAATCGCTCACAAATTCCAACGTTTATCACGCCGACTCATCAATTCAGATGGGCCAATTTCATCGCCACATCACGTCGTTAAAACGGCCAGGCACGCCACATAAAGTCACACACGCATACATACCGTTGACACGCCGCACATTAATGGTGACGACAACGACCTAGACGCGCTGCCACAAAAATCAAGGAGAAATGACACTACCGACCATTTAAATGTAAACGGTATCAAAGACAAATGCACAAATTCCATGGAACAAAAAAAAGGCAGTGAGCAGCAGGAGGTGGGATTTTCTGCTTGCAGAGCAGCCTTTCTTCTCTTTAGATTTACCGTCGACCGCTCTGGCTTCATGGCAAGCAAAGTCGACCACGCGGTTATGCTATGCTGACACCGATTGGTGGATCTTCGACAACCCAAGAGGCAGGATTTTTTCCTACGGCTTATTCGCTAAAAGGTCATTTCCACAATATTTCTATTGGCTCGTAAGGCCACGTTATCTACCTCAAAAGCTGAACCGGTTAAGAACCTCAATTGGTCGCAATGCTAAGCAACCCGAGGGCTTCACCGCTCATGTGATTTCTTGTGTTGTTGTTTATCTGGGGCAATCGATCATTGTATTCAAGCACTAAATTTACGAGCTAATTTTTATTATTTATGAATTTAATAACATGAATGAAGCACGTAGCTATATTAATATATACAATGTTTTATATAGTATAAGATAGCTTCTGTCAATTTAAGATATCGCATTCCATATAATCAAAAGACTCCTAAAATATTGTGAAATGAAATGCATTATTACGAAAGAAATTAAATAAAATATCATGAAAGGAATTTCAATAAGATTTTCCTGGAGAATCATATTAGAGATTGTCCAACAATTACGCTGAAAAATTTCATGAATTGTTTCTATAAGGTTCAATGTATTCGCTTATGTAGCCCAATATATTGCCTGTCTTATAGAAGTTTTAGAACAAAAACTTTTGTTTTGAAAACTGTGATTTTACTAAAGATTAATCTGCAGGCAGACGTGCGCAGGGCCTACGGCACCGGCATACTGCTCAAAATGCAGACATCTGGCAGTGATCACGATTCGCCGAAGACGATTTGTCACACGACATACGTGACTAGCCGAGTAACCCACGGCGAAATTTTCACATCATTAAGCTTCACTGGCCGGCGATCACTATTTCGCGCATGCAACAGACAGGAAGACTTTACGTCACTGTGAGTCACAGTTGTAAGCAAAGTTCAGCCATGCGCTGTAGAAACTTTCTTTGTATAACATGTATTAGAAATCGTGACATTTTAGAATATATATGTTAATTAAGAGTGATCATTAACCTTTAACTACAGAATATAAATACGATTTCGCGGAAGATTACGCAGCATTCAAGCGCCAATATTTACCGCACGCGACTGGCGATCATTGTGAACCGCTTGAGAACGTCAGATCGTGCAGGTTCTCCCGCACAGCCGAGACTCCACTGATTTTCACGGCGGTCGCGGCACCCGACATCCACGAATATTCCTACGGGCCGACGGCCAATAACTTAATCTCTGATTCGTGATGTCACATAACGTACAATAAATTGACCTATTATGTTTCTTAAAAGCACAATCTCCAACAAATATTTTGACGATCCATTTTAAAATAAATAATTTCGCTGTTAATTAGTTCATTAGTTTAATATTGAATATTTTAATGATTCATCTTAAAATAAGTAAGTCACTCGTTAATTTGTTGATCGTTTAATATTTAATTAGGCCTTCTCACATGGGAAATTAATGTCATGCGTAAAATCAATCTAATCTATAACCAGGCACATGGACCATGTTAAAAAATAACCCTAAATATGTTAACACACACCAATCAGCAAATATAATCCATCGTCAACGTTTTAGATATGACTTATTATTATCATTATCCCATGGCCTAGATGTTTTCTTCTTCTTCTTCTATTATTACAAATGAAAGACCATTTTGTCACTTTGTTGTTGTTCTTATGTTATTGTATAAGAGACTTGGGGCTTGTTTGGTTATAATTTTCAAAATTTGCTTTTTTTGCTACGAAAAAGTAAACAGAAAACATAAAACATGCTAGCCTTACAGATTTGATTCTTATTTTTTAAAAATTGCTATACAATTTCAAAACAAAAAAGCACTGTAATAAATATCTTATTCAAATCATATCGCGGTCTAAATTTAATATTTTACGTTGTTTCAATTGTTTCAAATAAAAAAAGCTTTCAAAAATTATAATAAAAAAGACTTTTTATTTCTTTGTTCTAGAAAATATGGAGAACGCGAAAAATATTAAATTTAGAGAATAATAATAGTTTTCAGATTTGTGTTTTAAAAAGCTTTTCTCAACAACTGTTTTGAAAAACATGAGCCAACATGCCCTTAATTTCAGACTTTGTTTTTGTTTTTGTTTTATTTTTTTCTCCAAAACAAATATCTCATGGGAAAAGTTGGGGCTGTCGCTTTTCAGTTTTCTGCATAAACATAGTAGGTGAATCCAATTCCAACTGCCGTGACTACTTGATAGTTAGTGTTTTTAAAGAAAAGACGAAAACAGTTTCTGTAACTACCTCACTTTTCCTTATAATTGTTCAGTCATTGACCCAAAAAATCTGAATTTATTAATTAATTAATAGTGGATGATTAATATTTAATAACATATTCAAAAAAGAAGAAAAACATCAATACAAAGAGTCTATTTAGATTGATGATGTAACATAATAAACAAAAAAAGTCATTTTAGGATATAATTACATTATTACCCTTAAGGCCTGCCTCAAATGTTAAAGGGATAGATGTGATCAATCCAGAATAAAATATTATAATTTAATATACAAAGTAAATAGATATCAAAAAAGAGAAAAAAAATAATTATATGATTTATCAGGAGCATAAATAAAAACGAGTCAGTTGGTTTTTAGGTGAAAAAAAGAAAAAAAAAAACCAAACCAATATAATCAGTTTTGTATATAATAAAAACTAGACTGAATAGATTTGAAGTGTGAAAGCTTCCATGGAGTATGAACAAAGTGAACCAGAGAGAGCCAGAGAGAAACAGAGAGCACCAGAAAATAATGGAAGATTCTAGTTTTTATTATATTGTTACTGCACACACCCAAAATGATTTATACAAAATATATAAAGAAGAGTAAACTAACCTAACAAATTCAGTTTTGTCTAACTACGGTTAAGTCTAACTAACTATAACAGCTTCTAGAATAATCATATATTCTACAAAGTGAAAAACAGAACTAAATCAAGCCTTTTGAAGGCTGTTTTGATTCAATTTTCATGGACCTCAACCTTAACTTAATGATCTTTTTGTTGTCCTAAACCTAGATTTACATATATCTATATTTTGACACGAAAACCATTAATTTATATTTATATTAAACCTTAAGCCAAATTTGTTTTTATAATTAATTGAAACCAACTTGAATTTGATAACGAAAATATATTAATTACATTCGGAATTAAGTTTGTCTTAATATAAATATAAGGAATTACTTTAATAGAATATAATATTAACAAAGAAACTTATCAACAAAGAAAATCATATATATATATATATATATATATATATATATATATATATATATATACAAGATGAATGATATCATAGAAAGGATGATGAATGCATCGGGTGGGGGTAGGAAACCAAATGTTGAAAATGGATTTGTTGGACTTCTTGAACACAAGTTTGTACCTAAAAATAAAAGTATGCAAAAATCATAGCAGTGCAGAAAATTTTGATGTTTATTCAAACTTTTCGAAAACAAAGGAAAACACGTTAAAGACAGACCGTACAAAACAAATTTTAAAAAACAGTTAAAACGAATTCACTATTTTCAACATTTATATATTAACTGTGAAACTGTTTCATACAGCTTTTGTTTTAATTAAATCGAAAATACTGGATTTGGTCGATTGGGATAAAAACAAAACATCGGGATTGTATATTCTTTCTTCCCCTTTCGTCTATACTCGATTTTTCTTCTCATCAGCCACGAAAAACACTTTGATCGCGACAAGAATCAGATTTAAACATATCACGCTTTCATTAACTTCATTTTCTGAAGAAATGGTTTTACAAACGGATTTTCTCTTATTCTTTATTTTCAACCAAATTCAAGTACTAAACGATTTAAAACTAAACTAAAGACAATACATCAAAATTTGGTTGGTCTAATTTTCTGATATGTTAAAATTCATGAACTAAATGGTGTTTCAAATCCGCACTCAACCCTGATTCGTTGGCAAAACAAGGGTGGCAGATTGTCTCTAACCCGAACTCATTGGTGGCCTGCATTCTCAAAGCCAAGTATTACCCTACCACATCCTTTCTTCAAGAAAAACTGAAACCTAACCCAAGCCTCATCTGGTGCACCTCGGAGGACTAGCTACAGTGGTGCGAGTAGGTCCACTTCTGCTCCACTTCAAAGCCCTATAGTAGATCCTGAGAATGAAGTGAGACCACTAAACACAGGTTGCTTCCTAAACATTGCAATGTGGATAAAATAATAACCCCAAGTCTCTCTGTGTGGGCTTTGGTTTGTTCTAGCGCTGAAGATATAGGTTGGTATTACTCAAGAATGGTAGACTAGAAGGTCCAACAGATGCCCTCACAGCCGAGGCCCTTGGGTGCAGAGAAGCTTTGGTTTGGATTCAAAGGCATGGCCTCAGGAATGTCACAGTTGAATCCAACTCCCGATCATTTGCAGGACTTAAATGTAGGTGCCTGCCATATATATATATATATCTAGTGTTGATTCTATCATTGACGATTCTATAACCCACTTTAGCCTTCCTAATGGTTGCTCTATTCCTCCATGTATGATGTTCAATCTAATCCAAGTCTCCCACTACTTAGCAAAAAGGCATCTGTTCTCAGTCTGAAACAAGTAATCAAATTTCCCAATGATGCAAATGTCAATGATTTGATTCAATAAAACCTCTTTGTTTTGTCAATATATATATATATATATATATATATATATATATATATATATATATATATACATATTATCTAAACATACTTAAATATCTTAGTGAAATTTGAAGGAGAATCCCCACCAAAACAATGAAATAATAATAATATATTTAAAATGCCAAGGTTATTTTTATTAGAAATATTAGGTTAAAAGAGTGAATCTAATCTAGTTTAAAAAAAAAAAAAAGAGTGAATCTAACCTCTCCAATGTTTTTTTTCTTGAAAAATAAAATATTTTAAAGAAAAAAGTCATTTTCTATTTCATATATTTACATTCTCTTAAAAAAGAAGTTATTTTTACAAGAATTAAGAACATTTTTATCAAAATCAAATAAAAAACCGATGAAGAGTCCGATTTCAAAAATTGGGTTTTCATAAGGTCACTTAATCAGATCATCCTTTTATACATAACTTCAAACTCATTTTTATTTATTTTAATTCTTGTAGAAACTAGAAATATAAGTAATTTAAAAACACATAAATCACCCTGAATCAATGTAATAACAATACTAGTGTTTTTCAAATAAGTGGTTAAAGAGTTTACCACATAGAAGCACATATTCATCATCTACAGAAGGTAAAACAAAACTTACGTGGGCATTAACATGGCATCCGGAATGCTACATACAAATGGTCTGAGTTTAAGATGCACAGCCTTCACATGCTGATGAGGATTTGATTTCTGAGGACATAAATTCACATAAAAAATTAATGTCATTACAACTTTTAAAATATGAAGAACAAATATTGGCTCTAAAGTGGAAATGGAGTAACTTCTGGGTGGCTACTGATTCTTCTGAGAACATATGAGGATGTTTCTACGTAGTAGGAGTAGAAACCCAGTCAAACCATCACGAGCTACTTTGAATTTGATTCATGTATACTCGAATCTTCGTAATTTATTAATTGAGTTGAGTTTGAGTAGCTTGTCAAGTCGTGTTCGAGTATCACAATACCCGACTCGAGCTGCTCATGAGCTTAATCAAATCAAACTTGAGTCGACTTGATTTCGAGTTGAGTTTGAATGCCAAACGGTTTATTAACTTTTGAATTACTGGATCTGTTGTTTGAGTCTATAACTCACATGCCAGCCGTAGCTTGGAACATGCTAAAAAATGACAATGGTTCGAACTAAATCTGAGTCAGCTTTTTAATCGTTTCAAGCCGCTGGATCATTAAGCTCATAGTTTTGTCAGCCGAAGCCGGTTATCGCAATACCCGATTTCGGAGCATCATGAGCGACCCAAGTCAAACTGCTGAGTTTGAGTATAACTATTAATATTTTTTAACTGATTCTCGATCTCAGCGAGTCAAGCTCAAGTGTATTTCACTATTTTTGAGTCAGAGTTTCAAAAATAGCAAAGAAAAAAAAGTCATGATTGAGTTCGGCACTCAGCCTTCGAGTTTTTAACTGTTACTTATTGGTCTATATCGACTCAACTCGATTGCCACCCCTAATCCTCGAAGTCTTGATGTCTCTTCTTCATTGCTTATTTGTACATCTCACAGATAATATGTTGGTGGCAGGACAGGAGATAAGCCTTGAGGCATTGTTCATTGTGGAATGTTTAAAACATCCTGGTTCAGAACAGACTGCCTCCATCAAGTCCTCGTTTTAACCCAATGAAAAATATCTACAGGAGCTGCAAAGAGAAATGGTACCCCAAGAGGGAAATTATCCGCAACTAAATAATGTTAATTTACATTATCCAGTAGATATATAAAAACCCTGCTCCCTTCCCCTTACCTGAAGGCGTTTCTGGAAGGTTTAAAACTCAGCTGGGGAGGGAGATCAAATCAATATGTCGGTCTCCCAATGGGAGACCTATAAATTCCACCGAAAAACAAGAAAATCAGAATTTCGGTTAAAAACTTAATTTATTCTCTGATTCTGATCATCAAACTGGGATTCACCGTCGACCTGCCTCATTTAAATTCAGATAAAGACGTAAAATTCAATAATCGGCACAGCCGAATTTACATCGCTTGCACATCGACGCTCGAGTCACAGAAAACTATTTTCGATGCGACGAAAGTCACATATAACATGTACCGTGCATAAGTGGTATGAGTAAAGAAATGATGAAACAAAGTGTTTGTGATAAATAATGTCAAAATCAAAAGCATGACATATTTATATTATAAAAGATTTGATTTAAATGATAATGGAATGCCAAATATTCACAAAGATTATCTTCATAAATTGAAAATGAGCCAAAACGTGAAAACAAATGGGAGATGCAGAAGGTGAAACGAATACTTTCTGTATATATCATCTCTAATCGGGATCCGACGTCCGCCTTCGGATGCATAAGTCGCTTCTATCTGAGGCCATGCAGATCGATTAGCGAAATATTAAACTCCGCAGAGGCTTCCTTTTACGCTTAATTTTATTTGGTTACTACAACGTTTTGGTTGGCTGCGCTGACCACGCTGATCGGCCCAAACTTAATCAATTATTAAAATTATCGAGATTCTCGCCACTACGAATCGTTGGTGACGTGGTGTAAGCTAAATTGCGTACAATGGTGCTTTTGCATGTATAGTGGCCTGCACGGCCGTGAAACCCGTTCGCCGTCAACCTACGATCGGGTGATTTTCCTAATAAGAATCGGCGTCAATTATTCCCGGTATTTCAGTGTCTACAAATATTTTTGTGAATTAATGTGTCAATAAAGACCATAGACCGTTTGTCGGATCATTAGTCAACGCGAAATAATTTCGGATGATTTAAACGAAATTACATGCAAGAATGATCGCGCGATGCACTTTACGATTATACGTATGTTATATATTCACGCTAAGCAGGGGATCAGAACGAATCGACATCACGCATTCCATATGCAATCGGTGACACCCAGCCCAGAGTGAATGCACCAGGTAATGAATTAGAGGAAAATGGTTTCCTGGTGGCTGTCTAAAACTAAACATCTGAGAAAGAAATTCATACTAAAAATAATCAACTGCCTGAAGATCACCAATCGATATACATCTGAGTGGCGCAGTTCCATAACACATCAATCGTCTAGAGATCACTAAATTGATATATACACTGATAATGTCCACAACAAACATAATAATTCTCATACGAAGCTGTACAGCGATGGAGTCTATGAGGACCCTACCTAGATGATTAAAGGGGACATTCATAAGATCTTATTTCCGCTTAAATGCTACATTTATTTTTGTTATTTATACACTGAAAAGCGCTATATGAAATTTACCTAGTAATGATTCCACATCGAAAGTATTAGCTCACCATGTCAGAGGGATACTATTTTACAAACAGGAGCGCCATGAGTGAGACTGGTCAACTTAGAGGCCGTAGTCAGAAGAAAGCCTGTCAGGGCTTCGATGATTTTATAAGCATTTATTGGGGAATTCTTCAATTTTATATATTGCCACAGAGCAAGAGTAAACATTTGAACTCTGTAACTATCTGACATAATGGATCATACGTAGATTGCTTATGGGGTATTGCTTATAGCCTGCCGCCACTTACTGCCATGTACTTATATTTGACTGTTTTCATTATGCTATATGCAGTTTCTAGCCTGGGTAGAGCTCCCGTACAAATGAGACTGGCCCGATTTTCTAAAATGCCTGGTCACCCGAACATTCACTGCATTCCACTCGTTGATTCGGGCATCACGACCTGGTTTGGGGCGTCACACCCACCCTGTGGAGCCAACCAAACAAGAAACAAAACTAAACTACGTACTCCCAAACCAAGCTGAGGTGCTCACACAGAATCCGCTGATTAGTCTTCCATACAGCTAGCTCAAGCCCACAAATTGAAACAAAGGCTTTGATTTTTGGTCATGAGGCTCTGCTTCTGAACACCAACCATTTCTGCTACTTATCCAAAATAGGCAATAAAGGTGCACTAACCAGATTCTTTGCGCTTTACCCACAAAGGGCCCTACAAACTAAAGGGTGTGAAGCACCGAAAAAGTGAAAGACCAGTCCCTAACATTGACAAAAAGGATTCCACAACATTTTAGCACTTTTACAATGGATCAGTAAGTGGTCTATATTCTCCTCGTCCTCCTAGCATATAAAACATCTATTTACCAAAGCCATTCCATGGCGTTTGAGTTGGTCCAAAGCGAGCACTTCGCCTCTGCTAGCCTTCCCAGCAGCCACAGTTCAATTGAGGAACAACTCGGATTCAAACCAAACGATAAGGGAAATCAGTTAAGGTAAGGGCCGAAACTTTATACATAATCTTTACCGAGAACTTTTTCCTTGTCATTCTTCAATAGTAGAGCTGCCCTCACCCGAAGGGCAGTATATACTGGAGAGTATGGTAATCTGCTACCACTTCCAATCATCGAGAGGTCTTAGGAAAGTCAGACTAGCACTCAACCCCTATTCTATCCGGATACCCAGTAATTCGTTTCTTTGTTTAGGAGCTAAATTAAAAGCAGGTATCTTCAACACAAGGCCTCCTCTACACCAAACATCTTCCAAAGTTGGATCCTCCTACCATCCCCTAGGAAGACCGTATTTCAAAAATCCGTCACTCTTTCCTAATTTCCTTCCATAAGTTAGTCCCATATCCGCCTCGAGAGAGTCAAGTGCATGCTAAACATTAGTAGAGACTCATACCCAAATTTATCAGAACAATCTTTCTTCCAAAGAATTTCGTCATTGCAAACCGCCAACTCCATTTACTGAGCAACGCCTTGTTCATCTTCAAAAAGCTTTTTATCCTAATGCCCCCTTTTCTCTTTTCTATGCAATAATAAAGACCTGGGGCCACCAAAGAGACTTCCTCATCAAGGTCGCCCACCCCAAAAAATCAGTTTTAAATCCTTTCCACCCAAAGACACACCTTCAAAAGACTCCTAGCAGAGAGGTGACAACCCTGAGGTCGGACAAGGAGTCACAATGAGCCGTGGACCCTTCCGCCTTTGATATGTACCTAATCTTCCGTGACGCCAATCTCTTCCTAATCTTTCTTCAACCGAGTCCCAACACTCTGTTGCTTTATGCTTTGCACCTAAGGAAGGCCCAGAGGTCGGGGAAGCGAGCCAACTTACAACTAAGCTCGAGGCTAACTCCTCCATGTTAGCCACCTGGCCTAACGGGAGGATTTCTCGCTTGTTTAGATTAATTTTCAAATCCGAGACCGCTTTGAACCACATCAAAGTCCAACTTATAAACTTAATCGAATGCTGCTCACTTGGTAAAAGAGGAGTGTGTCATCATAGAGGAGGCGGAATAACCAGCTCCTCCCTCCCATTGCAATCTGGTACCGTAAAGATAGTTTCCATCGGCATGTTTGACTTAACAGACAATGAGTTTCCATTCGATGACTAAGAGATAAGGAGAGAGGGGATCGCTCGCTCAAACCCCTAAAGCCGGGGAAGCTAGTCGGGGATCCGCTGATAAGGACTGAGAAAAGGTTATGGAAATGAAATCATTTTATCCAATTTATCCACCTGGCCATTTAAACTCCATCTTGCCCATGGCTTGGCAGAACTCCCAACCGATGTCACTGCAGTTTTTCTATATCCAGTTTGCAAATCAAACCACACTCCTTCCTTCTCAAGGTTGAGTCCACTATCTCATTGGCAATCAACACTGCATCCAAAATTTGACGCCCCTCTACAAAAGCATTTTGGGACTTAGATATTACCTTGTCCAAGACCCTCTTGATTATGTTGGCCAACACTTTTGTCAAGATCTTCAGAGGCTTCACCCACAAGGCACTGGCCTAAGTCCTTGAAGTCCTCCATGCCTGCTTTCGGGATCAAGACCAAAAAGTCAGATTTAGACAAGCTTCTAAATTGTTATGTTCATGAAACTTTGAAAAACCTAGGACTTCATATCTCCTTACAAAGTCCCAACTGAAAGACCATGGCTAGCAGCTTATCAAAGTCCAGGAGCTCCTTTTCACCGTTAAGACCAAATAGCCGGCCCAGATTTCCTCCTCCGAAAGGCTCTCCACCAGCGTAGCCTTCCCATGTACTTGATCCACAGAAAGCAAAATCAGCAGCGGAGGGCACCCCGCCTCTGCGGCCGAAGCAGGCTTGGAATGCACCACGACCTTCCTTGATCTCGCACCGCCAAGATTTTTGTCGTTGATATCATGCTTAAGGCAATTTCTTCTCCCGTGGGCATTAGGCCATCCCGTAAGAACCCCGTATTCCTCGTCCCTTCTTTAGCCAAGTCTCTTCGATTTTGTCTCAGGAGGTCTCCACAGTGGCCCAACTTTTGAAATCATCTTTGGCCTTTAGCACGTTCCTCAACTTCCTCGAGTCCCAGACCCCTTCCCTTCTCGAGCTCATCCCAGAACCCCACCTCACGGAAGAGCATCCTTCTGCTGGTCCCAATCCTACCAATAACTTCTTTGCTCCAAGTCTCTCAGATACCTTTCAAGTGCCTTTAACTTTCAGCAGAGGATGAAACTATGATCCTCAGAAAACTGAAGATTTTGCCATCACCCTTTCAAAATCTCTTTGAAAACCCTCATATTTCAGCCACATTAATTTGAAACGAAAAGGGGAGGGTCTCGTTCTAACGCCCTCACTGTCCAACATGATGGGGAAGTGATCAGAGACTGGCCTGGCGAGACATCTCTGGATCACCCTATTGCAATGACTCCAGCCTGAGAGACATAGCACAAACTCATCTAAGTGGAGACACTCCACTATCAGAGTCGCCCCGCCAAGCCGTGAAGGCCCTCCCGAAGAGAAAGGCCCTCAAACCCAAACATTCAAGACATCAAAACCTTCCATGGTATCGGGAAATCCCACCACCTCTGGGGATCTTCTGCCAGGTAAAGAATCATCGATATCGCTCAACACACCAAGGGTCTTCCCAAAGGTCCTCTAATCGAACTCCACTCTTCCCAAGGATTCTCTCGAGCTCTTCAACCCAAGCACCTTAAACCCATTGAACTTGTCTTCCACCATTCTAACAAGATGAAATCGAGAAGCCGCTGCCACCAGTCCACTATACTGATTCTTTCTTATCCCAGAAGAAGAATACCCCGCGACCCCCCTAAGACTCCAAGCTCTCCGCTCAGAAACGGGCCCAAATTCCCAAGGCTACGCGCTTATAACATTATTCATTTTTGCATCCTGCTGGAGGCAACCAAGTCCACCCCACAGCAGTCTATGAAAACTCTTGATCACTCCTCCTCATCCACGGGTCGTTCACGCCCCAACACTTCCATTGATAGTATTTTAATTTCATTTTAGCTTTAGTAAAGAGGTTCTCCTATCCCTTCCAATCTCTTTGTTTGTCTCTTCCCATTATAATTAATCAGGCACTCACTCTCTTAATTCGCCACTGCGGATACGTCAAGCCCCTTTCCTTGTCGAAGTTTGTGACTGGCTAATTTCAACACCCCATCTCCTTTCAAACCCCCAAATTTAATCCAAGAATCCAAGGAAACGCTAAATTTAAATGAATAACTGTTTCCAACTCGTAAGTCCAGAGCTCTAATGACTCATTTTGGGCCTCCTTCACCTTTTCACTACCGCACCGAGCCCCTCCCCTTCACCTATCATACCAAAACGACTCCCTCTATCCCTACCATCAACCGCCACCACCCTTAATGGTTCCAAGTCCTCATGCCCCATTGATACCCCCTCTGTGCCAGAATGCCCCCAAAGAATGTGGACTACAAAAAACAGAAGATAAAAGTTGTTAGGACTGCTTCATAGAGGTTGTCGTTGCATCTGCAACTTTGAGCGCTCATTTTCCACCAAGATTCTCCTCTGCTCTCGCCAACCTCCCAATCAGGTGATGTCTCTCGTCACATCAGAGCTGTAGTTCAAGGTACAAGGCCTCAACAAATAACATGACTCAACCCAACCCCCTTTTCCACTGCCTCGCTACGAGTAGGGTCGCAAGAGTCCAACTCATGAAGAGAAGAATCGTTAATGGGTGTTGGGCTTGGGCCCGTTCGATTGGAATGACCCAAACCCAAATGCTCGCCCGCCAGTTCGACCAACCCGGACCGGTCCATTACTCAACCGACTCCATGATCCGTAAAGCCAGCTTCGACCAATCTGAGCAACCTCCTTCTAAGGTCAGATCCACCGCTCCACGCCCATAAACTTCCCCCCAAGTTTCCGCCTCGTGTGGTTCACCGCCCTTCCCGCACGTGAGATGTCGCCACCTTCATCCTCAAGCTTTGATGTCGAATATCTCCTCATTCACAGGCCCCGTGTACTCCTCGAACTTTCCCTCTATCTATAACATCTGCTTTACCGATCAAAAGCAAATCTATACTAAAAGAAACTCGGTTCAGACTTTCTGGACTATTGACCTACCAATGGAGGGTCTCATGGACCAAGCCTTATACGGGCTCGCATTTGTCAAAGAGAAAAGCAATTCGCTCAAGAGGAAATGAGCCATGGAGAGCACCTCGTCAAGAGAGATATGTTGTTTAGCTGAGGCACCTATTTCGGGAAATGATGTAACTATTTTCAAAGGGATGCCTAGATTCCTATATAAAGTCTTTCCTCCTCTTATTGTAAACACACCCATGTTAGGGAACATAGGAGGTGTTAGAGAACATGGAAAATGTGAGAGTACAACTGTGTATGTTTTATTTTGTGGGTTCTCTTTGTAATGACCAAGTGTTAAGACACTTGCTGAATTTTGTATCTTGTTAGTCCAAAAATACAAGTTGGGAATGCTTTGGCTCGTTTACTTTACTTTTGAGAAACGGGATAGGAAAGGTTGCTGTCTGCAATCTAGCGCCGCACAACTAGCGAAAAATCGCGGTCGCTTTGGTGTGACACTGCCATGAGAACTCTCTTTGCTGCAGAATTAACGCAGCATGAAGCATTTTGGAGTTTGTTTTGTGGGATCCATTGCTTCACACTAGATCATCCCTGGGTATCTCATCACCACACAAACACACAACACCAACAAACCCCCCCCTTAGAGCCCTTCCCAAGATTATTTTATTTCAGGTTGATCCAAGTACTGAAAAGGAACAAGAACAACGCCATAAATGCAAAAATTGCATTGCAGACTACACACCCATCAGCCATAAGGAATGGCTTTGATGAATAACTGGTTGTTGAATCATTAACCTCATGCATTTTCATCACATATCCACTCCAAATGGAGTGTTTGATAAGGAAGTATCAGAGATAAACATATAAACTAACAAACAGGAAGGATTTCGTAACATAGAATAGTTAATCCTTCAATAGAACAGCTAATGCAATCCATCATAATCCAGTTAGATAAACTTACATTGGAAATTCAGATCATGCAACTAGAATATGAACATGCTGTGCCCAGTTTCAGTTGTTTGTAACATTGGAAATCACTAAGCCTATGTTTCATTCCCAAAAAAGAACTAAGCAACTCGACAAAAATAATTGTGGTGTTACATTTATTTTCAACCTCAACATATGAAAGAACATCAAAATATAATTAAAATTAGTTCAAAATTTTTATATTTTAAATTATTTCATCTTTACATATAAGAGGGAAAAAGGTGAATGCGTCTAATGCTTTTATTAATTTTTTTTCATTTTTTTCATTTTTTTATTTTTTTCTTCCTTTCTAATTTTCCTCTCCATTTTCCCCCAAAATTTCTGGGAACAATACATAGCCTACAACACATTCGGGCAAAAGAATAGACTTCTCCAGTCGTGAAATTTAGACTCCATATTTCTGAAAATAATTTAGATTTGTTTGGTTGCTCAGACAAAGGTGGGGAAATGGAGGTACAATTTAAGCATTTGAACCAAACACTAATCAGGGAAGCCATTGATTTATTCGAATACGTTTCACATATCAAAATAACAGAAACATAACATTCAAAATTTCCCGAAAACATAATCGTCTGATAGACAAAAAGAGATCAACCTGGCAATGAGAGAGCTTGCGAACATTAACACGACACTTCTTGCCTCTTGGACCTGCAAATTCCACGGTAATCACAGAGATAACACCTGATGTCAGTGAATATCAGCTCTTTTCTTTCTCTTTCTTCCCTTTTCCTGCAATTTCCCGGAAAAACAGAGTCGGTGCAGTAGGGTTGGATCACTGCTATTCCTTGACACTGGCTTGAGCGGAGCAGAGCAGAGCAAAAGAATCCAAAGGCACCAACGGGAGAAGGAACAAAAAGGAAGAAATGTAACGATCCAGGTCAGGGCTTTGAAAGATTTCATTGGGCTAGTTGACCGCTCTGTCATTCAGGCCCATCAACCTTTTGTAGCTCTGCCCGGCCCAATTTTGATTGGACTGCTCAAAACGACACCCTCAATTGTCACAAATTAACCATTCGCCTCGCACAAAATCAAATGTAGTTTAATTCGACTAATTTTTATTCTAATAACCCTTCTTTGATGTTCCAACCCAACTCATGCCACTGCATAAAACCTTAAAAAATACTTAACTTTTTTTTTGTTGTTACAAATACTATCATTCTTCAAATAAAAAAAAAATATATATATAATAATAATAATAATAATAATAATAATAATAATTAATATATAAAATAATTGATTCTAAACAATATAATAATAATAAACAAATTTAAATAAATAAATAATGCTAAATCACTATTATAACAAAAGTATCAAACTAATTATCTAAATAGTTCTAAAATAATAAATTAAAAACTTAATAATATCTTTGAAAAAACAACTTAATAATATCTTTGAAAAAACAACTGTATCAAATAAAATCCCATGCCTTTAAATTTTTAATCTTCATTCTCGATATCTATTAATTAAAATTTTAGAATATTAATAATATAAATTTCATTTATATTTGAAATACAAATATTTTTTTCCCAAAAATGCATTTCAAACTTTATAATAATAAAATATTCTATTTGATTTAAAAATCAAGGAGATATAATCATATTAAGAAATAAATAAATGTATAATTTTTATTAATTATTTTAAAATTAACAATATTTTGTTATTAATACTAGTTCAAGTAATAAAATTATTTAAAATATATTGATAATTTATTTATTAAATTTAATTTAATTTATAAACTATGCAATTCATTTTTATTAAAAAAACATATGATTTAAATAAAAATCTAAAATGATAAATACAAAAAATGAAATTGAAATTGTAAATATTTAAAATAGGATTAATGAGATAAATGAAAATATATTCAATAATAAACTGTAATTTATTTAATTCAAATGCATTCCGAAATTTTCCATATAAGATTTTTTAAATATTAAATTATCATATAAATTATATTAAAAAGATACATTTAAAATTTAAAAATAAAATAGTTAAAACAACAAAGTTTAATATATTAATAATGTTTGGAAACAAAATATGGATTAATCATATATTATAATTATTATTATTTTTAAAGCCCCTATGATACAAAGTCAGATATTTGACTTCATGTTAAGAGCTTGATTTCATGTTAAGAGCCAAAATATCAAATTTTATAAATGAATAATTGAAAATATATCAATTATTATGTTAGTTATTTATAAAAATAAAATAAAGATTTCGAGTAAATTGGGCTAACCCTAAACAAAACCCATATGGGTCATAGACTAAACGGGTCGAGCCAATTTTGCTCCGATTTTATTCGGGCCTTAAATATTACAATCCAACCCTCCAAAAAGTCGGTTTAAAGTGGGCTAGCCCATCAAGCTTAACCCATATTGCCAGCTTTAAGGTCCCCTAAAACCGAAAATGATCTTTCTTTTTTTTTTTTTATAACCTTGGATGTCCAAGCCGGTTTGCATGTACCTTTACTAATCTCACAGGGCTTTAAAATTAACGGTTGGTCAATTTGGTAAACCTCCAATGACATTGAAATTACTCGAATTGATCATCATTGAGTTAAACCAACTTAGCTATCCCTAAGGTTCCAAAACGATTAAACACATAAATACGCAATCTATTTAATTCTTATATTAATTAGTGCTATGTTAATAATCAAATCGACTTACATTTTATATGCATCTGTATCACTAACCACCTAATTTTAATTTAATTTGATTTATTTAATCAAATCAAACTCTTAAATAGGATAGAGATTTAATTAATGTCATAGTTAAATAAGTTTTATTATGCAATTCACTCAATCTATTTATTAGATGGGTTATGTGACTCCGCATCCAAATATAATTATATTAAATTTCAACTTAATGAAAAAGGTTTGGAGTCTCAAGTTGGTGAATCCATTCATTGTTGTTTTCTGTTACATGTAATTAAAGATATTAAAGTTTATTACTTTGGATTTTAAATATGATATTAAGGGCCTATTTGAAACTGCTTCTTGCGAGAGTATTTTTAGTTGGAGTGTTTTATTATTTTTAAGAGAAACACTTTTAATATTATTTTTTTTAAGAAAAAAATAATTTTATTAATTTCAACTAGCAATATATTAATAAAAACATAAAATAAAAATTATTAAAAATCATAAATGATGAAACAATATCCAGGTTAATTGCATAATAAAACGACTCAAAACCTATATATTTGATATTATTATCGAGACTAAAATATCTTTAACTCTAATTCTGTAATATATTGACGATCATTGATTTGATTTTTTGTCTATAATCGTATATACTTTACTTGTTTAAATTGCTCAAATATAAATAAACACCCCCAATTACCTAATAAATGTTAATTTCAAGACAATACAACCACCGCTTACACTACATCGACGACAATCACATACGCATCGAAAGCGACGTATAACCATACACACACCAAGACGACAGAATCACGAAAAACATATAAAAACCTAGATTTGCATGAATAACAATTTTATTTCAGAAAAAAAAAAAAAAAAAAACGATGTAAAAAGCGCATGTAGACTTGATTTCGTGCCAAAATAACACTTTTAATATTATTAAATTTATAAAAAAATATATTTAAAATTTAATTATAAATATAAGATATCATGATAAATAAAAAAATTTCAGCCCATACCGACATCAGCCTATCTTGAATAGGAGGAGTTGGAACCTTAACCTTAATATTTTTCATGTTTTTTCTTAAAAAAAATAACTCATTTAAACAAAAATATGAATAAAAGGTCGGATTTCAAAATTTAATTTTTCAAAAGGTCATTTAATCAAATCACCTATTATTCAAATGATTATTTGAGGTGAGGCTGACAGGTTAAATCGATCAACAGCCCCAAACTAAAACATTCTTTCAATTATTAATCAAATCATTCCAATGCCCATAAACTCATAAATATCAGAACCATAAAAATAACAAAAGTACAAGATTTTAACATGATTTAATAATCAATTTGATTCTTACATGGATGAACTTCATCAATACTCAACAATTTAATAATCAAAATGAATAATGAATAAGGAGTTCAAAAAAACAAACCCTCCCGGATTGCAGTGTAAAAAAAGAAATAAAGAAACCAAAACAGATAATAGTTTAAATATATAATAAGGATAAATTCGTTTATCACTATATAAATAAATAATATCGTTAAATTTGTCAACCTCTATATAAAAATCTTACCTAAATAAATTGAGTTAATTTTTTTTACCTTTCTTAATTTAATTAGTATTTTTTTCTCAAAACTCTCTGATAAGAATATGTTCAACATTATAGAAGGTGTATAAAAAACATATCAACAATATTAAAATTTTCAATTCTTCATTCCTTTTTTATTATTTTTATTCACTTTTTGGTATACTATGTTCTTATAAGGATTCCATCATAGGTTTTTAGTATACCCATCTCATCATTTTGTCATTTGAGTCAGACCTTAAGGCCATGTTCGTGCTGGATGAGGGACAGACTAATTTTCGATTAAAATTGGGCGGCTGGCAGCTGTTTAGTCATTATCAACTAAACCGAGGACAAAATTGGGCCACATGGGGTTATTTGCCTTTGCTTAACCCCCAAATCAAATGGTCTCGCTCCACTAAACTCTGGCAAAAATATATTTTATAGTTTTTTACAAAAAAATAATTAATATAACTAAAAATTTAAACAAAAATTTATTAACTAATATATTATCAAATAATTAATAATAAATACATGAAATAGTAAAATAGTTTAATATATTATATATGATATAATATATTATAAAATAAATTAACAATATATAAATTAGAATATATTATCCCAAAAATATATTATGAATTTTTTATAAATTATTTATTAAAAACATTATAATAATAATTATTATGTATATTAAAGATAAAAATAAAATAATAAAAAATTATTTTTAAAATATAATCTGTAATTTTAATTTATTATTATTATTTCTTATTACGATTCATATTACTCATTCTAGCCCGTTTCTACCTCAACCATTTCTAATCCTTCAGATTTTCGTAAAATCTCGCCCTGGAAGCATCGACAACTTATCACTCCAAAAAAATCTAAAATTTCCATTGCCTCATAATTCGACGAAACTTTTCTCTCGGGGTCACTAGATTTCGAAATCGAATTTAATCAAGGCACTGTTTACTATCCGAGATCTAGAGAATTTTCTGCGCTTCTTCAACCCTTACTAATTTATTATTTTTATTAACATTTTCGTCATTTTTTGAAAAATTTCTAATTTTTTCTGGGTTTTATAGAGAGTAACAATACCTGAACCCGTATCGGATTTGAGAAAATAAACTCAAACCTATTAAAAACCCGATTAAAAATTAAATTAAACTCGCGGTTATTAAGAATGAGGCCGACTCGAATCCAAAATAATCATTCCGCGCCATCCCTACTCACTATCTAATGTTAAAAAACAAACAACTTAATACTCAATGCTATTAAGTACTATTTAGTATTAAGCTAAAAAAAAAATACTATTCAGCATTAAGTAAAAAAAACAAACACCACCTTAGTCCCAGATGTACTCAAACGTAGTGATAAAAAGTTCATACTCTTGTCTGGGATCGTACTCAACACAGGACAAGACAAATTTATCCCAGTCCTAGTCCGACCAGATTAGTCCCAATCCGAGTACAAAATTAATCCTGCTTAATCCTGCGTACCAAACATGGCCTAAGGGTTTTTCTAATCACCATATTAAACTTTTTGAAATAATTATTATCCATGGATAATATAAATTTGATTCTATTATAAAAAAAAGGATAACCTTAAAATCTGAAAAATAAGTATAAAATGATACATTTTTAGATAAAAATGTGCCAGAATATAGTTATAATATAAGTATGAAACCAAATCATAGAGATTCAGTTAAGGAGCATTTGTTTTTTTTTTTATCTAAAAGAGAGACATTTTTATGATTATTTTAGATTTGTTCTATTTAAACCAATTTCTCATAAAAAAACAAAAACCTAAGATGAGAAGGTTTAGTAATTCTAATAATAAGGAGAAAAAGGGTCTATTTTAATCATTACATAATATCCGTTCCGTCTCACTATAAAACAAAATAAAATTATTAGTAATGGAAAATTTTAATTAAATGATAATGTTTGTTTTTTTAGGATAAAATTAAAAAACACTAAGAGGTCGTTTGTTGAATGATGAATAAGTTTTAATAGTATTAAGTATTAAATATAAAGTTGTTTTTTTTTTTTAATATTGTATTTCTATTAAGTATTAAGTTGATTATTTTTTATATGCTTAAAATTAACATCTTAATTATATTAATAAATCAATTTATTTAAATTTATTCTTATGATAAAATGAAAAATATTTATATAATAATTCATTGAGAAATACGAATGACCACACATTTATTAGTGAATCATTATGGATGTACTTATTACTGAATATAATGAAAGATAAGAAAACAAATGACATTTAGAGTTCTCTCTTTATTCTCTTAGTTTCTCTCTTCATTTTTTCATTTTTTATAACATGTTATTAGCACGAGAGCTTAGACAGATAAAGTCACAAAACCAATAAGGTATTATGAGTATGCATTTTTCCTTTTTTTCCTTTTCTAAAGAAAAATTTATAACCAAAAGCTATAAAACTGGATGTTATTCATAGCTTGCAGTTATGAAAATCTAAGTTGATAAAGATTTCTTTCGGCCACACCATAACCCGAAAATATGCGCCTCTATGTGATGTGAATGAGGAAATTAATTCATAGCCCTCAAGTTCTCATTTTAAAACATTACCACTTGAGCTTAGATATATTATTATTATTATTATTAAATTTTAAGTTATTAAGTTATAATTTTCTTATATCTTTTCACTTTATTCATATCTTTATTAATTATTTGAGAGAAATGAAACTAATATCATGAAAACTTCCAATTCGCTTTTGCCTTTGATATTTCGGGCAATAATTATTTATTTTGAATATTGGATGTTGAAATCCACTTTGACGCTATGAATCTTGGAAATCTTATCGAAGAAAGGAAGGAAATGCAACGTCCGTAGGATAAAGTTAAAGCTTCAATATTCCTTGATCATCATATTGATGAAGACGCAAAAGTGAAGATATTTCTGGTCGAGGATCAGAGTGACCCTTTGGAAAAGTTTGGAAACGGTATGACCATTAAAAGATCGTATCTTCCAAGGGCGAATTATGATTGTTCATTTCACGACAACTTGAATTTAAGTCGGTGAGTGACCTGCTTCGACCTTTTTCAAAATTAGCTCTCAACTAAAATTATGTGGAGAAAGGTCTCGGATGAGGAACCTGCTTGAAAACATATACCACTTTTCACGCCTCTAATATGCTCATACAGCAGCAATATAGAGAGCATCGTTTTACCAAATATTATGAGTTAATTGCATGCCTCCTTGTAGCTGAGCAGAATAATGAATTGTTATTAAAAAAATTACCAATCTCGCCCTTTTGGATCTATATCATTGCTTGAAGCTAATGCCACAATTCAAACTAATAGACGTAGGCGTGGGCGTGGGCGTGGACGTGGATATTTTTATGGACGAAGCGGCGAAGTAGGTAGTTGCCCGTATTTTGGAATCAAGGTGATTATAATCAGCCTCACAATAGAAAAACAACTCCAATAACAAAATTTGAATCATTCCAAATATTACCTTCGAGAAAGCCCAGTGGGCCGCATAACAAAGGTTTATGGTAGATATACGGATGTGGAATGAAAGGTCACTAGTCATGTACATGTCGTACGACCAAGCATTTGGTTGACATTTATCAAACCTCTATCAAAGGTAAATGTAACAAAATTGAAACCAACTTTATTAATGGTCAAAGGACAATGGATCCTGATGATCCTTATCAAGTCTCCCTCTAAGAAGCTAACAATCAAATTGATGACAATTTCATTGATAATGATGGTGAAATACCTTTAACTCATTTTGATATCTATGACTTCTTTGAAGATCCAAGTGGAAAAATTGACCATTTGATTGGTGATGACAATGTGTGTTATGATTAACATATACGCTTATTATGTTACTTTTTATTACATACTTAATACAAACTGAGTTCTTCTATTTAAATTTTGTCTTTTTTTTGAAGATATATGGATCATTCTCCTAGAAATGCATGTCTTATTGATTGTGCCACAACTCACACAATTTTACATGATAAAAAATACTTTTCAAAATTAAATTTAGTTCCATTTAATGTTCAAACTATCTCAAGTCCCGTTGACCTAATTAAAGGCTTTGGAAGAACTACTATTGTTTTTACATGTCTTTAAAGTTTAAGTGTAGTGCCTTTATTATAAACAAAATATAATAAAAATTTATAGTTTCAGATATTCGCAAATGGATGTATCACATTGAAACTATGATATAATGGAAATAGTATTTACTCGTGCGAAGTGAAAACAACATTATATGAATTATATCAAACAACTATTAGACCTTTTAAATCTCATGCTTTCATGAATCAGAAATTCAATGACCCAAAATCATTTTTACTATGGCATGAACGGCTTGGACACCCAGGACTTTTAATGATGCATCGCATAGTTCAAAATTCTAACGGGCATCCATTAATGAACCAAATTTTAAAATCTCATGATTTTAGTTAGCTAACACTTGTTCTCAGCCAATTAATTATTAGACCATCTTTACAAGGTGTCCCGAATCACTACATTTCTAAAGAAAAGCGTATTCAAGGGGGGATATTTGTGGGCTTATTCACCTACCTAGTGGACATTTTTCGTTATTTATGGTTTAATTGATGCATCCACTAGATGATATCATGTATGCACTTCTTTTCTATAGAAATGTTGCATTTTCAGTCTGCTACAGAATAGTCGGCTTAGGACATAATTCCCTGATCATCCTATCAAGAAAATTAGTCTTGATAATGCTGGTGAATTCTCATCTCAAGTCTTCCTTGATTATTGTATGTCCATTGAAATAAATGTTCAATACTCAATTGCTCATGTTCATACTCAGAATGGGTTAGCTGAATCTGTAACGCCCTAAAAATACCCTAGAATTTTATAATAAAAATTATTATATATTACGGATATAAATTGAGCCAACTTGGGTATTTTCCGGGAATTGTTAAATGAATGTGCCAAAATGATTATATGGCTAGAGTCAAATGCAAATATAATATACTAAATGATAATTGATTACACCAGGAAATTTGCAGTGAAAAATGACAAATTTAAAATGTGAAAAATAGGAGCCCTAAGTCAGTGTAAATAAGTTATAAATCTAAGTGTAAATATAGAGGATTTAAGTGCAAAATAGGAATAAATTATGAGCTATATTATTGCCATTTAGGAGAACTTAACCCAAAAATGCATTTGTAATAGAAACAAGGCCTTGAGGAAATGAGATATTTAAAAACCCGAATAGTGAAAAATGAGAAATGAGACTAAGTGTGGAAGGTAAAACATGGCGCACATAAATGAGTGATATAAAAGCCAAAAGGTGTGGTCTTAGAGCTCATTGGGCAAATCCCCTTTTGGGAGGAGAGAGGAGAAAAGGGAGAAAAGTTAGGGTTTTGCAAGAGATCAAGTTTGGGTTGGGTTTGCTTCCCATCTCTTGCTCCTAAGAGATCAAACAACTTGGAAGAGAAGATTTGAAGAAGTTGAGGTAAGAAATAAACCTAAACCCCTTTGTTCATGTGTTTGAGTTAGGGAAAACCCCCAAATGTGGATAAAAAGAGTTTTGTTTTGGTTGTAAATGAGTTTTGGGATTGTGTTGAGGTTGTTTTGTATTGTTGGTTGGGATTGGTTTTGTATAGTGTTTGTAAAAAGGGAAAATGTTGAGTTTTCAAAGGAAATGATATCAAAATTTTGTAAAAAACCCATGTTCTTGTTTTGGCTATAGATTAAGTTATAAATCATCAAATGAAATGCAGTTTAATTTGGTAAAGAACCATAGAGATATGGCTACAAATGTATAAAGAAGGACAGGGAGCAGCTTGTAAGCTCTATAGGCTCCCCAAAAGCGAACTTAAAGGTGAGCTCGGAGGTAGCTCATGGGTGTCTCTGTTATGCTCTCATTGGCCATAGGTTGAGTTTCACTCATCGAATTGAGTGATTCAAAATTAAGGTAAAATAAACAGGGAATAATGTACTTGAAGGAAGTGTAACCGAGTGACACCCCAAAATGCAGAAAGTTTTCAAAGTGGAGCTATATTGTAAAAGCAGATCTGATTTTGCTTTGCAATTGGAGTAGTACGGATGTAAATCACGATAACTTGAGTTTTGGTGATCCAAATTGGATGATTACAGGTTGGAAAAGAAACCTTGGGAGCAAAGCAAATAATTGAAGGAACCATTACCAGGTAGATTTAAGACACTGAAATTTGGAATCTTGTTGATAGCAAGGTGAGTGGCGTATTAACAGTTTGTCATTAAAATGCCGTAACTTGAGTTTGGGTGATTCAAATGAGATGATTTCAATTCCTATTAAAACTAGACTCATAGAGTTAAAATTTTCTTGAAGGAAGCATGAGCAATTTATGGCTCATGTGTCCCTAGAAAAGTTTTCAAGTGAAGGGGTATCAGGTAGACATAAACCCTGACCAAAAACTCTTAGAATAACCTACTAATATGTGATTGTCATTGTATTTGAATAGGGGCTGACGAGGAGGAAAGACCGCATTGAAGTCGGGTCGAGGTCGGAGATCCTTGACGGGTTTACAGTTTGTATATCTTGCCCTCTGACTACCGTTTGAATTTTAGCCATTTACATTCTAAATGCATAAGAAAATCATATTAAATTGTTTTAATTGATTTGAGAAAAGTGATTGTGAAATGTTTGGTTATGACAATTGCATGATTATTGAAAATGAACTGTTTATACAAATGTACGTATTGTACTATATTTTGCTATAAAGTTTGAGCGCTTCCCTTAATAGAATGTTAACCATTTATTTACGCGTAAGGATGAATTGGTATACGATAGAGGTTAAAATAAGCGATGCGCAAAGCGATTGTATTGATGTGTCGCCGAATAGCGATCCGGTGGAGATATCGATGAAAGTGTTCACTTCGTGATTTTTAATAGCGCGATGACGGCCAGCGGCCAAATGCGTGTTATAAAGCGTTTTATGCGGCTGCGACTCGGCGGGACCGTCACGGGTGATCACGATATCGCATCAGAAGCGTAAGTTAGGTCGTTAAGGAAGAAGCGGGATGATTTGTGAGCATAATTGAATTGATTTGGTGTGAAATATTGGAATTGAAAAGCATGTTTGCGATTGAAATGAAAAGAACATTGTGAAATGCATGGCGTTGTATGAATATGAAAGTGTATATTTTGGATGATCAATGAACTATAAATGATTAGTATATAAAATAAGAAGTATATGTATTGTATTGACATTGATCTAACCAAAAGATTTGAAAAGTTTTGAATTGTTAAATTACATATTGAATTTAGATAAGCTGGCGAAGAATAATTTGTATCGAAACCACTAAGCGTAAAAACCCTTCAGCGTATTGTTTTACGTCTTGTAGTGTAAGTGATAAATAATGATCGACCGGACCCAAGGTAGGAAGCGTCGAGTCATAAAGAAGGAATTGCGGAGTATGCTCCAACTTGTGCATTCATGTCATGTTTCTTTTTGAACTTTGGTATTTTGCAAAAACATTTTGAACTCTGAATATCTATTTTGTAAATCATTTTGAAAAGACATAGAATGCCTTCATTGTATTAGCATTTTGTTAAATGTAAATGTTTATGGGCTTGCCCTAAATTGAAATTGCTTTCGCAAAGATTAGAGAATGAAATGTATTTGATAAACGGATTTGGTTAATAAGCTTATTGGGCGTCCCGGGGTTTCGGTTCGGATCGCCGATTGGGTCGGCCAGGGCTTGGGGTCGCTACGAGAATCACACATCAAGCGTACGCGATAAATTTGCTAAACCATTACTTTTTAACGCAAATTGCCTTTATCGTCATGAGGGCATGCGTATTCATCTTGTGAATTTAATTTGCCTTAGATCCTCTGACGATCAAAGTTTATCCATAACAATTGTTACAGGTTATCTGACCCTATTTCATTCGTGTTTTTCATGTCTTTGTTTATGTTCCCCATTGCCCACTCATCGAACTAAACTGTGGGTCCTCAGCAGCCGTCTTGTGGTATTTATGTTGGTTTTCAATCTTCATCTATTATTAAGCATATTGAGCTCTCGCTAGGTGAGGAGTTTTTGCGCTCGATTTGTAGATTGTCATTTAATGAAGATGTTTTCTGCCATTAGGGGAGAAAAGCCCGATTTTAAATGGCGAGAAATTACATAGGCTGAATCATCTTTTTCTCATCTTAAACCCCCATAGAAAGTAATACGAATTAGAGAGGTCGAATAGTCGTTTACAAAATCTTGCAAATCGATTGTCTGATGCATTTATTGATTTAACAAAGATTACAAAATCACATATACCAGCTGCAAATATCCTAGCAAAGATTCAAATTCCAATGGGAAAATTGAAATATAGCGTGATAATGAACTGCAAAAGCCACGAGTGAAGCAACGAGGCGACCTGTTGTCGAAAAGATTCGATTCACCAGAAAAAGGAAAAATGTTAAATTAAATGCTCCTGAAGAGCATACAAGTGTGAAAGGATTACATGATGAAATAATAACCCATGCAGAGGCATCAATTGAACAATTATCTCATGGGATTATCGTCATAACAATGAGATATTTTATTAATTATATACATAAGAAAAATATGGGATCAGATACTACCCTTATAGATAATGCTTTTTTCACTGCTTTTGAGTGAAACATGAACATCCTTTACAAGATTACGGCCCTTTAGCGGCGGAAAAAAAGTGATAGGTAAAACTCCTCGCTAAATTTAGCGACTAAAATTTCAATCAGTCACTAAATTTAAACGGTATTCAAATTTTAAAGTAAGCTAAAATAACGACGTAATCGCAATAAATTAAGCTAAACATAGCGACGAATTGAGGGTACTCACGTCGCTAAACTTAGCAACAAGCGTGAATTGAAAATTTACTTTAAAGTCGCTAAACTTAAACGGATTTTAATTTTCGTCGCTAAAATAGCGACGTAATAAATCGTTAAAGCTATATATTTAATTACGGCCAGATAGATTTTTAGTGCTAAACAACTATGGATATTAATTTTCCGTCATAAAAATAGTGACATAATCTGAACAATCGTCGCTATTATTAGCGACGGAAAATTCAATCATCGCTAAAACCGCGTCCGGTCATTGCACAAATCGTCGCTAAATTTAGCGACGGAAAGTCATCCGTCTCAATATAGCGGCGGTTGCAATCGAAGTAAGCTTGGTGGTTCATTTTATTGTACACTTTTACGAGTTATTTTAGCGACGAATGTTCCGTCGCTAAAAACCTCGGCCTATTTAAATTTTCTTTATATTAATTTACAAATTACTTGTAATATATTTAATTTTTAAATAATTAGAAACCATAATATTAAAAGAAACACACATTCCATTTGGAAAAACAAATATTATTAGTACATTGTTGAAAATACAAAGCAATACAAATAACTTACATTAATTATGTTGCAACAATTAAAACTCTTAGCTCAAATAATAGTTCATATCATTAAAATTACAAAAAAAAAAAGCAACTCATAATCTAAAGATCATGATCACGACCTAGAATGGTTATGGGGTGTAAAATGGATTGGTAGGATACGGATCTTTGGGCATTAGTTGAGGCGTGCGTTAAACTTATCGTTCAAGCTTGCTCCATCTTTTTTGTTGAAATTCTTTGTTCCTAATTGCTTTCTTTATCACGATCTCATCTTCATTCATTTTGAGTTGAAGTTCTTGAACTTCTACTCTCACCCTCTGCCCAACCACTTCATTCACTCGTTGTGTGAAACGTTCATCAGATGTAAAATCATAGCGCGAAGTGGTAGAGGCTGGCATTTGAAAGTCACCGGGGTAGAAAATGGGACGCACGAGAGCGAGGCCATACACTCTTCGCCTTTTTCTCACCTCAGCTGGCATGATATAAGCTGGCTCATGTGCCTCCACGGGCTCGGGTTGAATCCTCCTCGGGGCGAAGCGAGAGGCAGCCATGGTTTCCTGACATCCTATATTTAATTAATTATAAAATTAATAATTATTTAAAGAATAATTGTTGAGTTATTTTAATAAAGCAAAATTGAAATCTTACATTGATGTCCTTAGATCTTTTGTCAACGAAAGCACCATCTTTTTTGATGTGCATCTTCTTGAACACTTCAAATGGCGTGGGGGGGCGTTTCAATTCCTTTTCCTACAAAAATTAATTATCAAATTAATTAATTCGAATAATAAGATGATGAGGAAATGTTATTTAAAAAAATATATTAATAAAATTTCTTACCAAAGCAATACAATGTTGAATTGTGGATCTACAGAGCCACGTATGTGTGGAAAGGCCGGTGCCCGGAGTCCTCAGCGCACGTACGGCGATTTTTAGCGGCTTGTTCACGTTTCTTTTATTCGGGGAGTACTCGATGTTGCTACCGGCTTTCCGCCACATCTTAAGTATATGTTCTTCTTTTTTTCCCTTGATTCGCATCTTGCACAACGATCCCCCGCCACCAAGCTTTCCTGCCGCCCTATAAAAGCGTTCTCTTTATTTAATGCATCATTTGAATCATCAGTACATGCTACGAAGAAAAAAAAAAAAATTTCAACAAATAAAAATGCATAACCACATACGATGGCAGTTTTAATGTGATTTTGAAATAACACAATATTAACAGGATTGAATGATCTTAAACATACGTAGTAGTTGCACATCGAATCTTTTAAATTCTTAATGAAACAAAAAACGAAGACAATACGCTGCAGCCGAATACTTTGCCAACACTCTGAACCAAGGAAAGGCATGAATATCCCTTCTTGTCTAATGCATGAATGAAGGGCATCCATCGTATGCGATATCCCGACATGAAAATCCCAACACTCTAGACAAGATATGTGTCTCTTTTTGCTCCATTTATCAAAAACATTTTATGAGTTCTTAAACAATTTTTTTCTTTCCTCACAAAGCAGGTTCTCAAACATAATTTTTTTTAAAACTATTTTTAAAAAACGAGTTACCAATAAACCTTCAATCTAATTTATTATTTTAAAATTTTGATATAATTATATAATTTATTTTCTTTAAAAAAATACTACTTAATCATCGAAGATCAATTTTAAGAGTAACACGATCCTAAATTTAAAATAATCAAGTAGTTTGATTTAGTATTGACAGTTAGTATTAGTTGATTCTTTTCTAATTTGAATCTGATTTTTTATATTCGAGTTTCCACATTAGCCATCAAATTTGACTAGATGTAAAATTAAATTAGAATTAATTTAAGTTCTACATGCAAGCGTATCTAAGTAAAAAAACCTATATTTATCTCATACAGGATCCTGAAGTTAACCTTGGAAGTAAATCATTTAAATCCTCCAGACCTAAGGGGCTTACAGCTTTTGACAGTCCTCACAGCCATTCCCATCGATTTATATGCACTAAAAAAACATCCCACATCCATCTAATGGTATAATTTCCTCGACATCTCATCTGTTGTTCACATTCTCAAGCTTTTCCCTTCCATACTTTGATAATAATATGGTCGATTTTCCGGGTAGACAAACAACAAAACGAGAAACTTCACCCAGCGATCATATGAAAAAACGCGTATTCGTACGACAATGGCTTTTCCTGCATGCATTCCTGTCGGTCAAACGAAAACCATACAGATCTCTTTTTCTTTTTTTCTTTTCTTTTCTGACCTTTTACCATGATTTGGAAATCAGAAACCAAAATCTTTTACGGGCAACAAGTTTTTGAGCAACAAAAAAAACGAATCAAAGAAATAAATAATAGGAAAAGATGAAGTTCTCACTATCTGAGAAGAAGACTACTCTGAAAAAGAAAAGAAGAAAAGATATATACGAATGCATTAAGTACAGGTCGGGTCTTAAAACCTCATTTTAAGAAAGAAAAGATAATTTAGATTGGTATTAGAATTTTTTTTTTTTTCAAAGTTCCTAGTCATCATCTAGATTTAAGATGTACATACATACTGAAATACACAAATTTGTGCTTGTACTATACTCAAATGATCTGTTGATGGATTCAAAAATGCTACCCATTATAATAGTTATAGTTTATAACAAAGAGAACATTTATATGAAATACCTTAAATTAGATCGATAGAACTCCTTAGTGTTAGCGGAGGCTCAACCTCCATGTTGCACCCTCCTTTTCTAGTCTAATAGCGAATCTTATTAATATCAGTTGAAGCACTTGGGAAGAAATATTCCAAAATTACAAAAAGAATATTGAATGTTAAATCTCATATGAAAATAAATTATCTTGTAAAGCAAGCAACCAAAAAACAATAAGTTGCATAATAAAAACATTTTAAGCATGCGTGGTCTCTATGTTGTTTCTATATTCTTTCTAAAATTGTGGTACCACATGTGGTTGATGACATTTGTCTTGATGCGGTAGAAGACTCCGAGATCGATGCATGGGAAGGTGGTGATAAGTTTGCCACATTGGTGGAGTGCGTGAACCTAATTTGGTGGGCGGTGTGAAGGTGGGACCGGCGGGTGCGAGATGGGTTAGTTGCCTGGGCACAACGGAATTAGCTCTGCTCACTTTGGCGGGTCTTACCTCTCATACCTTATTGAACATAATTACAAAACAACACATTTATAATGAAAATGACTACTATAGAAATTTATACATAATGCAAGAAAAATACTTTAGTGATTGAAAACAATATTATAAATATATTCGCCAAGATCCGCGATAATATAAAGGCATCAATCTTCAATGTTGGTCACATTATTACACATTTTACACGAATGTCATCGTCTAATTCTTCATATTCTTCATCGTCTATTTCTAGTTCCACCTCCTCATTTTCTTCCAAGTTCTATATCATCAATGTCTACAAGGACAAGCGCGATCTGCTAATGATTAAGGGTTCTTTGTCTGTTTGTATATCAAATATAATGGTTTTCGATGACATCCTCTTGAAGCACTCACACATTTGATAGCAAAATTTTTGATGTCCCTCGGCTACTTCCCACGACCCAGGAGCTTTTATCTTGCAAACAACCCACCAATTACACATGTTTTTCCTTGTGCTTGGATAAGATGCATAATAGACCTGCATTGCTTACTCCGCGAGAATAAATGGTTCATATCTATTGAATCTTCTCGTGTGGTTCACATCAACAAGCTTATACTCAGGGTGACTTCTTGTACCTATGCTTGGTGTCGGATCAAACCATTGACAATTGAATAATATGACTCTCTTCGAGTGGTAATACGGGAGTATTCAATGCCAAACCTCCATTAGTTGACCATAAAAAGTCTGGTCTGTTGCACTGCGCCAAAATTAGACCCTTTATGCACTCCACTTTATTCATGGTTGATTTATTTGATCCATGTCCCAAAGTGTGAAACTTATATCCATTCACATAATATCGAGAAACGTCTTAACACCTCGTAAAGGTCCTTTTGCAGGTCCGCATGAATTGGCACCAAGTCTTCGAAATCGGGTCATGAGCCTATAGAAAAATTGAAAGTTATAAAATTGCCTTAATTCCTTCAAATCAACAATATATATATATATATATATATATATATATATATATGCTCTCTATCATATATATATATATATATATATATATATATATATATATATATATAGTTGAATTTTTATTACTCATGTGCCTCGAACCAAGATGCAAAGTCTTTACTCAAGTTTAGCATCAACCGACACATGACATATGGTTGATGTTACCTTAAATCTATTACAAATAGTCTAGCAAATGACCATTAGTTTCGACAATTACATAAACATTTTTGCATATATAAATTGGTTTCAATCAGAGCTTTAACTAAAGAAATTCGGATACTTACTCAATATAGGGGCTTTACTTCTTCCACGATTCAACGTGGAATATACGTCGCATTTTGCATGATATTCATCGAATTAAGATATCGAAATTTTCCTTGCCAAATCTCTACCCCCATGCTTAAAAATGGAAAGCATCCCCTCATGTTCTTGAGTTTCATCTCTATCAACGACAATTAGATTTCGTGGCACTCTTCGATGTCTTGTATTGACATATGACTCAAAATAATGAGCACAAAATGAAGATGTCTCCTCTGACGAATGCTTACGTGCATATAGAGACCTTGACTTTGCTTTATTGCGCACATTATTTTCAACCTTCGAAGGTACCTAAAGATAATCTTGTCAAGCTACATAAAATAAGTAGTCATTTTTAAATTGGTTGACATATCAAATTCCATATGATTTATTTTTGGTGCTAACCTCTCAGAAATTACATCATCAGTGGTGTGGAGGCAGGGACACACGCTATCCTTGCTTCCTCTGTGAATGGATGGAGAGATATCCATCTGATCAAAAACTTTAGGAGAGTAGTAATATGCGCTCCAGCCTCTGGGATAATAGCAATTTCATCTTCAAGTGGCCTCATGTCTTCCTCATTATTCTTGTAGATGTAAGATCTTTAAAAAGTTACTTAAGCTCTGTCAAGATGACCACACATTCTCTGGCAATAGTTCCGCGCGGAAATGCTATTGGAATTAGCCTTTGCATAAACACATGGCAATCATAAACGCTGCCGCCCTTAAATAATTTTGAGCTTATTCATATCAACACATCTTGCCATGTTAAGAGCATACCCGTCGAAATCGAGTTCTTTCAACCATTCGCACAAAATTTTTCCTCGGTGACTTATCCAGTATGGTAGCTTTTGGATATTGCATGTGCTCTCATTTTGGTGCAACTCTACTTTCGTCGACAAACTCTTTTAAAGTCGGCCCTAGACTTGTTGTCTTTGTTTTCCTTCAACATTCCTGTAGTATTGAAGACATTATCAAAGACATTTTTTTTTCAATATGCATGACATCTAGATTATGTCGAATGAGGTTTGTGCTCGATAGATAAATCGAATGCTTCTTTCTTCCATCCACATTAGCAACTCTTGAAAATACGAGCATAGTGGACTCGTATCGATTTCGACACTTTCCTTCAACCACCCAATTGCTTTCAATTGCTCTAATATTTCCTCCCACGATCGGACATGTGGTGCGACTTTTTCTCAGCATTTTACCGCCGAGAAAGAATTTTTATTCCTTGAAATTGATGATGTCTTGGTAAGAACTTCGATGATTGTCAAACCCGTTGTACCCCAGCACTGCCTCGTATAATGCATACGAATCTTCCATGCAATGAGGACAGAGCGGCTTCTGTGAGTACTCCATCGAAATGACATTGAGTATGCGGGAAAAATCACTAGTATCCACATTAGAAGCGTATGGTGAAAGTGCAGCTCTCGAAATATCCTTATGTGCAGCACCCACCTCCTGATGTTTCGACTACGCAATTAAAGGTTGTAAGAAAACATCGATTTTCCCTTTAGTTCTTTGGCCTTGGCGCGATTATAGATAAAAACATACTCCTTCAAATCTTTCCATGCACATCCATGAGACGGTGTATGGCGTCGACCTGCTTAGGCCGCGTGAAGAATATTGTTATCAGGATTGACGAAATGGATTAAAGCCATCGGTGAAGGGCCGGTCGAACATTTGACTTTCGGTTGCAAAATCGGGATGAGTTTGATTGAAATGTTTAACCCAGTCGACAGTAGCGCGCTAACACCATCTTCGGACTCATGCTTTCGACATGCCACCTAATATCTTTAGGTGTGGCATTAGTCTGAAACAATCTCTATGTGGGGAGCAGAGGAAGAAGTAGTACATTTTTTATAAGGAACATTTGTTTTACGCGCCAAAGGATCACGCATTGGTCTCACGAAAGCGGGGATGACAAAACTTGCAGCTTTTGCAAGTTCCGCATCTTCACCGTTATATCATCTGACCATTAATGCAACGTAGATCTTTTCAGGTGGAGCCAAACCACCGAACTATTTTTAATTGTTGTAAAGCTATAAATCATCACATTGTCGATGGTAGTAACAGGACATCAATTGACAAATATCATCATAAGCACGTTCGGATAAATGGTGTTGATTTAATATTCAACAATCGCCTTATTGAGATAACTGAATGATATCTATTGCCCGAACGGAGACCTCACGATCCTAATTTGCTTTAACGCTGAAATAAATTTGCATTTGTTGAGTTCGAGGTCTCTTCAATGTCATTAGGATTAAAGGAAGGCGGACAGCATCAATTGGCATTGTATCAAAAGCATTGTATGGTTGAGATTGACAAATCCTCGTCCCATGACCATTGAAATTGACATCGGGATTCTGATATCTTTCTCGATAGGCTCCCATGTAGATACCAAGTATAATAGTCGCAGACGAAAATCCATACTTTGCTAGATGATATCTCACAGTATCCGCCTCTTGAAAATTTCGATTCTGACACTTACGATGATCTCATGGACAATCGAACTTACCCGGTCCATCAATTCTCGGTGACTCGAAAATTAATGAATCCTCAATGCTAATTCGAACTCATAGTTAAAGCACCATCTTTCATCCGATAATCAATCCACTGTCGATCTGGTCTCATTTTCTAAACATGGATAAATTCATAATTTAAAAGAAAATCAAAATCTGGGTATAGATGAATCAATCCATAATCTAAAAGAAAATCAATGCTTTAACTATTCACACAATCGAAAAAAAAATTCACACCACGCCACGCATTTATAGTAAATGCAATATGAATATTTCATATACTAAATCACCTCAAGAAAATTTAAATTTTTGTACTTTTTTTTTTTTTTTTTTTTTTTTACTCCTATGAACAAGGCTCATGAACAAGGTCCATGAACGTTGTTCGAACAAAGGTCCATGAACAAAGTCCGAACAAGGTTCATGAACAAGGTCCAAACAAGGACCCTAAACAAGTTGCATCACAATACAAATCCTGGTTAGGTAATACAAGACACCCATAACCCAGTCGGCGCATCGCGCGCCGCAGCGTCTATGTCAGGCGCCAAGTACGCGCACAAGAAACTTGTCGCGCAAGATGTGTCGCGCACAAGCAGCCTAGCGCAAACGCGGCATGTCATGCACTTGTCATACATGCCCAGTGTACTCTACCCCAGCCAGTCGCGACATCGTTCCAGGTCACGACCTCCTGGAAGCTAGCCCCATGTCGCGACATCAAATTGGTGTCGCTAGATCACCAGATAATCCAAGTCGCTAATTTCAAAGTGGTCGCGATAATCGTGCTTTCTCTCGCTCACATCGCCGCCCATGTCGCGACATCCCGCCAGCCCAACCATCGCCACCCATGTCGCTGACCAATGATGTCGCGACATCAAGCCCGCCTTGCCAGCCATCACACCCATGTCGCGACATCAAATTCATGTGGCGACGCCGTTTCCTCCTAACTGTGCGTACTGTGCCGCGACACCACTTCCTGGTCGCGACCTCACGCCCAACCAAATTTCGGGCCTCTACTCAGGCCTGTGTCGCGACACCAGCAAGATGTCGCGACACCAACTCCTCCACCCGCCGCCTTGCAAAATTTTTTTTTTTTTCTTTTCTCGCTATTTTGATGCAAAAAGAGCCTAACCTGCATCGTGATACATACAACTTCCAATATATTTATAAAATTATTTTATTCAATCTTCTTCGCTTTATTCACTAAAACCTAGAAAATTATTTTCATTCACACCAAATAAATTTATAAAATTTATTTATTTATTTTTTTTTTCTCGACCATGTTGTCCCAAAATTTTCTCAAAACTTCCCGATCTAACACTAACCAAGTAAAATTTATTACGCTTCATTTCACATCATCAAACCAAATAAATTTCTAAAATTTATTTCTTTATTTTATTCTCCAGCTTTTACTCACCGTAAAACTCCCAATATTGTTTTCCTATGTGCTAATCACTAAGCACACAAAGTTTCACAACTCATAACATGGTACATGCCATTCATTAAACATTCATATTATTTCATCAAATCACAAAACACCAAACACGTGCATGCAAAGGTCCTAGTTTTGTCCCGTGATTTTCAGATAATCTCATACCTAAACTACATCGAACCACCCAAAGGCATGTCCTTACACCTTAAGACTACGGCCTAAGCCTAAATCCCCTCAAGCCCAGGTGCACGCGATACCTAGACTCCGATACTGCCGTGACGCCTAAAACCCGGGGGTCCGCGACTACCCGTCACCCACGGAATATTAGCGGAGGTCAAGCCCGACGCCATTTCGTAAAAATCGCGTAGTATCCTTTGTACTAGGAGCTCTACCCAAATACAGCTGATCTGGAGAACCTGTCCCAACAAATCAATATATGCACAGATCCAATATGGCCACTGGGCCCATACGTTATTCAATATGCATATCCAAACTATATCTAATGGTTTCAAGAGTTAATAAACTACTTTATACAATATTACATATATTAAACTTAAGGAATTCTAATACATGTAAACATCAACAAGTTCCACATTCCGGGCTTTCTTCTAGCGCTCAAATTTGCGACGGTACCGCCTCCCTCACACGCTCCCGCACTGCAAAATGGGATCCTGACGACCGGTGAGCCAGCCCAAGAGGGAGAATCCCAAGCGCTACTCACCACCAAGTGTGCTAAGTAATGTTCCAAAATAAACACACATTCAAGCAATGCATGATCCTACTTGAATGTCTACATGACCAACTCAGATCCCGAGTCCTCACCGACTCTCTCACACTCGCCTAAGCCTCGTATGAGAATATTAGTTTTATTAGTGGACAACCCTCCGATGTATATATATCAATTGGGCCGCTCCGACGATTGATATATAAATTGTTTGTGGACTACCCTCCGATGAATATCAATTGGGCCGCTCCGACGATTGATATTTTTAAGTTTGACTAATTCCGATCACTTAATAATTTTAGACTACCCTCCTAACCATTTTTCCTCTAGATTCATCTCATGGCACTAACTCCTAAAGTCCTAGGATGTTCCAAAGGCATATGGAATGCATGTGTGCCAATCCCATCCACAGTTTAATTCATGTAAATATATAAACATGCATATATTTACAAAAACAACTAATTCACACTAATCATGTCATGTAAATTAATTAATTCACACATCAAAAATTAGCTCACTTAGGCTAATGATCATACACGAGTACTTAATTTAAATCACTCGACCAACACGTATTTCTCACAAAAAAATATATTTTTTTAGAACACTATTTCTGAATATGAAAACCCTCGCTAATATTCCTAAAATCATTAAAACATCTAAGCTCACTTAGTGAACACGACGGCCATTTCCTACTTCTCTATACATACCAAAGCACAAATTTATACATAAATCAACACAATATCAACTCCAAACAGCCCTCACGTGGGACTGTACAAACGCCTCCAAGTTTCTAAAATTTCAATAATTCTGGCCCCATGTTGGGATCGATCCAACAGCCTCACGCCTCATTCAACCGAAACATTAGTAAAACACTTAAACGGGAGTAAAACCCAAGTAGGAGAAAATCCTACCTCTCGGTTTGTTAAACTCACAAATCTCAGTCCATCACAGAGCTCCGCTCCGCGCAGAACGCTTCCTTCTTACTCGTCGAAACTAACCCATTCGTATCATTCGAGATCTTAGAGAGAAACACCTCTCTCTAAAAGCTCTCAAAGAAATGCATACACGCATTCCCAAAAATGAAAAGCCTCTCACGATTTTCTCATTTTGGACGAATGAGGTAAGAAGACTATTCCCTATTCGCCCTTTCAGGACTTAATCAAATCTCTAAATGACCATTACGCCTCTTTTACTGTGATTTGATATTTCTGCACTACCTCGCCGTCCATTTTCATTATTTCTCTACTCATACCACTTATAGCACATGAGTACGTTATGCCGCGATTCTTCGTCAAAGGTCGAATGCTTTACTCACCGAAACTATGCCTCAAAACATGCCGACTCCAACCTGCCTCCTTAAAAATTACGAAATTTTACGTGCTAACTAGATTTCGCGAGACGATTCCAACGGTGCAATCCGTTTCATCATCCGAGATCTAAAGAATTAATTACTGATTTTTTTTAACCGAAATTACCATTTTGTAATCAAAATTACGATTTTGCCCTTATTCCATAAATTGGAATTTCTCGGGTCTTACAAATACAAACAGATCAAAACTAGAGATTATATCAAAAGAAGAAGAACAACATACAACAAAATAAAATCATCAACTCTGTCGTAGCCGACATCCACGAACGAACAACCCAAATTGGTGTCGACAGAAGGCAGAGTTTTGCAGCGTGCCACGACTTTTTTGAAAGCAAAATGTAAGAAATGACGGTGGTGTCGCTGACGGGCGGATCAAGATGACGGATGATGAAGTGGGCTATGATAGGGCGTGCGATACTACAATTACATCGATCTGAACGACTTCACTTAAAGTTACCGTCTAAAAAATCGAAGAGAATAAGGTTTTAGGTTTAGGTTAAAGTGACTTTAGGGGATTTCGCAAAAAATAAAATAAAGTGACTTAGAAGCTCAAAACGACGTAGCTTGTGCTGCCTAAAATAAACAGGCATTGTTTTGGTAAAAGCACGATACTAAATATATTAAAAATATAAATATGGTCTATGGTGATGTTGTATAATTATTTCTATTTATATTTTGTAAATAGAAATAATATGGTCTATAGAAAATTCTACATTTTGTAATAAAGATTTTATTTTTAGTAATACTTTTCTATTTATTTTATATATGTTTGATTGTTATTATTTTCATATTTATTATATTATATAATTAATATTTTATAAATAATTGTTTCACAAAAAAATAACTACTAACTATTATAATACATTACACAAAAGTTAGTATAATTTAATCGCTTGCAATGTAAAACAAAGTTAGCAACCAAATTTTAAATGATTAATCTAATAAATAATATTTTAAATTCTTTTTATTAAAGTTCCATTAATTGTAAGGAAAAAAATAATTATAACCATATGAGAAAAATAATATTAATATATAAACTAAAATAGTTTAAAAATATTAATTATCTGAACATTTTATCATGTTATTCTTGAATCAAAGCAATATTCATAAAATATAAATAGCTAAACATTTGCTAAATTTAGCTTACTCATTCATTTTTAGCTAAAATAACAAAGTTCTATACGACGGAACTGGAGCATCCGCTGCCATTATAACGACGGAACTGATAATCCGCTGCTACCTAATAGAAGCGCCTAACTTCACTTTAATTTGCCGACGAAATATTATCCGCTTCCAGAACTGTCGCTAATATAACGACTCCGACCGATAACTGTCGCTATCTAATAGCCCCTGCCAACTTCTCGCTTTATTTTGGCGACGGAATATTATCTGTCAGTAAATCGGTCGCTAAGTTGGTTTCCGTCGCTAATTTCTAACGGATATAATCCGTCGCTAAAATCCATTGCTAAATCGGCTGTTTTTTGTAGTGATCATAAGCAATGACGAAGATCAGGAGCTACAAAATATGAATGAATGTCGACGTCGAAATGATTGGTTAAAATGGAAAGAAACAATTCAAACAGAGTTAAAATCACTTGCTAAATGAGAGGTATTTGGACCAGTAGTTCAAATACCTAAAGATATAAAACCTGTTGGATATCAATGAATCTTTATACGAAAGCGAAATGAGCAAAATGAATTCGTGCGATATAAAGCACGCCTTGTGAACCAAGGCTTCTCACAAAGACATGTAATTGATTATGAGGAGACATATTCTCCCGTAATGGATGCAACTACATTTCGTTATTTAATATATTTAGCGGTCTTTGAAGGACTTGATATGCAGTTGATGGATGTAGTCACAACCTATTTATATGGATCTATTGATACTAATGTATATATGAAAATCTCGGAAGGATTCAAATTACCTGAAGTAATGAATTCAAAACCACGGAGCATGCATTCAATCAAGCTACAACGATCTTTATATGGATTAAAACAGTCTGGTCGAATATGGTATAATTGTTTAAGCCAGTATTTGCTCAAATAATGATATATGAATAATTCAATTTGCCCATGCGTTTTTATCAAGAAAGTAGCAACTGGATTTGCAATTATTGCGGTATATGTGGATGATTTGAATTTGATTGGGACTTTTGAAGAGCTCATCAAAACAATTGACTACTTAAAGAAGGAATTTGAAATGAAAGATCTTGGGAAAACAAAATATTGTCTCGGCATACAGATCGAGCATTGTTCCGATGGTGTATTAATCCATCAATCAACATATACAGAAAAAGTCTTGAAGTGCTTTCATATGGCTAAATCATACCCCCTTAGTTCCCCCATGGTTGTTAGGTTGCTTGAAGTGACCAAAGATCCGTTTTGGCTTAAAGAAGAAAATGAAGAATTGCTTGGTCTTGAAGTACCATATCTCAGTGCAATTGGTGCACTAATGTATCTGGAAAATTATACTCGACTAGACATTGCTTTCTCAGTTAATTTACTAGTAAGATACAATTTAGCTCCAACTAAAAGGCACTGGAACAGAATTAAACATGTATAAAGATATCTCCGTGGGATATGTGACATGTGATTATTTTATTCCAAAATATTAGAATCACAATTTTTCGGTTATGCAGATGCAGGCTATATTTCGGACCTTCACAAAGCTCGATCACATACATGATATATATTTACTTATGGAAATAATGTTATATCTTGGAGGTCAGTAAAATAAACAATAGTGGCCACCTCCTCCAACCATTCAGAAATACTTACCATGCATGAAGCTAGTCGACAATGTGTTTGGTCGAGATCCATGATACAACACATCATAAAATCATGTGGATTATCTTCTATCAAGAACAAACCAACAGTATTATATGAAGATAATGTTACGTGTATTACGAAGTCAGCTGATGATATATTAAAGGTGATTTATCTAAGTACATTTCACCAAAATTCTTCTATACTCATGAACTAGAACAATGGTGAAATCAATGTGCAACAGATAAGGTCGTGATAATCTAACAGATTTATTTACAAAAGTTCTACCACTACAACTCTCTCAAGAAACTTGTACACCGCACGAGTACGTAGTGATCCTCTGAAATCATTATCAATAGAATTACAGCATATTAATACAACAGACTATTTTTTCTCAACCAGTTTTATTCACCGGTTCACTTAATAAGATTTATTTTAATGAGACACTTATATTTGAATGATTATTATCTAAGAGTGTGATACATCGAATGACTACATTTGATCGATGAATAATGAAGACCCCTATATATATGAGATCCATGATAATGAAAGATAAGAAAAAAAAAAACCTTTAGAATTCTCTTTTTATTCTCTCAGTTTCTCTCTTTCTTTCTTCATTCTTTATAACAATAACATCTTACTTAACATATTAATAAAAAAAATAAAAATGATAAAATTATTTTAATAAAAAATTTATTATTATTATTGTTAAAAAAATATTATTATATTTATCTATTTCATATAATTAAAATATAATATATAAAATTAATAATTAAAAAATAGATTGATGACATTTAGATTGTCCTTTTAAAATATTATGTATGAATTTTAAAGATTTTAGAATATTTTTGGAAGATTTTAAAATATTTTAAGAAGATTATAAAATATAGCTTTTTCCTTTTAAAATATTACTTTTTCTATTCCGAAGGAAATTTTAAAAATTGAGAAATTAGTAAATTGTGAAAGCAAATTACTTTAAAAAAAGCCAAAAAAAAAAAAAAACAAACACCCCTAAGTGTTAAGACATAAGTTTTTTGAAGCTTAATATTGTTTTGTTCTTCATGTCTAGCTCATATGGTAAAGCGATTCAATATTTAAATAGGTGGCAGGTCATAGGGATGGGAGGGGTCTCGCATTTGAGTCCTAATAAAAATAGTGTATTATATTGTGTGTTTAGTTCTCAAAAAAACATTTATTTTTTTATTTATTTAAATATTTGGTTAAAAAACTCAAATAACTAAAATTTTTAGCGAATTTAATTCAATGTTTTTATTGAAAATATTGCTAGTTTTAATCAATAAAATTAATTTCCTTTAAAAAAAACTCAAATTTTATAAACTTGATCCTTGTTATGTTTTTTGTCTAAGAATAACTCATTTTTGACCAAATACTCTTTGCTTTTTTATGAATTTATATGTATTTTATAAAGAAAAATGATTATTTTTACAAGAAAATAATTAGAGTATTTTTGTCGGGATCAAAATTTAGGAAATTCACTTTTCAAGTGTTCTTTTAATCAAATCACTTTTTTTTTTAAATATTTGGTTAAAAGATATTTTTCATGTTTTTCTTGATAAATAACTTATTTTGGACAAAAATACCCTTCTTCTTTTCATATATTTATACTATCTCTTAAAAAATGATTATTTTTATAAGAAAATAAAAATATATTTTTGTCAAAATCAAATCAAAAATTTATGAAAGGTTCCAAAAGGTTTTTTAGAAAAAAAATAATTAAAATCACCTTTTTTTTTTCCTGGATAAAATGGAAAACACGAGATAAGATTTTGCAAAATTAACGTTTCAAATAGAGAGAGTTGCACCATCAAGGGCGAAATCACCGTCCATTTGAGTTCTGAAAGGAACATGAGACTTTGGTTGCGTTTGTTTTTTTCACTTAATGCCGAATGTGAACTTTTTTCAGCCTTATCGTCAATAAGCATCTTAATAAGCATTAAGATTAAGTTGTTTGTTTTTTTTAAATATTGTGTGAATGAAGAGGACGATAACGCGATTATTTCGAAGTTCCCGCTTCACTCCCGCTTCTAATGGGACGGTTTGGTTTAATCAGAATCGAGCTTTTAATGCGCTGATTTATTTTCTCAAATCCAAGATGGCCAGCCTGCCCAGTATTGTTACTCCCGCCCCACCTTGTCCCGATTATATTTTAAAATGTTTTTATTATTTTATTTTACATTTTAATATAATTAATAATAATAATAATTAGAATGCTTAATAAATAATTATAGGTTCATAATATTTTATTTTTTATGAAATATATTAATTTTAATATAATAAAAATAAAAAAGCAAATATAAAAATAAAAATAAAAATAAAACAAAATCAATTAAATGTGACGGTCTCGAGAATTTCCATTCCTGGTCCCGCCTATTTAATTTTAAACGAGATAGAAGCCAGAATTAAAAAAATAAATCCAACCTAGTTCGAGATGCTGGGGACCGCCGTCCCAAACCTCTCGTTATCATCCCTAGTAGCCAGAGGTTAGCCCTTCTTTCGGGGCAAATGACGAAGCTTTTTCTTATTTTCCATGAAAACGATTTTTCCTCGAATGTAAAAACAAACATTTTCACTTTTTCTATTCATAATTTTTTTAAAAATTTCAGCACAAGCCACGAAAAATTTTAAAACAAATAAACTTAACGCCGAAAGCCTATTCAATTTTCGCATGTCAAAAACAAACGCCACCTAGACCTGGAGGAATGGGGACCCAAAAGGAGGACGATATGTATACCCAATACTTTCCATACACGTAAACGTTTGTCTTTGATTAGCCGTTACATGAAACCAATTCAAGACTTTCGAAACCCACGTTGATTCATTCCTAAATCATCTCCAGCCTCCCCTTTGAGATTTTCTTCCTTGTTAGGTCATATTCCATCTCCGCCTATATATATATATAACTGATTCCATACTCTTTTCCATCTCACTCTTCTTCAAGAGGATGGAATTCTGCCTGAATCTGAGAAAACCCCATGTAAAATTTTCCTCGATTTTCTCCGATTTTTACTGTTTTTGGAAGTTTTCTGAATTGTTTTTTTGTTTTTCCATTCTGGTTTCTGGGTTTTGTTTGATTTTTCGTTTCTTCTTGATTTTCCGCAGGCTATGGGGATTGTTTCGGCGGTTCTGGTATTGGGGTTATTGAATTTCTGTTTGGCAGAATGGCAAACGCCCAGTGTGGTGGAGCCGATCGAGTATCAAGCAATAAAGTGCCGGAAACACAGTGCGGCGCTGACAGACTTCGGAGGGATAGGGGATGGGAAAACGATGAACACCGCCGCCTTTATATCCGCCATTGAACATCTCAGTCAGTTTGCTGATGATGGAGGGGCAGAGCTTATTGTGCCGCCTGGAAACTGGTTGACTGGGAGCTTCAATCTCACCAGCCATTTCACTCTTTATGTCCATAAGGATGCTGTTATTCTTGGAGCCCAGGTCTGATTCTTTCTTCTGATTATTGGGTTTGTTTGATTAGGCTTCTTTCTTCTGATTTTTGGGTTTGTTTGATTAGGCTTTCTGAACAGTTTTTTCAAGGATTTGTTTCCCAATCTTTCCATGTCCTCAAGTTGTTTCCTCTAGATTCAAAACACAAACATACATGTTTCTTTTTCAGGAGGTTTTATATTTTAATTGCGTATGGAATTGGAGAAGGAGAAAACAATCTTGGGAGGTTTATTTAAAGAATCTATATTTAAAGAGGATTACTGATCACTTTGGTTATAATATGTTTTCATGAATGTGATCTTATTAATTGTTTCTGTGCTTCCTTTGAGGTTTGTGCTTGAGAAAAACTACATTACTCAGTTGTATTTTTTTATCACTCTGACTTAATCATAGAAAAATAAAACTTTTTGCCCCATTACTAAAGAATAGTTGTTTGTAAAACCTAGTGGTCCACTGGTTCTGTTTGTGAAATGGGGCAGTATTTTCCAGATTCCAATATTGTTTGTTTGGTTTTTGACAATGACAGAAAGAAAAACTTTTAGGTCAAACTTGATTTTCCCTCATTTTCTTGCTTTTTCTTGTTGTTCTCAACAAGTAAATATTGGTTTGAAGTAAAAACTATGTAGTATGTCTATGTATATATTTCAAATTCCCTCTTGTTAATCTGTTAAGTTAGGTAAACTAATGGGGTAGTTTGAACTATCCTGCCCTTTTCACATGGAATCATGTGTTTGCAATAAAGTTATCTACTTTGTTGGTCAACTAAAAATATGCACTGAAGTCTAAAATCCCGGCAGGCTTTTTCATTTAAAAGCATATCACCTAATCCTGTTTGAACTACTGTAAAGTTTTTGACTGATTCAGAAGCCGGCAATTGTGGCACCATAGGGCTGATTCAAACATGGTCTGACCACAAATTTTTCAAAATATTCTTGCCGGCCTTATGGCCAATTTGTTTTACTGACCATAGTCATAATCATACTGTTGCCTTATTGTTTATGTATTTTTGTTGCTATTGCTTGTGTGATGTGCTTACTTGATCCAATGAGCAGGATGAATCCGTATACCCTCTTATAGAAGTTTTGCCGTCATATGGGGTTGGAAGAGATGGTGGTGGAAGGTATGCTAGCCTCATTTTCGGAACAAACCTCACTGATGTTGTAATTACAGGTGATAATAAACACTTTGCAACTATTCTATGCTTGAGGATAAATATATATGCACATTTTGCTAAGCACTTTGTTAATGGGACCCTTCATTAGGTGGCAATGGAACCCTCAATGGTCAGGGTCAATACTGGTGGGACAAGTTCCGTGCCAAAAAATATAACGACACACGGCCCTATTTGATTGAAATCATGTATTCAGATCATGTTGAGATATCAAACCTTACATTGATTGATTCTCCATCATGGAATGTTCATCCTGTTTATAGCAGGTCGATCTTCTCTTCAATTTTCACTTTGGCTTTATCTTGGGACATTCAATTGTCAATAGCTTGTTTTCTCATACTTCTATATGAAATTGCAGCAATGTGCTTGTTCATGATCTGACAATCTTAGCGCCAATTGATTCTCCTAATACAGATGGAATCAACCCAGGTGTGTATGATAGCACAGCATTCTGTCAATGTTGTTAATACAGAACTTGAAGTCTTGTAATATGTTTGGTTTCTGGGAAAGTACTCAGGAAAGTAGTGATCTCATAATGTTTATCTCATCTTCTTCAGATTCATGCAGAAAAGTCAGGATTGAAGACTGCTTTATAGTCTCAGGAGATGACTGCATTGCAGTTAAGAGTGGATGGGACCAGTATGGATACAATTTTGGAATGCCCACACAAGACCTAATCATCAGAAGGCTTACCTGCATTTCTCCTGACAGTGCCACCATAGCTTTAGGCAGCGAGATGTCGGGTGGGATCAAGAATGTCTGGGCTGAAGACATAACAGCCATAAACACCCAGTCAGGAATCAGGATCAAAACTGGTATTGGAAGGGGAGGCTATGTGAAAGACATATATGTCAGAAGAATGACAATGAAGACGATGAAGTATGTCTTCTGGATGACAGGCAATTACGGTTCTCACCCAGATCCTGGTTGGGATCCTAATGCTCTTCCTGTGATTAAAAACATCAATTACAAAGATATGGTAGCTGAGAATGTTACCTACTCTGCTAGACTTGACGGAATTCCCAATGATCCTTTCACCGGAATCTGCATATCCAATGTGACTATTGGGTTGACTGAGAAACCAAAAGACCTGCAATGGAACTGCACAAATGTTGCAGGAGCAACAAGCCAAGTGATTCCCAAGCCATGTGATCTGTTGGCTCCTTCAATTGAGGTCTTCAATTGTTCTTTCCCTCATCCTCCTCATTTGCATGTTAAGAGGAAGACTTGTACCAACAGGGGTTGTAGGAAAGTGGAGTTATAAATGCACAAGTTTTATTTAAGCTTGAATACTGTTACTCAATGATTAAAAATAATTACATCAATCTTTCAAAGACTTGTTTTTTTTTTACATCTATTGGCATTGCATATCACTTTGTAATATTTTGTTCTTGCAAAGATTCACAAGCTTGGAAGCCCGTGCCCCATCTCACCCCCTTTACCACTTGAGCTAGGTATTAAGGTCTTTCAAAGTCTTGTTTGTTATTCTTTTCAATCAAGTAATTCTTGATGGATTCTGGAAAATTAAGGGAAAATGCAAGAATGAAAATAGAAACAAAAAGTAGAAGGAAATATAAAAAGGAGGTTTTTTGTTTGCTACTCTAAATCTATTTTAACTCATAAATATTAAGATAGAGTAAATAAATTAAGAATATGTAAATTTTGTAAGTTATTTTATTTTAACTATATTTGATTTTTTAAATATTTTTTATTAGGGTTTTCAAAAAAAGAAAAAAAAGAAAAAAAAGCTAACCAAATTTAAGAAAATTGTTGTAAACCAAAGAAATTATGAAGAGAAATTAAGAGAAAGAAATCCTAGAGTGAATGAGAAAATAGAATTTTATTCTCTTTACTTTGATATATTAAAATACAAATAAAAGAAGACTATTTATAAGTGTTTGAGGGAATCCAAAGCTAATTTCACTGTTTAAAGCAACTAGTATATTTTACTTGTCATTCACACATTTCTTTATAACACTCTCCCTTGAATTATCATTATGAAACATGTAATCTCACTGTTCAAGGCAATTAGTATATTTTACTTTACAAATGTGGCTAACATTCCTTTTGTAGATTGAGTGTCATTCACACATTTCCTTATAACACTCTCCCTTGAATGACTATTATGGAACTTAAGAAAATTTGTTAGGACTGCATCATTAAAAACCTTACAATAAAATCCATTGGGACAAAGGGAAAAAGATTGTAGTATACTAACATCCATTTATACTTCCCCTTATGTCAATGGCCTTTGGTTGTTAGTTTATGATTTGGCTTTGTGTGGATTTGAAAGATAGCCTGCATTCGCCTATTCAAGTAATTGTGACTTTGACTCATTTGAGTAAAATAGACTCATATTAGTAGTTCCACATAGATAACACAGTACATATTTGATGTCATTATAATACCCGAAAGAGTACAACTCCATTTCTGACTAATAAATTGACATAAAAAGCAATATCTAGGATGCATAATTAGTAAAGATACATAAGCCGCACTATAGCACTAAGTATGGTGGTACTTCAGACCAAGAATTTTCTACTATTTTCACAATGATTTGTAATTATTTTTCATGTCAAGTGGTTGGACCACCATCTGAGAGCTTAATGAATGTGCTTTATCCATATTAAAACACTTCAAGGTTTTCTTAATGTATGCTGATTGATGAACCAACCCTCTAGTTAGAAAATTCTTGATCTACCGGCCGAGATAAAATTTTGTTTTTCCAAGATCTTTCATTTCAAATTCCCTCTTCAAATATTTTCCAGTTTCTATGAGCTCTTTAGAAGTTCCAACAAGGTTTAAATTATCAACATATACAACAATAATCTCAAATTCGGTTTGTGATTTCTTAATAAAAATGCACTAGCATATAGGATTGTTCACATGTCCTTTCTTTAATAAATACACACTAAGACAATTGTACCACATGTGTATGGATTGTTTTAGTCTCCTTGAAGATCATTGTAACTTGATTGAGTACATGCTAGAGGTTTTGTACCATTTGCTTCGAGTAATTTAAATCCTTGAGGGATTTCCATGAATATATAATTATCTATAGATCCATATAAATATGCTTTGACAGCATTCGTGAGACTTACATCCATTCCTTTAGAGACAATTAGGGTGCTTTCATACAAATGCCCATTTGTACCTAATAAACTTATACTTTTAGGCATTTGGACATCAAGTCCAAAACTTCTTGTTTTATTAATAATTGTAATTCTCCATGCATAACCTTTTTCCATTTTGGCCAATATTTTTTTTCGACATTCTTTCATATTTTGTGGTTTGAGATTTTCATCATTTTGCATGATGTTTAAGGTCACTTGGAAAATATTAAAAAGAAACAATATTATTTCAACCTCATTTTTCACATATATGTACATAACTTATTAGATTTCATTATTCTCAGGTACCTATACCTATTCAAAGGATTTTTGTGCATTTCCTACCTTTTCAGGGATTCCTTATTTATTATGTATTTCTATAGGAGCTTGTTGCTCATCATGTGCTTCTACAGGGATCTTTTGTTTATTATGTGTCTCTACAAAGACCTTTTGTTTATTATGTACCTCTACAGGAGCTTGTTGTTCATCCATGTGCCTCTACAAGGGCTTCTTGTTTATTGTGTGCCTCTACAATGACCTTTTATCTTATTTGTTCTTCTATTTCCAGTTTTGGCTTATATTCAAAATCTTAGTGAATATATTTTGAGCTAATAGGCCTCCGCCCTTGAGGCCGATATTCATTTACTAATTGTCTTGGTATAGAATCAAAATCCTATGCTAGAATATTAAAAATCTAGATATGTGGCTTTGTCATTTTCTTTATTAATGAATGCATTTTGTAAGTTTTTGCAAATGAATGATCCTTTGAACTTCTATCTCATATTGTTTTATATGAGGATCAAGATGAGACATCATAAATGCATTCTATGTAATTTATTGTCATTATTCTAGAATCGACTTTTCTTCCCTTAATGGTGAGTACATAATCTCATTAAAATAATAATTTGTAAAGGCAACAAGTAGCATGTAAGCATTCATTAGGCAAGAGAATTTTATGGTTCTTTAATGGAAGCTCGTGTGAGTATTTTATGATTCGATGTATTATTGGAGACCCAAATTGACCTAGCATGTCATTCCAAAGAATTAAAAAAATTTGGGTTGTTGAACTTCTGGTTCACAACAACATATTATTTAATAGGCTTTATATTTGCTCTCCCAGAGTTATAAGTTAAATTTGAAGTACCAGAGATGATACTTACACTAGTACTTACGTTAGTACTTGTTAATTTAAAATATTTTATTTCGAGGAATAGTGTGAGTGGTTACATAAGCAACAAAACACACACACACACACACACACACACACACACACACACATATATATATATATATATATATATATATATATATAATTTAAAATATTTTATTTCGAGGAATAGTGTGAGTGGTTACATAAGCAACAAAACACACACACAATGACACACACACACACACACACACACACACGACACATATATAAGAAAGTATATATATATATATATATATATATATATATATATATATATATATATAACACATAAATTTAGATAAAGACATAAATATAAATAAATAAATGATATTCTTATTGATTCAAAAGAAAACACATAACATTATTTAATATTGACATTTTCATCATTTGTCAAATAGTTGAAATTTTTGTTAGGATCTCTAAAAAGATCTACATCATAATAAGACAGGTCTAACCCATTGATTTTGTAAAATTCATCTCCACATTTTTTTCCTTCTTCCTTTAATGATGCTTGATAAATATTAACTAAATGTTAGGCCGCACGACAGATACGCGTCCAATGGCATTTTATTCCACGTCTTGATACATATCAACATGCTTGGAGGATTTACTATATATATTTTCTTCGTCTTTTTCCTCAAACCTTTCCAGCTTCTAGTGATGAAATGAGGTTTTCCTTTCTTGTGAATTCGAAGGAGTATTATCATAAGCATGATATTGAGAATTTCTTCCATGACCACGACTATGACCATAAATAAAAAACATCCATGTCCACAATTCTGGAACGATGTTGCATTCGCTTCAGGGAATGACCCAAATCTAGTTGGACAAGATTGGTGATTCTTCATTAATAACTCATTGTTTTGTTCAGCAACAAGAAGACATGAAATTAATTCAAAATATTTGATAAATCTACATTCTCAATATTATTGTTGTAGGAGCACATTCAAGGCATGAAACACAATGAACGTTTTTCCTAACATGTTTTCTTCTGTAATTTTCTCTTTGCAAATTTTTAATCTAGTACTTATTTTAAATAGTGTGGAGTTATATTTACTCACATTTTTTAAAATATTACAACCTTAGGTGCATCAAATCATACCAAGCTTTTGGTAAAATCACAATTTTCTAGTAGTCACACCTTTCCTTCAATTCATTCCATAGAGTAAAAGGATCTTTCATAGTTAATTAGGTATTCATTTTTTAGATCTTTATGGAGATGGTATTGAAGGATAATCAATGCTATTGCACAATCCTGCTAGGATGTTTTGTTTCCTTCTTTTATTGTTGCTCTTAGATTCAAGAAAGTCAGATGTACTTTAGCATCTAGGGTCCAAAATAGATAATTTCTCTTGGATATATCAAGTGTTGTAAAATTGAGATTTGTGAGATTTGACATTTTAGCAAATCTTTTAATATATAAAAATAATAATTAAACTAATATGATTGAGGCCAAATAAATGCTCATTTGACTTATAATCAATATCAAATAATTTTCTTACAAACTTGACAATATATAATAAAATCAAAATCAATATAAGAACATAAAATTTAAATAACTTTGAGATTATAGAATTACCTCAAGAGCAAAGCAATTCGTGCTGATAAGGTGTTGTAAATCAAAGAAAGTATGAAGAAAAATTTAGATAGAAAAATTTGCAGAGAGAATGAGAGAATGAAGTTTTATTCTCTTTACTTTGATATATTAAAATACAAATAAAAGAAGACTATTTATAAGTGTTTGGGGGAATCCAAATCTGTATGTAATCTCATTGTTTAAAGCAACTAGTATATTTTGCTTGACAAAGGTGGTCAACATTGTGACGCCCCTACCACATAACTATGACAAGTAAGGGACGCTGCTACGCAGTTGAGACTTTGTAAACCCGTTTTTAGCAACACTGAGAAACAAACTTTTTCCTTTTGTGCAACCGTCCCAAGCAAAAAAGTAAAAATTACATAATCATACTTCAAAGTCCCCAATTATAAAATTCAAGACTACAAAATATAACCAAGTAAACTAACATCATAGTAGTGTTTAAAAAGTCCCATAATATATGCTTGAGTCTCAAAAAATTACTTGTATCAATACAAGTTTCACTATAACAAAAAATAAAAATAAAATTATACAACCACTTTTATTATGAAAAGAATAGGTCCTGCCAGCTGGGACCTTTAAGGCCGTGTGGTTGGCATTGACGAACGCGGGGTGTCCCTAACAATTTCTTTAGCACCCACATGGATTAAACACCCATGCTAAGCTTATCGCTTAGTGAGAAAAATACATAAAAACAAAACCACTTATAACTATTCTCAAATACAGTAAACAAGCATGCAATATTATTTCAGGTAATTACATTTAACCATTTTCATGCTTATCAGGTTCATGTATATATATATATATATATATATATATATATATATATGTATATACACACACACACACACATGTACGTAGCCTTATGGGTCATCATATTCATCTTTCCTGTAGGGAAGGGCATATCAAATTCAAATGTATGCATCCGAGGGGGTACAATTACAAGCACGGTATAAGTTTTTATGTTGAGCGCACTCAGCAAATTCTTATTTTCATAAGCATACTGGTCCTTATTCATGTATTTTTCATATAAATGTTTGCTTGCGTAGACTAGTAAGAATAAATAAATGTGCACATCGGCATAAATGGGGCACTCGTGAGGTATTAAAGACAAGAGTGTCGAAGATCAACATGAGTGCCATAACTTTTAATCTCAGAGTGCCGGTTATCAAATTGTATGTCATAGCACTAATCAGGAATGCCGAAGCACTAAACAGGAGTGACGTAGCACCAATCAGGAGAGACGTAGCACTAATCAGGAGTGCCGAAACACTAAACAGGGGTGCCGTAGCACTAATCAGGAGTGCCGTAGCACTAGTCTCTATTTATTCACGATCCGGTCTTAAGAAAGCATACAATTATATGTGATTCATAACATTTTACAAGGGTCTAACCTCATTCATATTATTTTCCAAGTCAATTCTTATGACCGTAATTTCTTCTTGCATATCAACATATTCAAGTCATATCATTATCATGCATTAACAATGTATTTTGCCAAAGAGGCCAAATTACTTTTCAAGAATATGGAACATGTTCAAGCCATAACTATCAGCGTAATAATAAATGTATTTTTTACAAAGAGGTCAAATTATCGGAAATGTTCTTCCCACCCAAAACATATTTTCAATTTCACTTGTACAATTTTGGGAACAAACGAGACATATTTTACTCAAACTCCTTTCATGAAAGTTGTAATTATATGAGTCTATTTTCAGTATAAATTAGAATAATTTCATTTGGATCTTTATAACTTAACTTATGGCCAAAACACAAAACCTACCCAAGTTAAGAAATCAAAATCCGTATCTTCACTTTAGTCTAAAAAACAGGGGACATAGGATTAGAATTGCTTCTCAAGACTCTGAGATTTTTGTAGGTCTACCTAGGTTTTCACCTCAACTAGAATAATCCACTTGAGGTCGAGGCCAAGTTAAGTGGCCAGTACAATAAAACGGGTTATAGGGAAATTTTGACAAAGACTTCCCATATAATTTTATTATATCCATTTACATAAAATGGTCCTAACAGCGACACTCCTGCAACACAATTTTTGCAATACTTTCTTCATGAAAGCTGTTCTCCTGTAGCCTAGATTACACAGAAGTTTAAAACACTAATTTGACAGAGAAAACTCAACTTAAGTATTCAAACACTAAGACTGTACTAAAATTTATAGGATGAAACTTAGCTTACCTTAAGTCAGATTCTGGGTTCTTGTAATTTTATGGGCACTATAGGGGCCGAATTTGATTATACTCCCTTCTTGGGAGTTATTCTAAAAGAAGTTTATATTACACAGAAATTAGAATCACTCAATTTGGAGGTCTAATGGTCAAGTTATGGCCAAAACAAAAACACGACACAACCTAGAAATTTCAGTTAATTTATTTGGTCCATCTCTACACCAAATTACTGCTCTTTCTAGACTGAGTTTAGTCTCTTACTTAGAAATTTTCATCCATGAGTCTTATGTACCATTTAATTGGAATCATCCAATTTTAGAGATTAGAGCTGGTTATGGACAAATGTAAATGTGTGGGTTTTAGGAAAACTATTGACAACAAATCCTTCAAAACCTATAATCTCTTTTACACTTTGGTCTTTAACCATAAAATACCTAAAAACCCAAAGTACCACTAAACAATCCTCAAACCAACCAAAAATCAAAGGTGGAGAGTTAGGCTTTTCCTAACCTAGTGTTTCAAAAGCTTTCCTTTTTAGCTTTTCTCTTCCTTTTTCTCTTCTCCTTCTTCCTTCTTCCTTTACTTGATCAAATAGAACTCAAAAGACGGAGAGAAAGCAAACCAAACTTGGCTTCTTCTTCCTCAACCGTGCCTTAATCCCCAAAGTGAGAAAAATGAGAAACTCCTCATCTCACAAGGCCAAGGTTTCTCAGTTTTTACCCTTTAACTTATATTTTGGCCCTTTCATTTTAGTTCTCCAATTCCCATGGCGCCTTCGTGTCAACTTCTATTCAAATCTATAACAACATATAATGTTTTAGCTTAATGACTTTAAGTCCCTGACTGACATTACTATATTTTCACCTTTACTTCTTTAAAATCCCTGCTATGTTGTTACATTTAGCACTTAAATTTTTGAAAATACAAATTTACTTTTACATATTCTAAACTCGTAATAAACCATCAGTATAATTTGGGTGTTACACCTCTCTCCTAAAAAAAAATTTTGTCCTTAAAATTCATACCCGACAAAAAAGTTATGTGACATGCCTCATACGTCAGTTCCCAAGTAGCTTCTCCCCGCTACGGTGTTGCCAGAGAACTTTCACCAACGGTATTGTTTATTCTCAGAACCCGGCTTCACTTCATGAGCCGTAATAGCCTTTGCCTCTTCACATACGAAAACTCGTTGCACTTAGAAAATTTTGCACAGGCAGATATGTGATCATCCGATCGGTATTTCCGGCTACACCACATGGAACATATAACGCAACTTGGCTAGCTCCTGAGGAGTGCCAACCGAGATGTTAACGGGTCCAATTCTTTCTAAAATCCTTGATATAATAATGAATCTGGACTCACTTCCTTTTCCAAATTTGAACGGTGATACTTTCAAGAATACTTTATCACCAACTTCATATACAATATCTTTTCTTTTCAAATCAGCATAAGAATTATGTTGGTCACTTGCAGCTTTTAACCTTTGCTGAATAACCCGAACTTTATCCTTTGTATCTTTCACTATGTTTGGACCAATCACTTTGTAATTCAACTCCGTCCAGCTTTATCACGAGTTTTCTACATCTCCGGCCATATAAGGCTTCATACGGTCGCATGCGTCTTCTTTTTGATAAATATTGTTATAGGCAAATTCTATCATATGGGTGGAATCTTTAGCATGCGAAATTAAAGTAGGAGTTCGAGGCTGGTGTAAATCCTTCCAAAACCTCAATGTAAATCGCGGATCTCTATCTAACACAATAGACAACGACACACCATGCAATCGCACAATCTCATCCACATATAGCTCAACTAGTCGATCCATAGAATAGTTAATCTTGACTGGTACAAAATGGGTCGACTTCGTGAGTGTGATGCCCCAAAACCGGGGTGTCCGTTGACTACCCGTCAACCCGTAGAATACTCGTGAATGTCGGGTAACCCGACACAACTCCACGGCATCGGCCCGAAGTCTCCCATGCGGGAGCTCTACCCAGGGGCTCCTATCCCCGATCATCCAACATCATTGGGCCCATAAAACAATACTCATCATCATACCAACTATACCATGATTCTGAGAGTTAAAAATTTTACTCTTATACAACATATATTAAAATCTAAAATTCTAATACATGTAGTACATCCTTAAAAACTAAAGCAACCCGGCTTTCTTCTAAAGCGGCCACTATGATGAGCCGTCTCCCCATGCGCTCACAACATACACGAAATAATAGAATTCCCTCGACGGGGTGAGCTAATGCCCGATAGTGGAATCACCACTGCAAAAAATGGGTTACTCTCCACCTAAGTGCATATGCAATGCTCCAATGAAAACACACATTCAAGTAAATGCGTGATCCTACTTGAATGTCTACATGACCAACTCAGACCTCGAGTCCTCACCGACTCCCTCACACTTGCCTAAGCCACGTATGAGAAACATTATTTTCAAAACAAAGATATTTGTTTTTAATTGTGGACAACCCTCCGATATAAGTAGTGGACCGACTCCGATGATCTATTTAGTGGACAACCCTCCGATGTATATCAATTGGGCCGACTCCGACGATTGATATTTTATATGGACTACCCTCCGATATTGTAATGGACACACTTCGATAATTATTATTATTAGTCAACCCTCCGAAACCACTCTCTCAATAAACCACCTCATGCACTCACTCCTATCGTTCTAGGGTGCCCCAGTGCATATGGAATGCATGATGCCAATTCTAATACAATTCATATAACACATGCAAATATATATAACATGATATACATTTACATAATTTAATCACACAAACATGTTATGCAATTTCACGATCCATTACACCAAAAATTAGCTCACGTGGGCTAATTGGCAACCCGCAGTAATTCGATTTGAATTACTCAACCAAACATACATTCTCACAAAAATTTATTTAGTGAATACTATTCACGTGAGCAGTCAGGCTCCCTCACAGTTCGCATTCCGCGGCAAAATGCACTGGCATAGTTTCCACTTTGTGGCTTAAATTTCATAACCATTTCATTTATACACATCACAATACAATTTGTTTCACAAATTGCAACACAACACCCAACGAGTCCATAAAAGCGTAATTTGCACCATTAGGTTTCTTAAATTCCAACACTTAGTTCCCGAATTTGGGACCGATCAAGCGATCGTTGAGGCCTCGACCCAGCCAGAAACATCCAGCAAGCTCTTAAATCCAAGAGTAAAAAAAGTAGGATAAATCCCTACCTCACGGAGTTTGTGAAACTCCTTAAAGCCGGAGCCGCAGCGTAGGCCTCAGCTGCGTGGGCGACTTTTCCTTGCTGTCGACCAGTTCCGAGAGGTCGGATCGCCCAGTAATCTTAGAGAGAGTCACACTCTCTCTCACTGGGTTTCAAAAATGCGAACCCACTTTGCATCCCCTTCCCCTCTCACGTTGGTCTCTTTAAAATTAGGAAGACAATACTATAACTATTTGCCTTTATTATCATTTATTCATTCACCAAATGTGCCTTCAACTGATTTCCAACATTGGCACCATCTCGGCCGTCCATTTTCATTCTCTTTCTACTTATGCAACATGTGTCACATGAGTACATGTTATAGGTGACTTTGCTATCTTCAAGATTCGCTTTTACCAAGATCTCGATATTCTGAAAAGTCTCTAAAACATGTAAATCTGACCGTCTTGGAATTTAATTTAAATTCGACGTGTTATAGCTGATTTCTCATGAGATGATTCCAACGTGAATCTGCTTGTCATCCAGAGATTGCAAAAATTCGGGTTTTGACCGAAATTACTGAGATTTTGCCCTTTTTCCATAAATTCGAATTTTCTGATCTTGCATCTTCCCTTTCTTAAAAGGAATTTGTCTGGAAATTCTTATAATCACAATCATCACATTATTGCTGCACGTGCACTATACCACATGGCAAAATAGTCATTTAAGTGCAAGTTAAACGACTAAACCACGCATCTTCATCCCTAAACAAGAAGCGGATAGGTGGCCCGCATCGCGGCCTCGCGCTCCCACGCGACCCACACTCCATGCGTCGCCATAGCACTCATTAGCCTTGCGGTCTTGGCGTCGCAAAACCTAATCACGGCTATCCAAAATACACATCGTCCTCCTCAAGGTCCCATCAAGCAGTCAACCTCAATCGCCCTCAATCCACCACATGAACCGGATTCAAGTATACTGCAGCACTTCGGCACGCGGAAATACCGCGACATCCGGACACGTCAAGGTAGAAGCCAACGCAGATATCGTACTACCCTCTCGAGTATCTCAAGGGCCTAATAAATCGAAGGAGAAGGTTTAACTCCACGCACTTCAGTAAATACCTTTCACTGGCGATATTCTGGAACTCTGATCCCGGTACATCGATCGCATACGATAGCTTCGCGCCTGTTTTATAAGACGCCACAGATGAAGCTCACCTTCTCAGGTGTCTCTAATCGATCAGACTAGTGATGGAGCCTTCTCCTCATCCAACATATCGGTGATCCAGATACTCCATACAATGCCGAGGCTGCAGTATTTGTATAATCGCCTAATAACTCGCTTGCCAGAAGTGATCCACTAAGGTAATCGCTTCCCAAATAACAATTTTATGATCCAAGACGATGCTCAGAGCATGTCCTCTAACACCTAGATAATCCACACAACATAACCCTACACAACCCCGCTTAGTGTGCAACCGACCTTCCTGGCAATCATAAATTCACCACAACTATAATCACATCCTAGTCCATGTCATGAATGAGATCCATTTACCGAGTCCTTGCTCTACCAATTAACACCTAATGCAACAAGGTATCCAAATCTCGAAATACTCCCACCCTATCACTCAACTCTAAGTCTACGTGATAAACATAACGCAGGTTAATCTCGAAATAATTCCTGTTCTATCACTCAACCTAAGTTTCAGATATACACCGTGTTTTCATCCCAGTCACTCTTAATTCTTATCACTCAACTAAGTCTTCTGATAACTTGACCGTGTTTTCATCTCTTAGGCACGTAATTTTCGGCCTACACCGCGAGCCTCTCTTATATTCACGTAAATTTCTACATTCCACTGTCCCATAATCCACATAGAAATCTCTCTGATAACTCCACAGTCTCTTACACCCACAGTAGCCTCTCAGATAACCCACCCGGTCTCTTACCAACTGTAAACTGGATACCTCCTTGCCTCACACCCACACGTGCAAATTTAGATATCTCCCCGCGTCTCTTACACCCAATGTGATCTTCTGATACTACCGCGGCCTCCTTCAATTTAACCTGTGTTTCTCACCTTGGGGGGATTAATCCGCCTCCTTCTTGCTTTCTTTGCCCAACACACTTTAATTACTCTTAATTTCCTCGATTCAACTATGAGTTTTCATTGACGTGAGTCCCAAAGACAACCAAATTTCACACTCACCAAGAGTGGTGAATGTCCACTGCACCTATATTAATCCGACGGGATTTCCAGACGTTAATACTCGCTACATTACTAAAGCAATGATACCGTGACACCCCAATCCCTGGGTCCACCATGAGCTAGACCCTGAGATCTCTAACTCGTAATCCCGCCTATCAGGTCAACTCTCACCCTATATCCTAGAGAAGAACATCTACACCTGGCTTCTCTAAAGGCCTCAACCTCTAAGCCTAAATCCATCACATAAGATGCAACAATGAATGAATATGATGCATCCAATTTAAACGCTACTCTAGTCAACAAGTGCAAGAGTAGAAACGTACCCTACATATCCGCCACCAGATGTTCTGGCACCAAGTAGCACCTTGAGACTCCCACTCCCAGGTCAATCCCCAACTTCTATGGTGCCTGTCGTCATTTTATTATAACAAATCACCTGTGGTATCCCTAAATATACCCGCGCTGAACACTTGTTTTAGTATATCACCAAACGCGGAATTTTTCTGAATAAAATAAGTGAGAATCCAATTAATATTAGAGACAAGGGTAAAGTGGTCATTTACCACTTGAGGACATGAAAGGCATAAAACCATAAGTTTATATGCCAATATGGAATTTGAGGAAAGATTAGTGGGTCAAATTAGAATATGGCATAAGCGCTTTCAAAAAGAAAGGAGTTTAAGGACCTAAATGCAAAATGAAAAACTTAAAACCAAAAATGGTTAGTTTCGCTAAACATGGCCTTAACAAAACATGGATAAGAGCAAATTTGGTCTCATTTTTGAGAGACCAAACCGTAGAGAAGAAGAGGAAAAGAGAGAAGAAGAGGAAGAGGAAGAGAAGAAGAAGAGAAGAGAAGAGGAAAGGAAGGCAAAAAAGGTATAGAACTACATGGAATTCTAAAGTTTTGTATGAATTTCCATGCTTGGATGGTTATTAGTTGTCTCCAAACCTAGGGTTTTGTTAGGATTTCTTCCTAACCCTAAAATTTTAAAAGTAAGCTTGGTAAAACCTAAATAGTACAAGAAGCATATGAAATCCTCTCAGGATGGATTCATAGTTCAATGGTAAAAGTAATCGAAAGTGAAGTTTAGAATAAACCCTAAACTAATCAACATGTTAGGTTATGTATGGGTTAGGATCCATGTTATAGTTGGTCTGAGTAAATTCATGATAGATTTTGAAATAAGATAAGAGTGAAAAGAGATCGAAAGGTATTAGATTACAAGATGCATAGGAAATGGTTTCTGAGGTGTACATATAGAGTTGGCTCGGGTGGAAAATATGCAGCAAATGAAGAAAAACACACATTCTGGCATTTTCTGGGGACTGCATCGCAGACACCTTGGACCCGTACCTAAGACACCCTTCCGTAATCGACTCCCACGGCAGACAGTCGATCGACTTGACACCCCGGCTCCTGCTTTGGACTGTTTGTATTTTAGCCACAACTTGCTCATTTCTTATCAGATTTGAGTGATTAAAGTGGCTAATTAAACTAGACTTCAAGGAAAACCAAACATTCGGGGAATAGACATCGCCACCCCGACTATAAGTGGTCCAGAAATTCACTCAAAGTAGGGCTATAATCCAGCCAAATTCTGCTTCGTTTTGATCATAAAGTAGTTCGGTTGTTTTCGACGTAACTTGAGTTTCGGCGGTTCGATTCAAGTGATTCCCCAAATGAGAACCCTTAGCACCTTATCTTTAAATGAGTACAAAATACCAGTGTCAAATGTAAAGTTAAGATCCCCGAAAATGACAAAATACCTGGCTGCCGTGTCGCGGTGTGCCGCGAAAGGTTGATTTTGTCACGGCTTGCAACTTGCATAATTCCTTCGCTAGACTCCATTATGGTATTCTCGACTTCTATGGAAAGTTTCATTGAGTTTGGAATCTAACCATATGCTATTTAATGGCATTTAAGTTCTATATCTTGTCTAAAAACTGAATTGTCGTACTCAAGTGTACTAATCGCTGCGTGTTAAATGAAATACATGGTAAGAAAGGATATAGATATGAACAAGAAATTGAGATATATGTAGATTCGACATATAAAAGAGTATGTAAGAAAATAGCTCTACGTATCAAAGGAAAGAAGCCTCGTTTTACTCCTACAAAGAGATAGGATGCCCGATAAAGTACAAGTAAAATGTACAAGTATAGAAAGGTATAGGGATATGTCATAAGATATGATAGGTATAAGTCATAAGATATGATAGGATATGTCATAAGATATGATAGTCTAAAGTACACGAATGATAGGCACATATGAATATAAGATTATATGATGTGAACATATGATTGTCATACATAAACAAATAGATGGAACATGACAAATATAAAAGCATATGAATAGATAAAGACATGACAGAATACTTAAATGATATGAATATATGATAGATACACGAAAGGAATATATTAACGGCTAGGAGCACATGATAGAAAGGCATAAATGATAAGAACGATAGAGATAAGTAAAAGATGACAAAGCATAGGAATGAGTACATGTATATGAATGATAGGTACATATATGAATATATGAATGAGTAAAAGCATACAAGATAGAAATATAGAAAGTACATGAATAGCTAAATCAAGATGGAAATGCATAAAGGATATGATGCATAAATGATATAAAGATATATATATATATATGAATATATGAATACAAGAGTGCATAGATGCATTCATGATATATGATACGAAGACAAAACTAAATGATAGCAAAAGATATGAATATATGTATTATAGAGAAATATGAGAATGAATACAGATTTAAGTAATGATAGTATGATATCGTGATAAGCAATTATGATAACAATAGTTGGTCTCATGCTTATGAAATATGTACGTAAAATGTGATATGAAAAAAATATCCTGGATTGGCTCATTTAGAACCCAGTAGAGGATAGATAGGCATGCCCATAGTATCACGCTTGTCGCAAAGATACGTAGATACAAGATATTTCCAGGATACGCATATCGAGGCCCCGCCGTGTCGATGACATGACCCCGTTGATCACTCGTGGCCCCGAAAGGGTCACTACATACACATGGCATAGGTCACTGCCTCGCATGTTGATGATACCTTCTGGTATAAACAGATAGAGATCATTGTTCAGACAAAGGATAAGACCTTCTGCAATATTGCCAGATAGAGATCAATTGCCTCGGCATAAAGGATAAGACCTTCACAGACATTATAGCTATTATTTCCGTGATCCGCTTTATAAGGCATTTGCGCATGAAACCAAAAAGTAAATGACATGTATAGAATATATGACATGATATGAGAAGCATAGCACTGCTATGTGATGAAAGTATAGACAGTTACAAGAACAAGAAGTAAAGTACAAGATGACAGTATATGAAAAGTATATGAACGGTACAGTATATGAAAGAGAAAAGTATATGACAAGTATATAAGTACAAGAAATAAAGTGTCAATGACACGAAATGTATATGATAGATAAAGTATATGAAAAGCATATGAAAAGTACAGTATATGAAAAGCATAGTATATGAATATCATATGAAAGTATAGTATATGACAGTATAAGATGAAAAGCACAGTATATGACTATCATATGAAAAGTATAACAGGAAAATAGTATATGAAATGAACAGTACATGAATATAGGTATATGAAATAAGACATGAACAAGACATGAATATAAAAGATATGGAAAGTACAGCATAGTACGTAAAGTACATAAAAGAGAAAGTAAAGTACGTAAAGTAGATAAAAAGAGAAAATATGATATGAGCATAAGATATGAAAAACATATGATAGTATATGACATGATAGTAAAATGAGCAAGTCTTATACTCCCATGGAGATATGAAAGATGAAGCATAGTGGATATGTAAAGTATAGAAACAGAATACAATAAAAGTATAGATAAAGATATGCCAAAGACATAGAACATAAATTTAAAGAGATTGACATGCACAGAAAGTAAAAGACAAGCAAGAATTAAAGTTGCGTAAATATGTATGATATATGAAATGCATATGTATAAGCTTGTGATGTTTATCGGGTGGTTAGTCCATGCTTATGTTCCCACTAAGCGTAAAGCTTAGCACTGTGTTCAATCCAAGAGTATCGCTATGAGGCTGTATGACAAGCACATTCCACACGTAAAAGGCGCGACTCCGGTGAGATAGTGCTCTCACCGGGCCATGTTTCGCAACTCGATGTTTTGTAACAGAAATTGTACATGTATAAGTAAATGGGACTTTGTATTTGTGTATAGATCAGGACGGACACCACCCTGGTAGTTCTTCTAGATACGAAACGATTTTCATATTACGTAAATCGCTTGTATACCCAATGTGCACAGTGCATGCCATGAGAAAGAAATCAGTCAATGAGAGTCCTAGCAAGATAGCATATGGATAGTATGATAGTCTCACCTCAGACTTCTGCTCGACCGCTAATCTGCCTGATCTAAAGGATCCCACGCGTTTTACTGCATTGTTCGGTATCGTGAGCAAAGGTTTAGGTGTTTCTGGAATAGCCTAAACATAGATAGAGTATAAGATAGAAAAATAGAAATGTATACATATAGAAAGTATCAATCTCCGATGTGACATGTCCTCACATGTGGATTGATGACAATGAAGCCGACATAAGATATGACATGAGAATAGAAATGAAAAGAAAGTATAAGAAAGGTCATATGTAAAAAAATATGAAAAGAAAGGACTTGACATAGAACAGACAAAGCGCATAGTATGAATTTCGAGGACGAAATTCCTATAAGGAGGGGAGAGTTGTCGAAATATACCCTAATAGTTTCGGACTTGTTTAGGGTATATTAACAGCTAAATGGAATTTTTCGGAAATAAAATAAGAGATCCGAAATTAATATTAGAGACAAGGGTAAAGTGGTCATTTACCACTTGAGGACATAAAAGGCATAAAAGCATAAGTTTATATGCAATTATGGAATTTGAGGAAAGATTAGGGGTTAAATTAGAATATGGCATAAGTTGCTTTGCAAAAAGAAAGGAGTTTAAGGACCTAAATGCAAAAATGAAAACTTAAAAGTTCAAAATGGGTTTTTGTCTCGGGCTAAACATGGCCTTAAATAAACATGGATAGCAGTGTTAAATTTGGTCTCATTTTTGAGAGACCAAACCATAGAGAAGAAGAGGAGAAGAGGAAAAGAGAGAAGAAGAGGAAGAGGAAGAGAAGAAGAAGAGAAGAGAAGAGGAAAGGAAGACCAAAAAGGTATGGAACTACATGGAATTCTAAAGTTTTGTATGAATTTCCATGCTTGGATGGTTATTAGTTGTCTCCAAACCTAGGGTTTTGTTAGGATTTCTTCCTAACCCTAAAATTCTTAAAAGTAAGCTTCTTCTTGGTAAAACCTTAAATAAGATAAGAAGCATATGAAATCCTCTCAAGGGGATGGATTCATAGTTCAATGGCAAGTAATCGAAGCTAGAGTTTAGAATAAACCCTAACTAATCAACATGTTAGGGTTATGTATGGGTTAGGATCCATGTTATAGTTGGTTTGAGAGTAATTCATGATGGATTTTTGAAATAAGATAAGTAGTGAAAGAGGATTTGAGTAGACAAGAGATTACAAGATGCATAGGAAATGGTTTTGAGGTGTATATGGAGTATAGAGTTGGTTTGGGGTGGAAAAATATGGAAAAATGGAAGAAAAACACACATTCTGGGCATTTTCTGGGACCCGTAATCGCACACTGACTGCACCCACAGTCGACCAGACTGCACACCCCGGCCTGCTTTGACCGTTGTTCAGATTTTAGCCATAACTTGCTCATTTCTTATCCGATTTAAGTGATTCAGTGGCTAATTAAACTAGACTTCAAGGAGAAACAAACATTCAGAAATAGACATCGTCAAATTCTGACTATAAGTGGTCCAAAAATTCACTCAAAGTAGGGCTATAATCCAGCCACCCCGTCAGCTTTTGATCATTGAGTGTCAGGGTTGTTTCGACGTAACTGAGTTTCGTGTCTGGATTTAGGTGATTCCGCTTGAGAACCCTAGCACCTTATCTTTAAATGAGTACAAAGACCAGTGTCAAATGTAAATTTAAGATCCCCGAAATGACAAAATACTGGGTGGCTATCGGCCTCGTTCGGCAGTGTCAAAGGAGTTGCTGATTTTTGTCACGACTTGCAACTTGCATAATTCCTTCGTTAGGACTCCATTATGGGTATTCTTAGACTCTATGGAAAGCTCATTGAGTCTGGAATCTTACCATATGCTATTTAATGGCATTTGGTGCCCATATCTTGTCTAAAATCAATTGTCGTATCAAGTACTAATCGCTTAGTTAAAGTTAAATGAAATACATGGTAAGAAATGATATAGATATGAACAAGAAATAGAGATATATGTAGATTTGATATGTAAAAGAGTATAGGTAAGAAAATGGCCCACGTATCAACTTAAAAGTCTCTCGTTCTTACTCCTTGCCAGGAGATAGGATGGGGCTTCTGCAAAGTACAAGTAAAATGTACAAGTATAGAAAGGTATAGATATGTCATAAGATATGATAGGTATAAGTCATAAGATATGATAAGATATGATAGGATATGTCATAAGATATGATAGTCTAAAGTACACGAATGATAAAGTACATATGAATATAAGATTATAAGATGAATATATAGATTGTCATACATAAACGAATAGATAACATGATAGAAGATAGAAAGTATATGAACAGATAAAGACATGACAGAATACAAATGATATGAATATGCTGATAGATATACCGGAAGGAATAAGATGGAACGCGGTTGGTAACACTACGATAAAGCGCATAAACGACAAAGAACGACAGAGCAAACAAAGCACATGCCATTAGGAATGAGTACATGTATATGAATGATAGGTACATATATGAATATATGAATGAGTAAAAGCATACAAGATAGAAATATAGAAGTACATGAATAGCTAAATCACATAGAAATGCATGCTGATAAGTGATGCATAAATGATATAAAGATATATATATGAATATATGAATACAAGAGTGCATAGATGCATTCATGATATATGATACGAAGACAAAACTAAATGATAGCAAAAGATATGAATATATGTATTATAGAGAAATATGAGAACGAATACAGATTTAAGTAATGATAGTATATATTGCATAAGCAATTATGATAACAACAGTTATTCATGCTTATGAAATATGTACAGAAAATGTGATATGAAAAAATATCTGGATTGTCTACTTAGAACCTAGTAGAGGGATAGATAGGCATGCCTATAGGGACACAAACTTGTCGCAGCGCATACGTGATACGTATATTGTGATACGTATATCGAGTACTAAGCCAATGATGACATAGATCCTGCTTTCGATCACTTGGCTACTGAAAGGTCACTACATAGCACATGGCATAGGTCACTGTCTCGTATAGTGTTGATACCTTCGGGTATAAATAGATAGAGATCATCGCTCCTCGACAATGATAGTACCTTCCTCGCACATACAGATAGAGATCACTGGCTCAGATAAAGGATAAGCGATTCTTCGTACATATAGTTATTTCCCCGTATCCGCTTCTAAGGTATTTGCGCATGAAACCAAAAAGGAAATGACATGTATGTAATATACGATACGATATGAGAAGATAAAGACCGCTTATGTGATGAAAGTATAGACAGTTACAAGAACAAGAAGTAAAGTACAAGATGACATTATATGAAAAGTATATGAACGGTACAGTATATGAAAGAGAAAAGTATATGACAAGTTATTAGTGCGATTCGTACACAAAGAGGTCGGGAGCGGAATCAACAAAATTTATATCCTGTTCTCCTACCGTAGTCGTGTTACCGCAAAGATAGCCGTTCTAGTGGTCGAACACAGATGGGGTTTTCATCCTAGGAATGATTTGCATAAGTGTGAAAAGGTAAGGCTTTCTATTCGATTTTGATTTTGTTTCAAAAACAAAGTGTGAGTAGTTTGAAATCGAATAACTGTGAAAGACCGAAAGTGATGTGAAAAGGTATCTTTGAAGATTTAGGCCACTAACTTGATAACATAGGCAAACAAGAGTCCCTGGTTTTATCCTCGTATTATGACAAGCAACCTATAGTCCAAGCCATAACCGATCTTTTGTTTAACTAGCAAACCTTAACCCTAGAATCACTCCTATTTGAGCTCACCACGTAACATGTACCCACAAACTCTTCGCTTTAAAACCCTAACATTCAACATCATTTCAAGGCTCTCAGAAGACCATCTAAAAAACCACAAGCAGCATCTAAAGAATAAGTATACACTCAGATCCTAAAGCATGGTAAGTATTGGCCAAATTAATGACATTAAATGATATTCACCCTAGTTTTGAGAAGACGGGAGCCATAACACAAGATCGTAGCATTCAACACATGAGGACAACCTCGCAAATGCCCCACAACCAAGCTTGCTTCCTTCCTCTTCAAAGAAAAGAGGCTTAGGTTACACTGAGTCGGCCATCCCCAAGAGGGTTGTTTGCAGCCTTAGAAAATGAGAGTGAGCAGGAGAAGAGAGAAAAGCCAAACCCTAACTCGAAATGCTGGAGATATTTACATAAAATGAAAATCAGGCCAAAAAGAATTCTCCAATTTCGCTTAGGGTTACAAAACTATAGGGGTTTATATATAGGCCACCCATTTATGTGAAACTACAATAAAGCCTAAACATTTTCGCTAAAATTGGGCACAAAGGAAAGTAATACAATCAAAATGAAGCTCATTGGCATTAATTACAAAAGTATGACAAGGCAAACACTCGCTAGGCATGTGGGCCTCTGTTATGTATTTAAAATTTCGCTTAGTTAGCTTGGGTAATTTCGCTAGGTAGCGAAATCACTGAAGAGATAGCGAACCTAGTATCTCGCTAGGCATTGGCAGACTTGCTAGCCAGCGAAATTTCGCTAGCTTAGTGAAATTTTTAGTGATAATAAACTCGGATTTTTCGCTAGGAACAAATGTAGCCAAATCTGGGCCTAGCGAATTTCACTCGCTAGGATTAAGTAAATTTTCGCTATGATTGCGAATTTTTTCGCGAATCCCAAATAAATTTTCAAATCTTAGCGAAATTCTCGAATCACGATTCACCGGGGACGCTTACTACTCCTGGCCTCTCGCATCGTATTTCCATCACTGGCTTTCATTCTTCTTTTGATTTTTGCATGTTTGATGGTCGACACCGAGTTCAATCTCATGGTTCATTTCCACTTGATATTGAACTCCCAAAGTACGCAAAACCTGCAAACAACCAAAATAACCTCTAAACTGGGTGATAAGTGATACTAAGAACACCGAACACTTCCACCGACATAATCGACATGATTAAGGCGCAAAGCACTCAAAACCTTATCCGAACAGTGGCTCAAAATAGCACTTTTTGGGTACTAATCATACCCCCAACCGAAACGTTGCTAGTCCCTTAGCAATGCAAAAACCAAAAGGAGATGCATGCAGTGATTTTCAAAAAGTTTATTATTTTCAAAAAGGTGTATAAACAAATAAACAATACCTTTAAACAAAAAAAAAAAAAAAAAAATTGACACCGAGTTTGAAAACCGAAATGAAAGAGCCAAAACCATACAAGAACAATTTTTAGGTCAATATTGGTTCCAAGACTCTTAACTTGAATTTCCACCAAAGTCTAATGGTTCTCTATGTAACCGTGACGAGCCAATAAATTGTAAAATTGTCTCCTCTCCCCAACCTAGACCGGCATGGCCTTAAGCCGTTGGAACAACCTAGATAAGGATAGCTACGCTTTTCTTTCTTTATTCAACTACATCAGGGTGCAATGCTTAAAATTCGACTTCAATTAAAGTCCGTGTAATCTGGGTCCACCGATGACTCCCAACCAATTAAGGTTTAGTGGGCATCAAGCCAAAAGGATCATTGACCACAAACTCTGGCAGGCTTCACCCCGACCGAATTTGACTCGAAAATCACACCTACAATCGTAACCTACCTTATCCACCCATGTAATCTAACACTAAATCGATGACTCCCAACCAATTAAGGCTTAGGTATCTAGTCAAAGGCTTTCGCCATATACCCCACTCTTGACTGCATTTCCTGGGTTTCAAGGCAAGGCTCCAATTATTTTTCTTTTCTTCTTTTCTTTCTTTTTCTTTTGCTTTTTCTTTCTTTTCCTTTTGGAAGACTACATTGGGTCTTCAAATGTGGGTAACACAAACCCTATCCCTAGGTAGCCAACATGCCTGGCGCTTCCACAGTAAAGTGAAAGGAGGTGAAACAAATTCACAAACTTACGAAACAATCCTAAGGTGCAAAGGTGTGAATTAGCTTAAGGGAGAAATGTTCGTTGCTACGCCTGGAACTTCACTGACCAAAAATTATAACAAACATGGAATTTTTCCTAACATAAGGTGACAAATGTGGTTTCAAATTTTCTCATTGAAGGCAATTCAATCGCCCACTAAAGCAATTCACCGTTCAATCAAGCAACTAATTGTTCAATTGAAAACAAACGACATACATGGTGAAGGCACAAAACATGATATGCAAAATTACCTTAGAGGTTTGGGGCAACTCTACAACCCAACCATAAAAGAAAACAAAATTTGACATCCGTGACATGTGGAGCATGAAAATTACCTTTAACCTATCCTCAAGTATGGTGGGATCGTAGGCTCGGAGGATCCAAAGCAGAGAATTCTTCACCGCCGGCCTGGCTGCATCACATAAGGTTTCACCCTCTCAGCCCATTGACTTTAAACACCCTGCTATCATCCTGGATTGATTAGATCTATCGAACCATCGGGGTAATCAGTTGACAATGAATGGACTCGCCCATCGTGACTCAGCTCAGCTCGAAATAGATTGAGTTTGGTCGTATAAAAGAACTTGGTCTCCTTTGAAATTCTTCCCGATTATCATTTATCTATGCCATCTTTTTGATTCTTTGCAATCTTCGAATTCAAGTAAAGTATCATTCCGTATTCTTCCAACTCATCGAGATCAAGGAACCTGATCCGCCTCGCTAGTCCATGTTCAGCTTCGATTGCCCACCATGCCTTGTACTCGATCTCCACCTGAAGGTGACATGCCTTACCATGTAATTCGGGAATCGATAAGTGGACATTCCCAAGATTGTCTCTTCAAAGTCGTCCCCGTAGGCCCACAAATGAATCAAGTAGCTTTGATAGACCAATCTTTCCGCTTCGTGCTACCACCTTCATTAGAATGGTCTGATTTCTTATCAAGTAAAGTTCTACTCGACCAATTTGTTTGAGGATGGTAAGGGGTGGCCACTTTGTGTTTCACACCATATTTAGCCATGAGGTTTCAAATGGTTTATTACGTAAATGAGAACCTCCATCACTAATAATGGTTTTCTGCACTCCCAAACCCGAAAAGATATCAAGCTTCAAGAATTTAATTACCACCCTATTGTCATCGTCTCAGGGATTGGCCTCCTCAAAACCCATTCGGGAGACATAGTCTACTCCCACCAAAATGTATGTATGACCATATGATGGGGGAAAAGGTCCCATGAAATCGATGCCCCACACATCGAATAATTCGACTACTAAAATTGGGTTCAAAGGCATCATATGACGGCGAGACAGCTTCCCAAGCCTTTAGCATCTGTCACATACACACTCTGCACATTCGCTGCGGCTTCCTTGAATAAGGAAGGCCAGTAGAAACCCGACTGTAGCACCTTCATTGCTGTTTTCTGGGAAGCAAAATGACCACCACAGGCACTCTCATGGCAGTGGTTCAAGATTCCTAACTGTTCCTCCTCAGGCACGCACTTCCTGATTATTTGATCTGCACAATACTTGAATAAGAAGGGCTCTTCCCAGTAATAAGAATGGATCTTAGCAAAGAAGTACTTCCTATCCTGGCCTTTCCACTCAGCTGGAGTTTCTCCTGTGGAGAGAAAATTGGCAATGTGAGCATACCAGGGAGTTTTTTCCAACTGCATCAGGGATTCCTCAGGAAATTCATCATTGATGGGTGGACTACGAGTGTCATGAGCTATCGTTAACCCGATTGCATGATCTCGCCACCACATTCTCTTACTCCCTTCGTCTTTTAATTTGCAAATTAAACTCCTAAGTGTAGTTAACCCATCTGACGATTTTGCTTTTGCATTTTGTTTGGCCGAGGTATTTCAAAGCTTTAATGATTCTGTGAAATGACTATATCAAACCCAACCAAGTATGCTCGAATTGTCTCAGAAAGATATACCACGCTAACAATTCCTTCAGAATAGTAATTCCTTTGTGCGCCATTCAAGGTTTTGCTTTAATGTAACACAACAACACTCAACACGACTCACATGAGGTTTCCCATTTTCTCTTCAGCATCAAGCCCTATAGCAAGGTCACTTGCATCACACATTACTAAAGGTAACCGCGCTAGGTGCTCCTGACCATCGGGGGCGTAGGTCAAATGAGATTTCAAACTTCTTCAAAGCTCTCCCGGGTATCTCTCTCCCAAACAAACTTGGCATATTTCTCTAGGAGCTTGTACAGGGGTTTAGCAATCTTCGAGAAGTCTTTAATGAATCGGCCTATAAAACCTCGTGATGACCAAGGAATCGCCTAATCATTTTTACACTATTGGGCTGCAGCTTGGAAATAAGTTCGATCTTTATCAACTTTCTATTCCCTGCTAGAAATAATGTGCCCCAAAGACAATTCCTTGGTTAACCATAAATGGCATTCGCTTACACCAAGCTCTTTCTATGCACCTCTGCTAAAGATAGCTTCCGTGATCGTCGACATCTCTTCAAAATTCTGCCTCCATATACGCTGGATGATGTCATCCATGTAGACCTCCCACAGTGCGCTCCACCATATCACTGAACATACTAAGCATACACCTCCGAAACGTGGGCCGGTGTGTTAAAGACTCCAAAAGGCACTCTCCTATAAGCATACGCACTAAATGGACAAGTGAAAGTGGTCTTTTCCTGATCTTCTGGGGCAATCTCTATCTGGAAATATCCTGAATACCCATCCAAAAAACAATAGAATGGGTGTCCCTTTCAAGGAGCCGATCAATAAAAGGCAACGTAGCGTGGCTTTTTCTGTTACCTCATTGAGCCTCCTATAGTCAACAATGCACACTCTCCAACCGGTAGTTAGCTCCGTAGACAATTCTTCACCCTTTTCATTCTTTACATAGTAGTCACCTGATTTCTTAGGGTACCACCGAGTCTGGATCTACCCAAGTGCTATCAGAAATGGGGTAAATGATACCGGCTTGGAGCAATTTTAAGACCTCAATGCGAACTACTTCCTGCAGGTGGGGGTTCAACCTGCGCTGGGGCTGCCTAATAGCTTTAGACTCCTCTTCTAAATAGATGTGATGGGTACAGATTGATGGATTTATGCCCTTCAAATCAGAAATTTTCCATCCCAATGCTTGCTTGGTCCTTTTTAGAAGGTGTAGCAGGTTATCCTCCTGTGCAATGGTCAACAGTGAGGAAATTACAACTGGGCACTGCTCATTTTCTTCCAAAAATGCATACTTTAATTCAGCTGGGAGTGGTTTGAGCTCTAGCTGTTGAGGTCCCTTTGTCTATCACCAAGCATTAGAGTGTAAAATTTCGCTTTTTTCTCCAATACCCTTGCACTAAATTCATGCTTTGAGGTTCTTGTTGCACTTTCGACACTCGCATACCTCGAAGTTAATAAATCTCGCCTCCCGTTGCTCATTAGCCTGTTTCTTCCGGATCGCATCTATGACATGACTTCTTCACGGTCATCTTCTCCTCAGAGTGCATATGCCTTTACTCAAATGAAAAATATTGAGTTCTAAGGTCATATTCCCAAATGGAGCTGCATAACCCGTTTCCTAAGTAGCTTATTATGGCACGGAAGTAGCCAAAATGGCCTCCCAAAATAATGGGCACATGGTCGGGTCCCACCCGCAACCCGGTTCCTGCAGACGCACAACAGTCCACCTGGATAGTAAAATCGGTCCACTTGTATTAGAACATCCCCAATGGCCCCTTTTGGTATTTTAATACATTCATCAGCCTAATGAAAGGTGGATGGAAGTGGGCTCGCCTGCACCAAACCCAATTGCTTCAGATATCGAATAAGGCAAAAGTTTTACACTAGCTCCCAAATCTAACAGTGCTTTCTCCACACTAAAGCCTCCAATATTAACCGAGATTGTAGGACATCTGTGGTCTTTGTATTTCACTCAAGTTCAGATTCGATGATGGTACCACTTGCTCAATGTAAAGGCCTTTTGTTCACATTAAGACCCTTTGACTGTGCAGTATGTCCTTTCAAGAATTTTTTACAGAAGGGGACTTGCTTGATCATATCAAGGAGAGGAATATTAACTTTCACTTGCCGCAAAACCTCTAACATTTCTGATTGGTTAACGGAATTTTTCCTTTCCTGAGAGTCAGGAAAAGGCGGGTACACTAATCTTCTCTTCCTTATCGGGGCATCGCTCTTTCTGCGGAGGATCAAACTGTCAGATTCGACCGACTCAGAGCTGGGTCTGTTGGCTTCAATTCTCTACCACTTCTAAGAGTCACGACTGCTTTAACTTCATCAGTTCTAACATTTGGATCATTGGTCAAGCAAATTTCATTCGGTCCTCTCTGATGTTGTCAGAATCGGAAGGGATCCTTCCTTTTCTGTAACCTCGTAGCCGCTAATGATATTCTTGAAATTTCGTAATGCATATTGTCCAGCTTCTATTTAGTGAGCTTTCTATCGTCTAATTTTCTCGATTATTTGAACATTCAAGACCTTCGCTCTTCTATAAACGCAACTACCACTTTTACTTAAGTTTAGATCGGTCTGCTCAATGTGGAGAAGAAAGCAAAGGAGGTCGTTGTTGTATCAAGTGAATCAAACCGCTGCCGTGGCTCCCGGAGGGGCATATATGCAGAGGGTTTTGGCTTCCATGACTGGCCTGATGATTTCCCTCCAAATAGGCTATAACCCGATACCATATGGAGCATCTATGGGTGGTTTATTTTGATTAGACTGGCATACTTACGTTGCTCCTCGGTGATTATTTGATTGAAAATTGAAGCAAGAAAGTTGGGATGCAGATAACTCATTAACTGTTTGCATTTCATGCTGATTTTTCATTTCCGGCTCATCCAATCTTCTAGTTAAAGTGGTCAATTTTTATTTCATCTCGTGTCTTCGTAAAGTGCATACGCCCGCTGGTTCAAGGCCTTGATCTTTCGGCTTCCCTTGAATTCGGTTCATCCCATGCCTTTGAGGTTTCAGCCACATAGCTCAAAAAGTCCATGGCTTCATCCGGGTTTTTGCTCAAAAAGTTACCTCCACACATAGTCTCCAATAGTTGCTTCATGGTTGGAGACATACCATCATAGAAGTGGTTTACTAACATCCATGTATCAAACCCATGATGTGGACAAGCACTGATGGTCTCTATGAATCTTTCCAACACCGTAGAACTCTTTCACCTTCAGCCGCAAAGGTGTAAATTTGTCTTTTCAAATCATATTCGATGAGCACCGAAGAACTGTGAATTCGCCGCAGCCACCCTCAATTTCTAATGGTTCTAGCCTCGTTGAGTTTAGCCAAATCTTGGCCTCATTCTTGTGGTCAAGTGAAATGCTTTCACCTTAAGCAACCATGTCCATCATTCCTTCCTTAAAGGTAGTGCATACTTCCTCAAAATCCCTAATATGAGTGTGTATGGATTTTCATTTTCCATACCATGATACGTGGGGAGTAGGGTATTCAAGTAAGGCCCCACCAAGTACATCTTCAGCCAGGAGGTATAATGCAAGATAAGTACTTGTGGAGGGTGGATGTGATCCTCATGGTTCTATAGGCAAGCTTGGATTCATTGGGTACCCGGTCGACTCATTGCCCGTGCAGGGATCCATTTGATCAATTGGCACTCTGTTTTCACTGCCTTTGTCAATTTGTGTACTGATTCTCCGCTAGCCTACCCGGCGTTCTATCCCACCGAGCAAACACCGTTACACACTCGTGTGACAACAAAGAGCACCAAATAAACTTGCAAAAAAGGTTAAGATTAGCTACAAATAAAACTAACCTGTATGATAAATGCACAAAGTGAAGCACGTAAAGTGATGAAAACTTGCAAGCATCGGGTAACGGCTTTACAAAAAGAGTTGCAAGGTTACCTTCACTTGTGATAAGCGATCACAAGTACACTTCAACTCATCAAACGAGCTCGCACCATCCCCCGGCAACGGCGCCCATTTGATTCACATGCCACGCAGGTTGAGCCAATCAACAAAATTTATATCCTGTTCTCCACGTCGTATCAAGCTACCGCAAAGATGCAGGTCTGTGGCCGAACACGGATGGGGGCTTTCATCCTAGGGAATGATTTGTACAAGTGTGAAAAGCGTAAGGCTTTCTATTTGGATTTTTGGATTTGTTTCAAAAACAGCAGAGTAGTTTGAAAACCGAATAAATCAGAAGACTGAAAAGGATGTGAAAAGGTATCTTTGAAGATTTAGCCACTAACTTGATAACATAAGGCAAACAAGAGTCCTCAAGGTTTTATCCTCGCATTACGACAGTTGAACCTATAGTAGTCCAAGCCATAACCGGATCTTGTTTAACTAGCAAACCTAACCCTAGAATCACCCTATTTGAGTCAACACAGTAACATGCATCTACAAATTTCCTTTCATTTAAAACCTAACATTCAACATCATTTTGGCTCAGAAGACCATCTAAAACCACACAAGCAGACTAGCAATAAGTATACACTAAAATATCTCAAAGCATGGTAAGTATTACAAATTAATGACATTAAATGATATTCAACCCTAGTTTGAGAAGACGGAGCCATAAATACAAAGACTGTAGTATTCAATACATGAGGACAACCTCGCAAATGCCCCACACCAAGCTAGCTCCTTCAAAGAAAAGAGGCTTACTAAGCATCTCAGTTGTCATCCTCAAGAGGGTTGTTTGGTAGCCTAGAAAATGAGAGAAAGAGGAGAGAGAAGAGAGAAAATCCAAACCCTAACTGAGCTGCGGGAGATATTTACATAAAATGAAAAATTGTGCCAAAAAGAATTCTCTCCAATTTCTTGCTTAGGGTTACAAAAACTATGGGGGTTTATATAGGCCACCCATTTATGTGAAACTACAATAAAGCCTAACATTTTGGCTAAAATTAGGGGACAAGGAGAATAATACACCAAATGAAGCCTGGCTAAGCATTAATTACAAAAGTATGATTGCTGGCAAATGAATCTCGCTGAGGCACAAAAATTTCGCTTATGTAGCGAAAAATCTCGCTAGTTAGCGGGGGTACTCGCTAGGTAGCGAAACCACTCAAGAGATAAGGAATCAGAAAATTTCGCTAGGCATTGGCAATTTCGCTATTAGCTTAAATTTCGCTAGCTTAGCGAAATTTTAGGTGATAATAACTGATTTTTTCTTGTGAACAAAGGTAGGTTTTAAACTTTCGGGCCTAGCGAATTTCATTAATTTCGCTTAGATTGCGAAATTTTCGCCATGATTGCGAATTTTCAGAATCCCAAATAAAATTTTCTTTCGCAATCTTAGCGAAATTCCCTGGAATTGCTGATCTTCACTGCATTGCCTACTACTCCTCTTCTGCATTGATTTCCATCACTTTGCCTTCATTCTTTCTTTGATTTTTGGTATGTTTGATGGCTGACAATTGAGTTCAATCTTCATGGTTCATCACTTACATCGATATTGAACTCCCAAAGTACGCAAAAACCTGCAAAACAACCAAAAATAACCTCTAAACGGCATAAGTGATACTAAGAACACCTGAACACTTCAATTGGCATAATTGACATGATTAGTGCGCAAAAAGCACTCAAAACCTATCTGAAATAGGGCTCAAAATAGCACTTTTTGGGTACTAATCAATAAGTACAAGAAATAAAGTGTCAATGACACGAAATGTATATGACAGATAAAGTATATGAAAAGCATATGAAAAGTACAGTATATGAAAAGCACAGTATATGAATATCATATGAAAGTATAGTATATGACAAAGATAAGATGAAAGCACAAAGATATGACTATCATATATGAAAAGTATAACAAGAAAATAGTATACAGAAATGAACAGCATGAATATAGGTATATGAAAATAGGTACATGAACGTACATGAATATAATATATGAAAGCATGTACATAGCATAAAAGTACATAAAAGAGAAAAAGTATATAGATAAAAGAAAAAGGAAAAAGATAATATGAAATATATATAGTATACATTGATAAGTAAAATAAACATATCATGGAGATAAGACATATAAAGATAGGATATAAAGCATAGAAACAAAGACTAAAAAGAAAGAGTAGAGATAAAAAGATATTTAAAGATACAGAATATAAAATTTAAAGATTGACATGTGGCAGAAAGTAAAGATGCTAAGTAATTAAAGTTATAGAAATATGTATAGATATATGAAATGCATATGTATAAGCTTGTGACAGTCGCCATTGGTGGTTGTCCATGCTTATGTTCCCACTAAGCGTAAAGCTTAGCACGGGTGTTCAATCCGTGTAGGTACCGAAGAGGAGGCTAGAGGACAGGACATTCCACATCGTGGTGCCAGCCGACTCGTATATAAAGCTCACCAAATACGCTCCGCAATCTCGATGTTCAGAATAGAAATTGTACATGTATAAGTAAATGGGACTCAGATATGTGTATAGATTGTGATGGACACCAATTCTGGTAGTTCTTGTATATGTAAATGATTTTGTTATTACAGTAAATTGTTCGTATACCCACAGTACGTGCATGCATTAGAGGCAACGTCAATGAGATCCCGAGCACAAAGATAGTATATGATGAAGGATAGGTCTGCATCCGATTTGTCGGACTCACACTCGGTTTGACTGGGGATCTGCGATGTGAGTTATTGTTCAGCAATAGAACCTGCTTATGAGTCGATTCGGATTTTCACCTACTCATCTTCGTCTACCCGTATATCGAAGAGGTTTGTATGACTAAAATTAAAATCGGCCTCTTCGACGTGATTAGGTGAGGAATGACCGACATTTCTCGCTCTATTTCAATTAGGATCGCGCCACCGAGTTCCTGACGCCCAGACTCGCCGATGCAGAGTCGCCTGAGGCACGCAGCCATCGACGATGCGACGCTCGTGCCGGGCTTAATTGGTCTTCGCCTTCCCGAACTAGGAGAAGGCTGATCATCCCTCTTGCTACCAACACCCGCATCCCGAGTGCTCCGAGAATCCTCGATCTCTCTCTATGGTCGTATCGTCCCAACCATGGAGTCCATCCCGAGGCGAAGTCCCACATCCTACTCCCGAACGGACAACTTCAGCCCATTCTCGAATCTCCCGACTTTACTATGTCCGTGGCCACCGTGAATCATCAAAGAAACGGGCTAGCTCCGTGAATCTAGCCACATAATCCATCAACACAATATCGTCCCTCGCTTCGCCTAGGAACTCCCGAGCCTTCGGTGACGCTTCGCAAAGATCTCAAAAGATTTACCCAGCTTAATGCCTTGAATTCTTCCCATGTCATCGCCTTTAGGTCTCTAGAGGTCCTTGCCCATTTCCACCATACTGGGCCCCCACCCTCTAGCCGGAACGCGTACCCGCCCCATCCCGGTAGCCGAGGTAATCTCCATGGCCTCTAACACCTTTCAACTGCATGAACCAATGGTCTCACACCATCGGGTTCTCCTCCTCCCCTTGTGAATGTTCTGAGGATGATGCGCTCTAAACCTCTGAAGGTTACTAGGACCTCCCGACTACCCGCTATACCAGCCCAGGCTAGCCGCCGCCGCAATACCCACGCCTCAACAAAGTGCCTCGTCGATAAAACCCGTGGTCGGGTCAACGCCTAAGTGGTGCTTCGATCAAAGACCTCGTGGACGACCTCTACGTCCTCGTCCTCGACTAGCCATCTACACAATTTAAATGGCGCTTTAAATATAATGCGTGATTCTAAGGCATAATCACAGCCCCGAGACACTATTCATACACAGAAATTAGTGTATATACCAAGTCCCTGCATTCATAAGCAATGCAAGACAATTTATCCAATATATCTAATCATATTTATCAACAAAAATTTTATTTTTGATAATTTCATTTTTTTTTAAATTTTATCTCATTTTATTTGATTTTATTTTATTTTTCAAAAAAAAAAAAATTTCAAAAAAATCTCGTGAACAGTGTTCATGAATAGTGTCCAAACAGTGACTCATAAACAATGTACTGAGTCACAATACACTACCCCATGTTGCAATACAATTCTAGCCACTGCACACCCATTGCAATACAATTTGTTGTGTTGCAATACAATTCTAGCCACTACACACCCATTGCAATACAATTTCCTATTGCAATACAACCACTAGCCATTCAAGCCCTTCTCATTCACAATACACTAATTGTATTGCAATACAATTCCAACAGCCTAGCCAACTTGCAATACACCTCATATTGCAATACAAAACCTAGCCAACCTGCACTCCCAAAGCCACTATGTCACAATACAATTCCTTCTATCACAATACAATTGGGCAGTAGCCCAAATTAGTCCCTGCACCAATTTTTTTTCGTTTTTCTCCTTTTTTTTTTCTTCTTTTTTTTTTACTGGAAAATACCAAAAATATATATACATTTTTTTTCTTTTATTTCCAGCTACTGGAAAATGCCCAAAAAATACATATATACACATATATTTTTTTTCTCACACATGCTACTCGGAAAATGCCCCAAAACATAAATATACATTTTTTTTTCATTCTCCTCAGACACCAAATAAATTTATAAAATTTATTTTTATATATATATATATATATATATATATATATATATATATATATATATATATATATATATATATATATATATATATATATATATATATATATATATATATATATATATATATATATATATATATATTTTTTTTTTTTCGCTTCCCCACCGTAAAACCAAAAAATTTCTCTCCTCATTTTTTTTTTCCGCCATTTCAGTAGCCTTTCTTGTTACTCCCACATGCAGTAGCTTGAACACTGCATCCATACAACTCAAAAATTTTATGAGTTCAACTTTATTTTTTTTTTTTTTTTTTGTGCAAAAACTGGAATAAATTTCCAGAATTTCACAAACCCAACCTGTTCTTATTTAAACCTGGAGCTATTGTCCAGAATTTTCTGGACCAATTATCGAAAAATTTTCTCGACCTTGTTCTCACACTAAACCCTAGTGTTCGACATTTTTCCTATGCTATTTACGAAGCATACAATTCATACACCCAACACATAACAATCCATGTTATAAACATCCTTCACACATCAATCACATGATCACACATCATTCATGACAATCAACATGTTATTCACCCAATCACGCATAAAACACAGTGCATGCAGTGTTCTAATCTTGTCCCGTGATCGTCTAGGTAACCACATACCTAACCCTAACATTGAGCCACACCAAGTGGTGATGTTCTTACACCTCAAAGACTATGACCTAAGCCCAAATCCCCTCAAGCCCTAGGTACTCGTGTACCTAAGCTCGATACCGTCGTGACGCCCCAAACCGTGTCCGCTGACCTCACCACAACTCGCTGAATACTTGTGAATGCTCTGCAACCCTAATAACCACGAAATCGGGCGTAGTCTCCCAGGTGGGGAGCTCTACCCAAGAACCACCTGTCCCAACCATCAACATCAGAAGATATATATATGAGTAAAAATGGCCACTTGGGCCTATAAAACAATACTCATCACCATACCAACTATATACCATAGTTACAAGAGTTAAAATTTTACTCTTATACAACATATATTAAAATCTAAAATTCTAATACATGTTATACATCATAAAACCAAAGCCACAACCCGGCTTTCTTCTAAAGCGGCCTCTATGATGAGCCGTCTCCCGTGCGCCTCCCCCGTGACTGGAAATAATAAATTCCCCGACAAAGGCGAGCTAATGCCCAAAGAGTGGAATCACCCTAAATGGGTTAACACCTGCGCATATGCAATGCTCCAATGAAAGCACACATTCAAGTAAATGCGTGATCCTACTTGAATGTCTACATGACCAACTTAGACCCCGAGTCCTCATCGACTCCCTCACACTTGCCTAAGCCACGTATGAGAAACATTATTTTCAAAACAAAGATATTTGTTTTTTTTTTAATTGTGGACAACCCTTCGATATAAGTAGTGGACCGACTCCGATGATTTATTTAGTGGACAACCCTCCGATGTATATCAATTGGGCCGACTCCAACGATTGATATTTTATATGGACTACCCTCCGATATTGTAATGGACACACTCCGATAATTATTATTATTAGTCAACCCTCCGAAACCACTCTCTCAATAAACCACCTCATACACTCACTCTATCGCTTCCAAAGGTGCCCTAACGCATACTAACGTGATGTACGCCAATTCCAATACAATCTATAACACATGCAACATATATAACATGATATACATTTACATACTGAATCACAAAAACATGTTATGCAATTTCACAACTATTACACCAAAAATTAGCTCACGCGGGGCTAATTAACAACCACGAGCAATCTCGACTTGAATTACTCAACCATACACATTTTCACAAAATTTATTTTGTGAACACTATTCATGTGAACAAGGAAAACCCTGCCATCATCGCTCACAAGAAATCACCAACACGGCTCCACTTTGTGAAACCGACTTCATAGCCATTTCCGCCCCATACACATCACAACATAATTTGTTTCACAACCATACCATTAAATGACTCCAAAACAGTCCATAAAACTGTTACGGACTGCACCATTGGGTTTCTTAAATTCCAACACTTCGATTCCAAGATTTGGGACCGATTAAACGACCGTTCAAGGCCTCAACCCAACCAAAACATCAACAAAGCTCTTAAATCAAGAAAGAAACAAGCAGATAAAACCCTACCTCACGGAGTTTGTCGAAACTCTTAAAACCGGAGCCCACACGTAGGCCTCACTAATACGCAGAGGACTCTTCTCCTTCTTGTCCAGATTTAATTTCGACTGGGCCTGATCGCCTCGTAATCTTAGAGAGAAGTCACACTTTCCTCACTGTGCTCCAAAATCGAACCCACTGCATCCCCTTCCCTCTCCCACGTTTTTGGTCTCTTTAAAATTGGGGAAGACAATACTATGCACTATTTCGTCTTATTATCATTTAACTATTCACCAAATGCCTTCAAATCTTGGATTTCCGACATTTGGCACCATCTCGGCTGTCCATTTTCATTCTCTCTCTACTCATGCAACATGTGTCACATGAGTACATGTTATAGGTGACTTTCGGCACCTCAGATTTCATTTTACGGCATCCGATACTCGATGCCTCGAAAAATGTGCAAATTCCGATTGTCTTGGAATTCGATGAAATTCGACGTGTTAGCTAGATTTCGCGAGACGATTCCAACAGTGAAATCCATTTTGTCATCCGAGATCTAGAAAAATTTCGGGGTTTGACCGAAATTACGATTTTGCCATTTTTCCATAAATTGGAATTTTCTCGGGTCTTACATTGAGCCTATCAACTATAACCCATACTGAATCATGCTTCTTTTGCATGGGAGGAAGATGTTAAGACCAAATGATATATACAAATTTATGACACTACTACCAAAGGACTATTATCTAATCCCAGGCAACGGTGCCAAAAACTTGTTAAGACAAAAAATAACTTGTATACTCATAAGAAAAATGGATTTGTCAATGAATTCATTAAAGATTTAGTTTGGTCTTAATACTACAAGTGCACATGTCGTACAAGTAATAAAAGTGGACCTATAAGTCCCGATATCGCTCCTACGTAGATTAGAAAAGAATTTAAAATTCACTACTCCAAACAATTCAAGCCCACACTATTCAACTTTCCATTTCATAGAAATTTCCAGAATCGAACTAAGAATTATACTATATGAATTTCTACATCTATAATAAAGAAAATTTAAATCCCTAAACATAAACTAGACTGGAACTGCATTATCGTTGGAAGAAACCGGATTTCACTACTGTGAAATTATCAATTCCTGCATCATAATCTAATTTGATTCTATCATAAATTGGAATCTGAAATTGTTAAAGAGGCAAGGTAGTATAGTTTTGATTTCTCCTTTAACCATACTTTTCACTGATTAGAGAATCATGTTCATTTCTGATTCATGTTTCTAATCAATTACTTGTAATAATAATTTCTTTATAAGATCTGGGTATTTTTCTTTTCCAATACTTCATACCCATTTCTTATGACTGTATATTTCTTGCTTCCCAAGACAGGGCCATTGTCGGATTTCTATAAGATGAATGATGTCTCATCCTTGAGATCTTAAAGAGTTCTCCTTTCCTTTGATCAGACCTGGGTTTAACATGATCCAGAGTCACGTCCTCAGACCAGTTTGAGAGATCTAACAGATTACAATACAGATTCACTTATCATCCAATCCACAGTAAACTGAGTGATCATCTACTATTCAGAGTTTTGTTAGTTCTTCAATATTAGTCTAGCATACTTCAAGTAATCGCTTCCATGCTCTAGGAATTCCATCTCTCGTGTCACTCGTGAGGCTCCTCGAAATCGAGCCATATAATGTAAATTTTATGGGTATTAGTTTCTAATATTGAGAACAATTCACTTCATGAACATCACCATTCAAATAAATTCAAGATTCTCAACCCAGCAAATTTCTTTCTAATTGTGCAGAAAAGACCATAACTAATATCAGATCTTTCCTAGTGGAAGTTGTGTTTCACGAAAACTGGATCACAGTGAACACTAAAATACTGATCAGGAAAATTCCATTGTAACTACAATCAACTGAAAGAAATGAATTCCAGCTTTTATGTAGATTTCATTGGATTCAAACAATAATCGGAAATGAATTTCAACAATTTAATTCAACTTCTAAACTTTTGAACAATTCACAGTTTCAGGTCCAATAAAAAAATTAAAATTTTACGGTAAATCTAATCTACGAAGAAAAGAAAAGAAAAGAAAAAAGAAAATATAATACAAATGTAGCCACGTCCTGCAGATGCTTTGGTTCCCCCCCCAATCTCCTACTTTCCTCAAATTGTTTCTATTTATAGAGCCCTAGAAGTTGGGCCCTAAATTCAAGGCTATATTGTGGATCCCCAAAACTCTAGCTTAGATTGCATTCTCTGTCGTGACCTGGAAGTTTTGTCTCGACAGAGTTTTCAATCTTCATCGTAGGTCCTTGTTTGCTGTCGTGGCCCAATTTGTTATGTCACGACATGACTTTTCTGTATTCAGCTTATCTTTGTCTCATGACCCAATTGGATATGTCGTGACCAGACTTCTCTTCCCTTTGTTGGAATCTTTGTAGCGACAAAGAAAAGTCTGTCGCGACCTTGTTTATCTGTGTTCAGCTTATCTTTGTGTCACGACCTTAAGATCCATGTCGCGACATCGAAACATCTCTTCAGCTTGAAGTATGTCGCAACATTGGATTCTTTTGTTACAACCAGGTCAGTTCACTAAGTAAGCATCACATGTCGTGACCTTGTTTATCTGTCACGACTCAAAGTTTCTTTCTTCTTTCAACTGTATACATCACCTGTCGCGACGTAAATCTTCTTCTAAGCCTTCTTTCCGTCCCAACAAGCTTTTCCATGTTGTATTAACTGTCGCGACACAAAAGAGGATTCACGTGACAAGATTCTCTGCCTTTCTCGTTCTTATTATGTTAAAACATAAACTTATCTCGTCAGTATAGTATTCTTCCTGTATTGCTCTTTAATTTCTTGTCGTTACAGAATATACCTAGTCGCGATAGAATTTTTGCCTTCTTCCTGTTTCATTTGTAGCAACAGAGGAGCTTTCATATGAACAATTTTCTCAAGATATCCTCACAAAACTTTGTCACAACATAAACTTTCTTTGTCTCAGTTGACTTGTTTTATTCTTCCCATTTTCTGTCGTGACATGCTGTCTTTTGTCGTGACAGAGCTCATCTGTCAATATTCAGACCTTTGTGTTGCGACAAAGGAAATATTGTCGTGACTGAGTTCCTTTGCCATTTGCTTGGAAGTTTGTTGCGACACACAAAACTCTATCGTGACAGAGACTGCTACAATTGCTATTTTTCTCTTCTTTCCTACTGGAATTTTTTTCCCTTTTGAATTAAAACTTGCAAAACACAAAGTTGGTAAATATTCCATAATTTGGCATTAAAACAGATCTACAAATACTAAAAATAAGCCAGAAAAATGGATTAAAAATATATGAGTTTAAGACTCATTAAATTCCCTCAAACTTAAAGTTTTGCTTGTCCCCAAGCAAAGAGAAGAAAATTTTGTTTGTCCTCAAACAATTTACCATTATTTGTGTGATGCTTTTCGCTTTCTACTACAATCCTTTTGAATTCAGAATCCTGAATTGGATACTAGTTAGTTGCAAAGATGGTTTCAAATTTAGCTTTCAATTCGTAATTAGGAAAATTTTCACCATCACAAAACAAACTAATGATTTTTGAAATGCAAACAATTCAGTCAATTAATCCTGATCTATGAGTGTGTGATGGTCTTCTTTCCCTTCCTTCTTGGAAAAATTAGCTAATCTTTTGGGGCTTGACATAGTTACTGCATTTTTGTTTTAGTTCTTCAAAGTCCCATATGCTTGTTTTTCATATTAGTCTCCAATTAGTAAGTACAACCTACATCAATTGTGTCTTTTAAGCTTGTAAAGTCTGTCAGTAATTGGGTGGATAATTGAGAATTTAGGCTAAAAATTTACCTAGATTCCAATCTTCAATTTTGCATCTTGCCTCTATCCTTCATCCCTTTCTTTCCTATCGATGTTCGAAAAATATTCCCCCAAACTCGATATTGATGGTATCATACGCATACTCTCATCTTGGTATTTTTATTTTCCATTGTCATACTTATCAATTCAAGCCTTGTGATAAGCCATTTTTTGCTTTTTCTTTTTACTCACAAAGATTTTTTTTTTTAGAAATAGTGCAATGTCTTATCTTTTTTAGGCTTTCTACCACTCTTAGAGAACTTCAAGTTAGCAAATTCCCATACCAATGGCATTAGGGTACTAGGTGTTGAAACACCCCTATGAATTTAATTGTTCAAGAGAGGAAGGCCATAAGACAAAACTTATTCCAATTTGACAATTTACAACCTTTGACTTCTTTTTTGCATTCCTTTCCTTTCCTTCAATTGTTCTTTTCTTTTTCCATCCTTCATTCTTGTTTTTCCTTTAACATTCTCCCAATCTTGTCATTTTCTATATTTTGAAGTTCTTGTCCTGAAACCTGGGCAATAAAGGGTTCTTTATCAGAGGATTAGAATGGAATATGGTCAGGCTTCTAATTGTCGTTTTAATGAAGAAATTAGATGATTTGTCTCACTCTGAACTAGAGGTATGCATATGCATATTATGAGGGTGTGGGCTTGAAAAGGCTCCAAACTTCCAAGGATGACCTATATCACTCGCTAATGGTATTGCTTAGATTTCGCCTGACTAATAATCTAACAAGCTCTAGGACATCGACTATTCACCGTGATCAACCCATAAGATGTCCCTAATCCTTCACAATTTGTTAAGGACTCACTTTGACCATGTGCATTGTTTTTCAGGATTTTTACAGACCTCAATGTTTACACAAACAGTCTCAAAAGCCTTATTTGTTCTTTCTATCAAGTACATCTTCCTAAATCTGAACATTCAACTTCATTCTAGCTAAACTTGCAACTTCCTTTTCTAGTTCAGTAAAGCCTACCATAATTTCAAGTACATTTATTGTTGGACTCTTCAGTAGTTGTTATGCCAATTCAACATATCATTTCATTATTTGCAAACAAACCAAGAATGACATAAACAACTTGATTTAATCAATTCAATGCATCCAAGCAATTCACAGCTTCCACCAAACCCATTGTTCACATCAGACTCTTTCATTTATTTAAAACAAAAACACAATCTATAGTGCAATTAACACAAGACTCAAAGAATTTCACACTTAATCATTCAGTAATTGGTTTTGAGCTTTTATTAAGAGGAATGATTACAAATTTTGTTTGGAGAGAAAAAAGAATACAAGGGTTCATCTTCTTTCTTTCGAGGATTTGGAAGTTTTCAAAGCCAGTTCAAGGTTAAAGCTAGCTAGAGATGGAGGAAACTTGGGAATGGAGATGTTTGGCTTTTCTTTTTATGGTGGTTCTTCCCTATTGAAGAGGCAATAATTATTGGTGTACTCTACTAGAGTGATCAATTGATCTTGCCTAATACCCAGGGTATTCATAGATCCTTTTACTTCAGTGAGCATATTGTGCATGTTCACTAAATTTGAATACACTTGGTCTAGACTATCATTCCATAATTTATGTCTGTAATTATTATCCATATCTAGCTTTTACAGGACACCCCCTTCTGTCCAACCCGGACATGTGTCTCAATCCAAATCCTGATGCTTCGATACTAACTAACTGCGGATATTCCCAACCCAACACCCTGTCGAGCTACGGTGTCATATATATATATATATATATATATATATATATATATATATATATATATATATATTTTAAACTTATAGCCCTAAGTTTTTTCATTCATATAATGTTAAATATCTAACTCAGATATATCAGAGCAAATGATTACAAAATATATACAAGCTCCATATATGGAAGTATTCAACATTTACACATTTACATTGTTTACAAAAATAAAACAAATTACATATACAAAATAGACCAAAGGTCGGACACCTGGGGCTGATGTGTGACCTTTCACTACCGATGGATTGTCCTGCTCTGGTTCCTCTTCGCACCTACACGAATGAAAACACCCGCAAGTGTTTTACGCCAGTGGGAATTAATACTATGAATGACCTCATTGAGGAACATTTGCTATACTTATCATTTCTCGCTATATACTTTTCACAACATGTTTCCATTTCTATCATATTTCATATACTTTTCTATGTCATCTTGTACTTCTTGTTCTTGTAACTATATGTTACTATCATTACAGCGTTGCTATGCTTCTCATATCATGTCATATATTCTTTGGCATTTCATTTGTATACTTGTCATTTTTACAAGTCATTGCCCGCAAATACCTTAGTTTATATGGAAATAATCAGATATACCCGAAGGTACTATCATTGCACAGACGCTGATCTCTATCCGTATATACCCGGCCATCATCACCATACGGAGACGCTGACTCAAGTGCCATGTGAATATGACCCAAACGAGCCGACATACCCGGGTTGTATCATTGTACAGACAAAGGACCTATGCCATAATGATCCAAACGAGATCTATGTCATCGACCCAAACAGGGTCTTGATATCTCAGAACTCCAGATGTTACAAAGAATCGTGATCTCCTCTATATACACGCCTATCTATCCCTACTTCAGTTCTGCTTAAAATCATGCGGTATTTTTTGATGCTCTCAAGACATATCTCATATCACAAGCATTTAATAAGAAGATTACCACATATGCTTACTGTTTTTCATGATTTCTGGACCTAATGTGAGCTCCACTTTTATCATGCTATATATGTCTGGATTCTTGACTCAATGGGCTTTCCATAGAGTCTAAGAACACTCGAAACAGAGTTCGAACGAAGAAGTTATGACCTTCCGAAGTTGGAGGTCACACATAGTCAAACCTAACCGAGCTGGCCTGAACTGGCCGAGCCGAGCTGGACTCCGCCTAATCTCACTCATTGTCCTCCACAGAACATGAATGGGATTCTCTGGATCACGCTTTCCATAGAGTTTAAGAACACCCAAAACGGAGTTCGAACGGCTAGTTATGACCTCCGGCTGAGTCACACGCAGTCAACCGCACCCGAGCCGACCGAATCGTCGAGCCGAAATGACTCGACTCGCAGAGTTGACTCCGTCCCGCCGAGGTGCACCGGGCCGAGCCGGACGCCTCGAATCGCAGACCGGTCCAGTGGGAAAAGGGCCATAACTTGGGCTAAAAAGGTCCGAATTGAGAAATTCAAAAGCCTAACATCAATTTCATTGATGTGGATACAATTTACCAGAAGGACTCACTGCCAAATTTCCTTTATTTGCACCCAAGAAATCAGTTCTAAAATTAAGGCTATGTAAGACCAAAAATAGGGAAAAATTTCTTGGTTAATGCAGCAGACCTTTCCCAAAACACATATATAGGGCAATGAGCTCTTACAGACTCAACCACTGAACAAAGGCGGGTTTAGGAGTTTGGCTTTCGCTAAATGCCACAAAAAGGGTTCTAAACCATGTATCTATACTTTCTATACCAAAACTAGACAAATACCATACTCAAATCCATACAAAACACTAGACTTCCATACTAGAATCCATACAAATATTCATAGTTCCATACCTGTGATCTTCTTTTTCCTTTCCTTCTTTCTTTTTTTCTTATCTCTTCTTCTTCTTCTTCTTCTTCTTCCTTTCTCTTCTCTTCTCTTATCCGTTTTTTGTTTCTTTTCTTCAAGACCAAAATGAGATATTTATTTTCGGTCTTATCCTTATTTCTGATCTTATCCTCTTTTATTTCACTTTTCCTTTTGGAGCATCCTCGAATTATCCAAATAAAGGAGGAAACTTCTCACTCTTTCCTTCAAGCCACTTGTCTTCTTCCACAATTTTCTTCCTTAGTTTCATTCTAATATCTTCTTTTATTACTCTGGGTCCTCCAACTCTCTATTACTCTTAATTAACTTATGCATATATTCCTACTTTGGCATATGAACTTATTAAATTTATGACCAGTCTTGAATTGGTAAATTATTAATTTACCCTTAACTTTTTGTATTAATTCTGCTCTTGTATTTTATTTCTAAAATATACTTATTTTTATTATACCCCTAAACATATTATAAACTCAAGGTGGTATAATTGGGGGGTGTTACACTTTGTCTTTCTTCTCCATGAGCTTTCCAAATTCCTTGAATTGTTCCTTATAGAGATATTTGAACCCCTCTACCTTCTACAACATATTGGTTTCCATCTTTTCCTCTCTCTTTTCTAAAAATGAAAGCACCTCTTCATTTCTTTTCAGTTGTTCATTATAGAAGGTCTTTATTTTTGTGTCCAGCCTTTCCATTAATTCTCTTTCTCTCCTTTCTATTTCTTCTTCATTCCTCATCCGCCTATTTGAGTATTTTTTTCCCATAGTTGCTCCCTTCTTCTGAAGTCAGCCTCCAGAAACTCCTCTCTGACTTTTGTTGTTATTCCCATCTCTTTTCTCTCTCCTCCATTTCCTTTTTCATTAACCCAACATCTCCATAATTTCTATATTTCCTTAATTGCTCTTGGAACACTCTGCTGGTTCAGAAAAATTCTCCTTTACATCAGGAGGTGAGTGAATTAATGGACTTCTTCTGCTCTGCATCTCATCCTCAACTGGCAGTTGGCCCTCATCTAGGATTTGTTCCATCCCTAATTGTTCATGTTCTTCTTCCTAAGTTCCTCGTTACTTCCACAATCTCTGCTTTCCTTCCTGCTCTTTCGGGGCCTTTTATCACTCCTCACATCGTTAAGGAGAAACCTTAGGTTTCTCCCTTTTCCCATATCCCCCGAACTCCAGCCAAAATGCAAAGCCTAGTAATTGTTGCTAGATGAGGGATTAGTCCCCTTTTTACATTTTTATGGAAGCTCCTTATAGATGCTTCAATTATCTTCCCCACATCGAACTTGTATCCCTTCAGTAAGGCATACAAGATGATGACTTCTTGCTCCCTTATGGTGCTCAGATGCTTTGTGGGAATCATGACAGAAGCAATGAAATAAAACCACACCTTAGCATCTTTTGTTAGTGAGCCTCTGTTAATGGATTCATGGGGATTCTTCTTTGTTGAACTCCGCTTCCCTTTTCCAACCGTCAAGAAATCTACAATCTTCTCATGGTTGGGTTCACTAATCAATTTTTTGTACTTAGATCCATTCTTGGGATCCTTGATTTGGAGAACTTCATTAATCCTTTCATGGCCCATGGGGACCTTACACTGACGACACCGAATCATTCTTTCACATCTACTGGTGTTGGCATAGAATTCCCCGACTACCGTAATAAGCCAGTGGCTCAGGTTGCAAAACAAGCTCCAGCCCCTTTTTTCTATTATCTCTGCAAAGGGTGGGATGAAAGTACCAAACCCCCTTTCTCCGATAAATCTTTTGTCTCTCAGATTCTTCTCCTAGAAAGAGTAGGCTTCTTCTGAAATGAATGCTTTATTGTCTTCTGATCCTTGAGTTTGCTCGGGGCCCAACTTGCCTGCGCTTCTTTCTCGGCTTCTTCCCTTTGGCGAGCTAGGTTTTGTCTCCTCTCCCCGCCCGGGTTCCGCCACTAGAGTCGCTCGCTTTGAGGTTCCGTGATGAACTCCTCCTTCCCTGTCGCATACTTCATAATCCACCGAGACTGGGACCGTGCTCAGTTCCCGCCATTGATGAGATCCGGATTCGAGGCTTGTGGTCTGCGTGTGTGGCTTCTCGAGATGTCGAAGAGAGGAAGAAAGTGGAAATTGGGTGAGAGTATGAATGATGTGAGGCAATTGGAAGGAGGTGGGCTTTTCAGTTTTGAAGCGTTCTTCAGTTAATGGCTCAATAAATGAATGTTTCTCTTCGTATGTCGCAACAATTAATGATTAGGTCATAACAATAACTTTTGAATTTAAATGTGGAATTTATCTTGTGGCTTTTCAAATTAAAAATTGCACCCAGCTTTATTACTAAAATTTTCATGTCGCGGCTCATTTTAGGGTTGTCACAACAATGGCTAGTCCTAACAATAGAGATCTGTCATGACACGTGTCATTGTACCCAACAGATTTTTTTCCGTTTCAAATGTCTACAGGTTACAACCCTATTGCGACAAGAAAAATATTGTTGTGGAAAAAATTGGCTCTGAAAACTGAAAAGGTAGGTCACGACAGTATTTGAAGTTGGTCGCGACACTGTTTATGTTGCCATTCACTTTAATTTCAAAAATTCAATTGCAATATGAAAAACAAGGCCACGACAAGTTTCCATCATTTTGTAGTAAGTGATGTCGCGATCGAACTTCTAAAGGTTGAGACAAATACTTTATCGTTATGACTCAAATATTTGTTTCAAATTCGCAACTGAACCCGCTCTTCCAATTCAGTTAATTACCCACAATTCAGTCCAATTACGCAATTCAAGCTTGTGAAAACATATATAGCAATAGAAATTCTCAATTCAATTAAGAACAACAATCTCATTAGCATCAGAATACTGAACAAAGCATTTAAGCAATTAGCACCTGAAAGTTGTCTAATTAATTAGGCTCTAAAATCATCAAATTTCTCAAACTTCAACTATGCATTATTATCTAAAACAAATTTAGGGAAATAGAAATACCCCCTTAGCTATTTTCTACACAATTCCGGGCCTGAGGCGCTATGTTTTTATAATAAAGATCCGATTCCAAATTTCATCTTTCCTATCCAAAAAAAACTAATGATCAAAATTCCTAATAAAACTTCTAACAAAATCAAAATTAAAACTTCAAAATCATAAAAGTAATCAACATCAATCAAAGTTAACAAAAATAAAAATTTTGTTTGAGTTGCCTCCCAAGAATTTGCTTAGTTTAATGTCCTTAGCTAGACACAGGCTGCAGAGTATCTTCATTTCAGTAATTCTCTTTTCCCTTTTCAAAATTTGGATCGACCTCCTTTATGCTTCCTCCAAGATAATGCTTTAGTCTCTGATCGTTTGCTTTGAATTCACTTCCAGATTCAATCTTCAGTGTTACTGCTCTAAAGGGTGTACTTGTTACCATCAGGTATAGACCATCGCATTCAATTTCTAAATACTGACTCGTCGTATAAGAGAACCCGTTCTCCCGCTCTAAATTCCCTCCTTAGATTTTTCGATCATGCCACCTCGTTCTTCCTTATAGATTATAGCATTGTCATAAGCTTCATTTCTCAATTCTTCTAGTTCATTCATTTGGAGTAGTCTCTTTTCCTTGGTAGCTTGAAAGCCACAGTTCAGTTTCTTGATGCCACATAGCCTTGTATTCCATTTCTAAAGGGAGATGCCAAGGTTTTCCATATACAATTCTATATGGGGACATTCCAATGAGAGTTTTGTAAGCGGTTCTATAGTTCACAAGGCACCATCCAGCTTTATAGACCCGCCTCATTTCACAGATTTATCGGCTTTCTATGTTAATTTTTTTTATCTCCTATCGAAATTCTCATTTATCCATTTGATTAAGGGTGATAAGCCAATCCAATTAGATGTTTGATTCCATATCTGCTCATGAGTTTTGCAAAAACTTTATTTACAAAATGGCTTTCCTTATCACTGATGATTGTTCTGGGTGCTCCAAATCTGCTCAAAATGTTTCTTTGTATAAACCTAACCACTATGATGACATCATTTATAGGACAAGCTGTTGCTTCCACTCATTTGGATACATAATCCACAGCTAGGAGAATGTACATATTGTCAAATGATGATGGGAAAGGTCCCATAAAGTCTATTCCCCATACATAAAAAATCTACACCATAAGAATTCCTTGCAGGGGCATTTCATTTCTCTTGCTTAAGTTGCCCATTCTCTGACAAGCATCACAATGTTTTACCCATTCAAAACAGTCTTTGAATAGAGTAGGCCAATAAAATCATGATTAGAGAATTTTCTGGGCTGTCTTATCTCCTGCAAAGTGTCCTCCATATGGTGATGCATGACATTTCTCCATAATACCACCCGGTTCTATTTCTGGGACACATCTCCTTATGATCATGTCTCCTCCTCTTCTATACAATAGTGGGTCATCTCATATATACAATCTACAATCAGTTCTCAATTTCCTCCTCTACTGGTAGATGAATTCAAATGGCATAACTTCACAAGCTAAATAATTGATAATATCAGCATACTAGGGTGTTTGTACTGATAACATCAATACCATCGTGAAAAATTATGGCTTCGTCTTTTGCCCTAGAAATTCTCTCCAATTTAGATAAGTGATTTGCTATCACATTGTCACAACCCTTCTTATCCTTGATTTCAAGATCAAACTCTTGCAGCCAGCAGCAATCTATCCGACCGCCTTGGCTTCATCCTTCTTTGCCATTAGATATTTAATTGCAGCATGATCAATGTGTATTACAACATGAGACCCTAATATATAAGGCCTGAATTTTTCACAAGCAAATACCATTGCTAGCATCTCTTTCTCTGTGGTGGAGTAGTTCTCTTGTGCCTCATTGAATGTTTTGCTAGTATAGTATATGACCTTGAATATCTTTTCATCTGGTCTCCAATACAAATTTTATTTCATAATCACCGGCATCACACATAATTTCAAAACTCATTGTTCCAAATTTTTAGTGTCAACATAATGGGAGCCGATACTAATCTCATTTCACTTCCTCAAATGCGCATCTACATAATTCATCAAAATCAAAATTTGCATCTTTTCTAGCAAATACACAATGGTCCTGAGATTTTTGAAAATTCTTAATGAATATTCTGGCAAATCTAGCATGTCCTGTAGTTCTTATTCCCTTCACTCTGTAAGTGACATGAGAGTTTTTATAGCAACAATTTTTGCTCGGGTCTACTTCCAATCCAAAGAGCGTAAATCTTCAGGCCCCAAGACAATACCTTCGCTACTCATGAAATGACATTTTTTCCCAATTTAAAGCTAGATTTTTGTCTTCGTACCTTTGAAGTGAATCGCCTCCGTCAAACAATCTTCAAAACTGGATCCATATATTGAGAAGTCATCCATAAATATTTCCATAACCTCTTCCACCAAGTAAGAAAATATAGACATCATACATCTTTGAAAGGTGGCATGAGCATTACATAATCCAAATGTCATCCTTCTAAAGGCAAAGGTGTCATAAGGACATGTAAATATTGATTTCTCCTGATCCTCTAGGGCTATTGCAATTTGGTTATAACCAAAATACCCATCAAGAAAACACAATGGGAGTTTCGCTAACTCCGTCCAACATTCGTCAACGAAGGTAGGAGGATAATGGTCCTTTTTGGTAACAGCTAAGTAAGTTTCAGAACTCTTATACACACTCTCTATCCTGTCACAATTCTTGTAGGGATCAATTCATTCTTTTCATTTCTGATGACAATGAATCCTCCCTTCTTTGGAACCACATGTACTGGGCTCACCTAAGGACTGTTTGAGATTGCATATATGAAGCCTGCATTTAGCCATTTCAGTACTTCTTTTCTAACTACTTCTTTCATTACTAGATTCAAATTTCTCTCGATGTTCTATGGTTCTAAGATTCTCCTCCAATAGGATCTTATGCATACGTATCAAGGACTAATTCCTTCTAAATCTTTATAGACCAAATATTGCTTCCTTTATATTTTCCGAGTCTCCAAGAGTTTTTGCTCTTCCAAATTCTCTAGTTAATCCAAATTTAAAATGATAACTGGCTTTCCTTTTTCTGGTTTCAAGAAGGCATACTTTAAATGTTCAAGCAATTCCTTGAGTCTTAAACCCTCTGAACTTTTGTTTTCTTTAGCAACTTTTTCTTCATAAATGTTGGATTTTTCTATTAATCGCTTTCCAACACTAAATACTAAATCTTTAATTTCGTAAATCGAGTTCGCACTTCAACTTCAAGATGCTCAAGATACTAGAAATTCATCTCATTCTCATTCATTGAATTCTGAAAATTACAATCAGTGGTCAGTTCACAACTGACATGAATTTTTGTTTCTACAATTTCATAGTCAGCACTACCAAGTTCTGGTTGTTTCAAACTATGATTGAGATTGAAGTGCATTGCTTCATCTCCAACCTTGAGAGTCAGTTCCCCTTTTTTCACATCAATCAATGCTGCTCCTGTTGCTAAGAATGGTCTTCCTAACAGCAATGAGACTTGTTTGTCTTCCTCTATATTAATGACTACAAATTCCATTGGAAAGACAAATTTTCTCAATTTGATTAGCACATCTTCAAGGATGCCCTCGGGATGAGCCAATGTCTTGTCTACCATCTGCAGGGTCATGGTCGTGGGAGTGAGCTCCCTCAAACTTAATCTTTTAGCAACAGACAAAGGCATCAAGTTGATGCTAGCTCTAGAATCACACAATGCTTTTCCCATATCAGTATCCCCAATTTTGCAGGTATAGTGAAGCCGTCGATCTTGCATTTCTATGGTAAGGTCTTCGAATCACTACACTGCAAAGGTCGCTATGCTCACTCATCCCTCTAGTCTTCTCTTGCTCAATATATCTTTCATGAATTTTACGTACTGAGGCATTTGAGTTAATGCTTCTGAGAAAGGAATGTTGATCTCTATCTTCTTAAACATGTTTAAGAATCTAGAGAACTGCTCTTCTAGCTTTGCTTTCTGCAGTCTTTGAGGGAATGAAACTGGAGGATTGTAAGCTTTAACTTCTTCCTTCTACCCCTGCTGCTTGGGTTGCATTTATGTTGTTTTCTCTTTCTCAGTAGTTTCGAACTCGTGCCGCTTCGCTCTTCTCCACCTCTACTTGTTTCTCTTCCTCGTCCTCTTTCACCTCTCTCTCGTTTAGCGCTTTGCCACTTTGAGAATTACGCCATACACCCTTGATTTTTCCAGTTGTCACTTGAAATGAATCCCACATTCTTTCAAGACAAATTCTTGAGCTAGTTGCCCTATCTGTATCTCCAAATTCTTCAAAGATGTATCAGGTTTATTCAAACACGCCTGTGTTTGCTTGAAATTTCAAGGTCATAAATTTTTTTCATGCAAATTCAAAATCTTTGTCGGGACATGAAACGAAGCATCTGATCTTCAAATGATCGAGTCCTTTCCACCCCGATAATCTCCTTATTGTCCTCCGTTGTTGTTATTCTTGGAACCCTGGCCGAAAGCATGCTTTCGCAATTCATCGGTTTAGGGCCCCGTTGTGCCCTCCACCATATGAAAGTTTCATTGCTCCTGCTGGTGTGTATATTGTGTTGGCAAGTCAGTTAGGCTTCGGCGATAACTTCGCTTCATTCATACTTGGTCTCCTTCAACTGGTAGGCTCTTCTCCAACTAGTCCTTCGAAGACTTAAATTTTCTTCTATCGTCCCACTGCGTGCAAAGGTGCATTCTTCTTCATTGTTTCATTTTGCTCATCACGCATCCAGCTTTCTTTGCTTTTATGACAATTATATCGATCCAATTAACACCAAACCACTTCCCCTTAACCTGCTGCTACTCACTGAAGCTTCAGATGGAGCCTTGTAGTTTCATTTGGCAAGGTCTTCAATCACCTGCCTTGCCTTCTTTACACTTTTTCTTTTAAAAGCTCTGCAACAGGATGCATCAATTATACCCTTGGAGGTATAATTCATAGCATGATAGAAACTGTCCATCTGAGTGGTTAGATTTATTCCATGCATAGGGCATCTTTTTAACAGTCTCTTGAATCTCTCTCATGCATTGTAAAGACTCTCACCTTCCCCCTACTTGAAGACAATTATTTCTCCTCTTCTCTCAATAGTGAGAGCTGGAGGAAAAAATCTGCTCATATAGGCCTCCACCAATTCTTCCCAAATGTTCACTAATCCTACTGGCAATGAATCAAACCATGTTGCTGCCACATCTCTCAATGAAAAGGGGAAGAGTCATGTGCCTTGATTACATCCTCGTCTCACCCTATTTAGTTTTGATCAGAAACACATCCTCCTGAATCTCCTGCATGCTCATCGGGGATCTTCGTGAGTGACCTATGAACTGCGTCAAGCAGGCATAAGAATCAATTCTGGAAGCCTAAATAAAATTGTTGGCTCTAAATGGGAGGTTGTCTCACAAGAGAGTACTCCTCACACAGCTCTAAAAGCTTCCTCCATAGTGTTGTGCCTCTCGAGGCCCTTTGTTTCTTCTTCTCTCGAATAGTCTCCGCAATCTTTCTTTTTGATTTGCCATACTTTTTATATTCAGCACTAGTGCTTCCTGCATTCTTCTCAGGTTCTTTCACTTCGCATCTAGAGGCAGACCGTCCTCGGTTTTCTATGCAAATCTTCCTGAAAGTAGAAACACATTGAGATCAAATGGAGTCAGTGGTATCAAAAATTATATATCTATTTAGGCTTCCAAAATTATCAGTAGCTTATTTAGCCACTGCTATTAAAATTGTTTTTGCTAATTTTCTGAAATTTTTGTAAAACAAAGAAAAATGTCCAAATTAGCATTTATCTATTTTGTCAGAATATTGGATTTAAATTGCTCGATCCTGCAAGAATGGTACCAAAAAACTTGTTAAGACCAATGATATATACAAATTTATGACACTACTACCAAAGGACTATTATTCCAACCCTGCAACTAAGTGCAAAAACTTGTTAAGACAAAAAATAACTTGTATGCTCATAAGAAAAATGGATTTGTCAATGAATTCATTAAAGATTTAGTTTGGTCTTAATATTACAAGTGCACATGTCGTACAAGTAATAAAAGTGGACCTATAAGTCCGGATATCGTTCCCACAGAGATTGAAAAGAATTTAAAATTCAATTACCCAAACAACTCAAGTTCCACACTATTTGAACTTCCATTTCATAGAAATTTTCGTAACCGAACTAAGAATTATACTATATGAATTTCTACATCTATAATAAAGGAAAATTTTAAAATCCTAAACATAAACTAGACTGAACCAGATTATTGTTGGAAGTGAACTAGATTCACCACTGGAAATGAGTCAATCTTAACATAATCTGCAGACTTTATTCTATCATAATTGAATCTCCTAAATTAGTTAAAGATGCATGTAGGTATAGTTTGATTCTCCAACCATATTTTCACCGATTGCAGAATCATAAGTTCATTTCGATTCATGTTTCTAATCAATTACTTGTAATCATAATTTCTTATAAGATCTCGTATTTTTCTTTCCAATACTATACCCATTTCTTATGATCGCATATTTCATTTCCCAAGACAAGGCCATCATTATTTCTACAAGATGAATGATGTCTCATCCTTGAGATCTTAAAGAGTTCTCCCTTTCCTTGATTAGATCTAAGCTAACACAGGATCAAGATCATTCCTCTAGACCAATGTGAGATCTCTAATTGATTAAATTGTTAGATCACTCAACTCATTCTCAAACCATGAGTAAATTGAGGATTTCCACTTAAGTAATCTTCGTAGCTCATTGCTCCTTCAATATTACCTAGCATACCCCTGCAACTGCTCCACGCTCTTAGGAATTTCCATCTCTGCGGTCACTCGTGAGGGTCTCTTGGAAATCAAGAGCCAAATAACGCTCCTTACGGGTATTAGTTTCTAATATTGGGAACACCACTTCTTATGAACATCATTCAAATAAATTCAAGATTCTAACCTTAGGGCCTTTCACTGTGCAGAAAATAACATAACTAACACATTAGATCTTTCCTGCCGAAGTTGTGTTTCACAAAACTCTGATCACAAAGGAACACCGAACATCGATCAAAGAAAATTATTGAAAATCGCAATCAACCGAAAGAAATCAATTCCAGCTTTTGTTTAGATTTCATTGGATTAAAACAGTAATCAGAAATGAATTTCAACAATTTAATTCAACTTCTAAACTTTTGAACAATTCACTGTTTCAGGTCCAATAAACAAATTAAAATTCTACGCTAAATCTATTCTACGAAGAAAAGAAAAGAAAAGAAAAACATAATACAAAAGAGTTCTCAGCTGCCCAGATGCTCTGGTTCCCCCATAATCTCCTACTTTCCTCAAATTGTTTCTATTTATAGAGCCCTAGAAGCTTAGTCTCCAAATCTGCTACATTAGATCCCCAAAATTCGCCTGGGATTGCATTCTCCGTCAGACCTCGAAGTTTTATCGTACGTAGTTTTCAATCTTCATCGCAGTCCCTATCGCAGCCTGCGCCGCTTGTCACGCACTGCCTCGCGTTCTCGATTCCGCCGCGATTGAGTTTCCTTGATCACGACAAATACTTCGCTGTTCTTGTTGCACAATGCTTCTCAGATGTTAGAATTTCTCGCCGCGAATTCGTAAAGTTCGCTGCGATGCAGCTCGTCGCCACTTAACTCGACATTTCAAGGTGCCTTCATTTTGATGTTACGACATGGCCTCTTAGTGTAGTGGATGTTTTCCGCCGACCTGGGCTTTGTTATGTCACGACATGGTTCTTTCAGCTCCATTTTATCTTTTGTCTCGCGACCGCTTTGTTATGTCACACTCGTACTTCTTTCCTCAGGTCGAATCTGTTAAATAAAAGTCTCACATGACTTTGTTTATCTATGTTTAGCTTATCTCTATGTCACGACCTTAAGATCCCTATCGCGACATCGAAACATCTCTTCAGCTTGCTTAAAGTATGTCGCAACATTGAATTCTTTTGATGCGACTAGGTCAGTTCACTAAGCAAGCATCACATGTCGCGACCTTGTTTATATGTCATGACCAGAGTTTTTTCTTCTTTCAGTGTCGCGACATACATCACCTTGTAGCGACATGAATCTTTCTTCAAAGCTCTTCTTCTGTCTCGACAAGCTTTTCCATGTTGTAATAACCAATGTAGCGACAGAAGAGGATTCTGTCGCGATAGTATTTTGCCTTCTATTCTTCATTATGTTGCAACATAAACTTATTTGTCGTAGTATTCTTCCTGTATTGCTCTTTATTTCTTGTCATGACAGAAGATACCCAATCGCGATAGAATTTCTGCCTTCTTTCTGTTTCATTTGTAGTGATAGGAGCTTATTTGTCGCGACAATTTCTTCCTTGTGTTGACGTCTTGCTGAAAACTTTGTCGCAACATAAACTTTCTTTGTCTCAGCTGACTTGTTATATTCTTCCCATTTTCTGTCACGACATGCTGTCTTTTGTCGCGACAGAGCTCATTTGTCAATATTCAGACCTTTATGTTGTGACAAAGGAAATATTGTCGTGACCGAGTTCCTTTTCCATTTGCTTAGAAGTTTGTTGCGACACACAAAACTCGTCAATGAAGAGACCACGCACTGCTCTTTTTCTCTTCTTTTCGTCACAAAATTTTTCCTTTGAATTAAAACCTGCAAAGCACAAAGTTCGTAAATATTCCATAATTTGACATTAAAACAGATCTAAAGATACTAAAAATAAGCCAGAAAAATGGATTAAAAATAGACGAGTTTAAGACTCATTAGAAGACCGGACATAAAATCCATAGCAATATTGTCCCACTTCCATTAAGGAACTAGAATGGGATTTAATAACCCAAACGGTACTTGATGTTCAGCTTTCACTTGTTGACATGTCAAACATTTGGACACATATTCTGTCACATCTCTTTTCATTCCTCGCCACCAATAATAATCGCTTCAAATCCTAAGATATCTTGGGTACCTGTGATGCATGGTGAATAATTGCATACGGGCTTCATATAGCAACTTATTTTTCACTTTTCGTCATCCGGAACACATAATCTATTATTATAATACACTTCCCATTTTCCTTTACCGAATAGTCGTACCAACTCCCTTTCACCACTGCACTTTTCTACAATTCAACATCATCTTTTTGGGCATCAACTATCATTTGCTTCAAAACAAGTTGAGCCTTTAATTGAGCTAATAACACTCCATCTGGCGTTATTCTCCATCTACTGAACTGCAGTGCCAAAGTTGACATTGTCTTTTTTCTTAAGGCATCTGCCACCACATTAGCTTTTCCTAGGCGGTAATCTATGATGCAATCATAATCTTTAAAGAATTCTAGCCACCAATATTGTGAGACGCCCCCAAACCGGCACCTGATGTCAGGCGAGGGTGTCTTATTTTTATTTATTTATTTTTTCCTATTTGCTATAAACTTGTTTATTCATATATTGTTAAACATTTAACTCTAAATATATTACGTAGCAGCGGATTATAAAATATATTCAAACTCCATAAATGAGAGTCTTCAACATATACAAATTTTACATTGTTTACAAAAACAAAGACATATACAAAATAGACCAAAAATGTCCTCAGTGGGCACCTAATGTTGAGTTGGCCTTAATTGCTGATGCGAATTGTCCTGGCTTCTATTTCCTTCTTTTGTACCTACACGGATGAAACACTTGTGCTAAACTTATAGCTTAGTGGAAATAATACCTCGGATCTAATTCCTAATAAGGATCATCACACTTTAGACACATGCATATACATCTAACATATCATATACTTATACACATGCTTATACATATCTCATACTTACTTATCATATCCTATTTCATTTCTTATCTTCGTTCATATACATTTTGTTTCATTTTACACTTTGCTTATTGTCTTGGTTACAAGATACTTGTCAACATATAGCGTTATATGCTTCATATCATTTCATATCATGTCATTTATCATATTCAAATCATTTGCATGTTCTTATCATTTGGTTTTATGTTTCATGACTGCATATACCTTATAAGTGGATACTGAAACTATAAAGGACCAGTGCGTCGTTATCATCAGATAGAGCATAATGAACTATAAGGCTAAAGCGCTACCGTTATCATCAGACGGCATAATGAACTATAAGGGCCCGAAGACGCTGTTATCATTGTACGAGACAATGACCTCTATAAGGACCCGAAGGTGTTGTAATCATTGCATGAGACAATGACCTCTTATAAGACCTGGCGTGTCGTAATGACCCTAATCTGGGCCAATCGATTAGTATGTCGTGTACTTTTATCCCTGTATCAGCATGCCCATTTATCCCCCTAAATGTATTCTGCTATATTAACCATTTTTATTTTATTTTTAGTACATATCTTATATCCTCGAATAACTATTGTTATCCGGTAATCATATGCGATATTTACGATCATTTACTCTTATCTTTGTATTTTCATGTATTTCCATATACTATCAAATATTTCTTACAAATAGAGCTCCATTTTAGACAAATTTTCTAGGTCCAATGGGGTCCAAATTTGAAGACACCTATTTCAAGGAGATTTGTTATCCTAGAAGTCTAATTTACCCTGAATTTTGAATCACCACTCAATGAGTGATGGCTGGTTACGCCCAAACGACCAAAAAGCACTCTAATGTCAAAACAGAACCAAATGTAACCAAACTTATACGCAACATACCTCCTTGACGACTTTTGTGCAATGGGGTCTAAATTTGCATACACCTATTTCAAGGATATTTGTTCTCCTAGAAGTATAGTTTACTTAGAATTTAGAATCACTCAATTTGAATGAGTGATGACCAAGTTATGGCCAAAACAAAAACATGGGTTTTAAAAAAATGCATGCAAAGATCTCCCTAAACCATCATTTTCTACACAAAATTTTCCTCCATCGAGAGACCACAACCAAACCAAACAACCATATAACAACTTAGAGCAACCCCAAAACTAAACTAAACTAATCAACATCCTCATCGTTGGAGGTAGGAGAATTCCTAATCCAACAAATAGGAAAAACCCAACCTAAACATAATCATCAAATATTCATACAAACTTACATAGACAAGGATTCAAACTAGTATCCTACCTTAAAGGTTTTCTCCATTTTCTTCCTCTTCTTCTTCTTCTTCTCTTCTCCTCTTTCTCTCTCAAACGTGACCTACCTCAAATGGGACAATTGCCCAAATTGCAAGACCAAATGTGGTCTTAGCCTGTTATAAAATTGTCAGGGTATAATTTAGGGTGTTACACGTTGCCTCAAATTAAGCTCCTTCTAAGTTAACAGATACTTAAGACTCTTATGATCGGTAAATATTCTACATTTTTCACCATATATTTTCAAAACGAACAATACCGCTGCCAACTCCAGATCATGTGTGGGATAATTTTGCTCATGCGGTTTTATCTATCTAGAGGCATATGCCACTATTTTCCATTTTGCATCAATACACATCCCAAACTTATCTTTGAAGCATCACTATACAAAGCCCGGAGTTGGCTGAGTCAACATTGGTGCTTCAACCAGTATTTTCTTTAACTGTACAAAACTTGACTGACACTTGTCATCCCATTCAAACTTTACCCCTTTCAAGAGCAACTTAGTAAGTGTAAATGCTATGACGAAGAATCCTTTACAAATCATTTGGCATATTCATTTAAACCCAAGAAACTTCTCACCAAGCATTTCAAGGCTAAGCCTAATTCATAATTGCTTCAATCTTTGCATGGTCAACTCTAATACCCTCTACAAATACAATATGGCCTAGGAATGTCACTTCCTTAAGCCAAAAATCACACTTACTTAACTTTGCAAACAACTGTTTTTCTCTTAAAATCTGTAACACTATCTTCAAATGTTGTTCATGTTCTTGTGCATCCTTAGAATACACCAGAATATTTTCTAGATTTACCTATCCTCTCTTGGAGTCAAGTACTAAAGCGAAAAAGGCTTCACAATATTTTCTAAGAAAATGTCGAGCTTGCATAACAAAGATTACATTTGACTTTGATTCAAATCAGATACCATGTATAGTTACCTCTGACAGGTTAGAACATTTAAGCACTATTTTTTTCTTATTACAATCAATTATAGACTGATGTTCGGATAACCAATCCATCCCTAAAATCAAATCAAACTCATGAAAAGGCAAAGCAATCAAATCAACCAAAAACTCTTTGTCATGGACCTTTAGAGGACAGTTCTTATACGCTCGGTTGACTATAACACTATGCCCCAGAGGACTGGTAACATACATGTCATATGCTAAGGGTCCTACTAATGGAAATTTATCACTTAATTGTTCAATGCATATATAAAAATGTGTAGAACCTGGATCTACCAAAGCATGCATTTTATTGTTATAAAGAGTAAAATTACCCGCAATAACCCCTGGTGCGTCCTGATCTTCATGAGCTCTCATAGCATAGGCTCGGGTTGGGACTATAGTAGTAGGGCGATTTACTGTTTCTGATTCAATACTTCTTCTTTGTTGCCCCAAACTACCTCGCAGTCGATGAAGGAACATTTGATCATTCTCTACTACTTCCTTGAGGATTTCTAGAACTTCTAAATCCTCGTGGACAACTTACTATCAAATTTCCGTTCTCCCACATCTCACACAACACCCAGTTAGCCTTCTACAAGTACCAAAATGATTTTTGTGACAGTGCAGGCATTTAGGTCTTTGGTCTTGTCCGGTTGAAATGCCTCTACCGAAACCCTATCATAGTAGGACCTTGTCTCCTACCTCTTGTAGTTGAAACATGTACCGAATCCACTTGAAACTCTTTAGTCCTTTTACCGGAGATGAACTACCTCTAGAAAACTTTCTTTCTCAATTCCTTCCCTGACTGTACCAAAATCAGAGGATAAACCCAGAAGCTTACCTTTAAGCTCAGATTCGGGTTCCATAATTTTCTGGGAACTGTAGGGGCCGAATTTGATTACACTTCCTTCTTGGGAGTTATTCTAAAAGAAGTCTAGATTACACAGAAATTGGAATCACTCAATTTGGAAGTCTAATGGCCAAGTTATGGCTAAAACCAAAACACGACACAACTAGAAATTTGCTTTCTCGACTTCCTATTTTGTCCATCTTCTCAAGCACCAAAATTATCGCTTCTTTTCTCGACTGATGACTTCGTTCTAGACATTTTCATCCATGAGTCTTACGCACCATTTCCAATTGGAATCATCCAATTTAGAGGTATATAGGCCAAGTTATAGACAAAACAAAAACAAGGGTTTTAGGAAAACTTTTGACAACAAATCCCTTAAAACCTATGCATCTCTTTTTACACTTTTTGGTCTTTAACCATAAACACTTCCAAAACAACCCAAAGTACCATCAAAACAACCTCAAACCAACCAAAAATCAAAGGTGTGGAGAGTTAGGGTTTTTCCTAACCTTAAAGCTTCAAAGCTTATCTTTTTAGCTTTTCTCTTCCTTTTTCTCTTCTCCTTCTTCCTTCTTCCTTTACTTGATCAAATAGAACTCAAAAGATGGAGAGAAAGCAAACCAAACTTGGCTTCTTCTTCATCAACTATGCCCTAATCCCCAAAGTGAGAAAATGAGAACTCCCCTATTTCACAAGGCCATGTTTGGCTTTACCTCTTTTAACTCATTTTTTGGCCCTTTCATTTTAGTCCTCCAATTCCCATTAATTTGCAAGTCAACTTATTCAAATTCTATAATAACATATAATCTTTTAGCTTAATGATTCTTAAGTCCCTAATTTGACATTTACCATTATCACCTTTACTTCTTTAAAAATCTCGGTTATGTTTTTTTTCACATTTAACACTTAAATTTTCAAAAAATACAAATTTTACTTTTATTATACCTCTAAACTTTAATAAACTGTTATGGTATAATTTGGGGTGTTACAAACATTCCTTTTGTTGATGGACTGTCATTTACACATTTCATTATAACAAAAATCATTTTTTTTAATCTCTTTTTTCTTTGCTCAATGCTCTTCAAGAACCAAACACAATCTTAATTTAAAAGACATTTGAAGATGATAACAACTTACTCAACCCAATTTGATATTCATGCATGGAAAGGGACTTAGTTTTTAGAAAGTCATGAAAATAATGAGCAGTTCAAAATGAAATTAGGTTATGTTTAAGTCATGAAAATAATGAGCAGTTCAAAATGCAATTAGGTTATGTTTAGATTATCAAATGACAATTAAATATAATGAAATCTAGTTAAACAATTAGTCATGGTTTATGTGCATAATTATTTATGACTTATAATATGATGATCAATTTTGAGCATTTCTCCATATTTAGAAAGCAATAAAAAGAGTGTTAAGTTAAAACTATTTTTTCTCACAACCTCTCCTCCATCATTAGTTCAATCACAAGTTTAGAATGGATTAATTTGGTTTCTTGACGTTAAGGACTCCTTCCAAACCATTCTAAATATATATTTCATTTCTTGCAAGAAAATTCAGTCTCCTTCTTCCCACAATGCAGTTCCATCTTCCTACAAAATCCCATGTAAGAAACAGTTTGGTTCTTGTTTTTGGGAAAAGTTTTTGAATACATAGAGAACCTCGAAAAACTGTTATTGTTATCTAAATTTAGTTTTTTTTTTGTGTTTTTCGGACAAAAAACCAGTTTTCAAGAATCTGTAATTAAACAGGCTCCAAATAATAAAAACTGATGAACTTATGGATTGATGTTTTTTCTGACCGAATTCTTTCTGATTTTCAGAAACATTTCCATGGTTTTTTGATGTTCGTGTTAGGATTCCTGGGTTGGTTCCTTTTTGGTGTTCTGGATTTTTGTTGATAGAAGAATTGGGTGTGGGTTTCTGCAGGTTTTGGGGATAGTTTCAGGAATTTTAGTATTTTTGAGTTCGGTAGCAGAATGTGGAACGGAGATACCTCTGGAGTCCTTTGATTATGCGGCGATAAACTGCCGGAAACACAGCCTTCTGTTGACGGATTTTGGAGGAATGGGTGACGGGAAAACATCAAACACGAAGGCGTTTAAAGCTGCGATCGATCATTTGAAGCAGTTCGCTTATGATGGAGGAGGAATGCTGATTGTGCCTCCTGGAACATGGTTGACTGGGACCTTCAATCTCACTAGCCATTTCACTCTCTATATTCATAAGGATGCTGTTATTCTTGGATCTCAGGTCTGATTTTCCCCACTTTTTTTCTTTAGCAAGCTTAATGATTTTTAATGATTTTTTTTTTTTTTTGATAACCGTGGATGTCCGAATCAATTATCAATTTGTAAGGACTTCGACTAATCTCAAGGGCTCTAAAATTAACAACAAGATTAAACCTCATGTGGTTCTAAAATAACTAGAACTAGTGATCATTGGGTAACCCACTCTATACCTTACATCAACTCGGCAAACTTAATTATATGAGGATGATTTAGTTGTCACATGTCTTGTTCATGACTAAAATTAGTTTTTTACTTTTCTCGCTTGAGCTTACTAGAGGTACACGTAAGCTGACCCAAAAACTCGGTTTGAAATAGAATTTGAGAACAGTTTTTGAAAATATAGAGAACTCTTCTTGTTCTTTGAGTTGTGTATTTTTTATGTTCTCTATGTTTTTCATAACAGGAAAAACTAGAAATCAAACATGTTTTCTTTATTCTCCTTATTTTGAAAACAAATAATAGTTTTCAAAAAACCGTGAATAAACAGACTTAGGTGAATTTGGGAGAACTTATCTACAACTTATTTTAACTTATCTTCTCACATAAGTACTAATGTATGATTCATTAGTTATTTTTTATACTAGAGATTACAGGTGAATGATAAATGTTTTCAGTATATAATAAATATTTACTATATTTTTTATTTTTTATTATGGTTTCATGATATATATAATATTAATTTTTAGTTCTTTAGTTTTTTTAATTTTTTAAAAATTACGACAAGTACTTATTTATCTAAACACTTCAATTTTATAAGTATTTATGATAGTCTTTTTAGTAATTTCAGCTATTATAAGTGTTTATGTAGTAATAGATCCAAACACCTTAAAGTGATGCCTAAATACTTTTTAAAATATGCATCCAAATACAAATAGCTTATTAAATAAAGTACTTATGACATAAGCTCTCATCTAATAAATTCTTATAAAATAAGTCTCTAAGTAAACCGTTTACTCTAACAGGGCCTTAATGTTTTTTTATTTCAAAATTCATCTACATTATTTGAAAGTGAACTTAGAACGATTTAATTTAGGTTTTGAATACCTACATAAATATTTTAACAAATGAGACCAGAGTTATCAAATAATGAATATATATATATATATATATATATATATATATATATATATATGTTTACATGTTTACATGGTCTACTCTATTATTGGCATTAACAATACTGTTTGATAGGTATTGAATGGGTCCTAGGACTAGGGCTAGCATTATTGAAGGTCTTATTTAAAGTGAATTGGATAGTGAGGTTGTGTTTAGTTATAGGAAAGTATAAAAAAAGTTAAAGAAAAAATGATTTTTTTATGTTTAATTGGTTGCAAACTTTTTTAAAGAAAATCAAACATAAAATAAAATTAATATATATATATATATATATATATATATATATATATATATATATATATATATATATATATATTATCATAAACTTAGATATTCTTAAATTATTAATATTTATATTGATGAGTTAAAATAAATAAAATAGATTCAAAATAGAAAATAAAAATAATATGTCACATTTAATTCTATTTTTATTTTCCTTTTATTTTTTTTTATTTCTTTATATTTTCCTCCATATTTTTATTTTCTTGCATTTTCCCCCAAATTTTTTAAGAACAAAACATAGCCTATCAATTTTAACAATATTATGACACAACCATCATTTGAGTTATCTATCTAAACACATAACTTATTTGTTTATTAAAACCACAAAGAAAAATTGTTTGTTTTGACAGTGATATGTCAGTTGTTGCATCAAGAGATTCACCACTATCTAGACTGCATACTTATCAAGATATGTACCATCAACGAAACATAGAGAAATTAAATTGTATGAGATAAGAAAATAAACCACCACACATACAAGGACACAAGAGATTGGTTATGCAGTTCGGTTAAGCTTACATCCACGGGACGGAACCCATATGCAAAGGATTTCACTATTTTCATTGAGGTTACAAGTTAATCTTATTTGAGACAAGGCTCCCCCTTTTTCCAATGCATTCTTTGCCTAATACTCTCACAATGAAACATAGAATGAGCCCCTCATTTCCCCAACAACATCTAGACTATTTTAAGCCCAACAACATCATTCAACAATGAGTATAAACATTGCTCATCATCAAGGATTAGAGCAATACATGTAGCAACTACTTCACCCTTGAATAGCTTCTCCAATCAATCTACTCCATGCGTGTTTTAGTTTTGTTTTCAAACTCTTCACTCTTAATCACATAAATGTCTTCTCTCTTATTTAAAAGCTTCTAGGAGATATTTTCTTCAAAAATATGTAGCTTCATGTTTCCTAATCTATTACAACAGGCCAACTAGACAAATCTAATTTCATTCCATATTCATCTTAATGCAATATCTTCTTTTCATATAAATCTCATCAAATAAGATTCAATCTTCTAAATTTGATCCTTCTAATATTACCCAATATCCTCTTCTATTTTTCCTTTATTCATCTTAGATAATATTGCCTTTTAATTTGTAGAATATTGACCCCAAAATTCATATTGACCAAATAAGGACAGTTTTGTCACACAGATCACCGTTGGCAAGAATTCTCTCCAACAAACTTATTTCATATTTAATCTCTTAGGTTGTATTTGGTTCTTAAAATGCACTAAGGAAAGGAAAAAAAGTTAGTAAAAATGATTTTTTTTTATTTTTTTATGTTTGGTTAGGTAATAAAAAAATCTCAAAAAAAAAAAAAAAAGTTACTAAGAAACTTATAGACTTTTGAATTATTAACCTATATTTTTTTATTTTTCTTCATTTTTATTTTATTTTCTACTTTCACTCTCTATTTTCTTTCTCTTACATTTTCCCGAGAACCAACCAACACAGCCTTAATAGATTCAATTATTCTTATTGAGTTTTCAGTCTGCTAACTGTTTGAAAAAATGGTCGAATATCGATTTGTACAGGAGGAATCGGACTATCCCCGTATTCCGCCATTGCCGTCATATGGAAAAAAAAAGAGACGGTGGTGGAAGGTTTTCTAGTCTCATTGTCGGAACAAATCTAGTAGACGTTGTAATCACAGGTAACAACTCTCTCTAGGGTTAATTTATTACTGTAATAAAATTTATGCTATTTTGGTTCTAGGAAAAGAACTAAGGAAAAAAAAAGTTTTTAAAGGAAAAATGTTTGAGACCCGACAGAAACAGTTTACTATATTATAACTAAAGCGCTTTGTTGTCAAAAATGTTATGAGGCTCTATTTTAATTTATTTTGAAAATTGTGAACAAGAGACCTAAAACCAAGTCTAAATCTCCTCGTTTAAAAAATATTTGATAAAAAATAAAACTAAATTAATAAGGAATGCACCATGCGCGAGTGCTATCTTAGTGAACCGGGTACTATATAGTACCTAAGGTTTACTAAGATAATACCCGATTCACTTAGGTAGTACTCACGAATGGTGCATTTTTTATCAACTTATTTTTTTTTATTAAATACTTTTGAAACAAGGAGATTTGGGTTTGGTTTTAGATCTTTTGTTCATAAATTTTCAAATAAATTGAAATAGAACCCTATAACTTAATTCTCCCAAACAATTTTCTTATGTTTGTTTGTCTAAATAAAATCAAATATAAATAAGATTAATTAGAAAATAACTTATTTTTAAATCATTTAACTTCCGTATGAAGAATGCCTTTGAGGCCTGGTTCAAGTGGTAAAAAAGTAAGTAGGAAAAAGTTATAACGGGAGATCCAGGATTCATAAGAATAGATTACAACAAAGTGAATATATGTCTAAAAAAAAAAAACTTTTGTATGACAAATTAAAATAAATAAAACGACTTTGAAGTAGTAAATAAAAATAATATCTAACTCCATTTTTTAATTCTTTTTCCTAACAAATAGGGGACTTGGAACAGGTGGTAATGGGACGATAAATGGACAGGGAAGAGTTTGGTGGGATAAATTTAAACAGAAACAATTGGTAGATACAAGGCCTTACTTGATTGAGATGCTCTTCTGTGATCGGATTCAGATTTCCAATCTCACTTTGATCAATTCTCCTTCTTGGAATATCCACCCCGTCTACTGCAGGTTTCATTATCCTTTTTTTTTTTTCTGATCAATTTTCACTTCGAATGTATAACGTATATATTGATTTCTAACTTTTAGCCCTCTTTTTCTCTTAATTCTGTGGCACTAATTGGAATTGAAATTGGCAGGAGTGTAATAATTCAAGGGATGACAATTCTTGCACCTGTAACTGTGCCTAATACCGATGGAATAGATCCAGGTATTTTGATGTCTTATCACTTTGATCCCGGTTATATTTATATAAGTATGAGCTTCTGTTAACCTAATTATTGTTCTTTAAAACTATAAGATCTTTTAAACCAAAATGGATGATATCTATATCAAAGCCTTCTTGACTCCGGTGTCAATCCCCTAATCCAGTGGTACACAACATGCTTGTTATGTTGATATGATAGGGTGTTTGGCAAATCCCACATAAGATAAAGGAGAAAAATCTCAAATTTGATATATGGGAAGTTCAATTAGGAGATGAGTAATGTCTTAATTGACTATAACCCATACTGATTTAATATTTTTTTTAAATATCAAATTATAATTATATGATACACTTTTTCATTATTACTATAATTATTATCATCATCGTTATCATCCTTTTCTTGAAATTTTATTATTTTAGTATATCTAGGGAAAAAAGGTTTTTAAAAAGGAGGACTAAGTTATGGGCTCCTATTTTAAGTTATTTGAAAATTTGAGAACAAGAAACCTAAAATTAATTTCAAATCTTCTCATTTAAAAAATATTTAATAAAAAATAAAAATTAAATTGATAAAAAGTGCACATATATGAATATACATGTGAATTTAGAAAATGTTATTATGATGCATTTGATAGTAATATGAATATGACAATCTTACCAAATACATATTATGAGAAATTACTAGGAAAATTAAGTAATTTTTTCCAAGATGAATATGAAAAAATAAAAACATAAAATGTTGATACTTTAGAAGCTAGAATATAATTTTTAAAGAAAAAATTGATAGAATTATGCACCCAAAGGTATTTTGTAAAAGGTGCGAGACATGGAGAAAAAATATTATGTGATAAGATAGATAACATCCTAGGAAAATGGGGGTGTAAAGAGTATAAAAAAAGAAAATATGAAAGACAATTAGGAAAGCCAAGAAAAAAATTTACAAAATTTAAAAGATTTAGAAAAGAATGGAGAAAACCATTTAAAAAATATTACAAGAAAATTTTTAATTATAAAAAAAAAATGTTACAAGAAATACATCAAAAGATAAAAGTAAATGCAAATATTGGAAATGTGGAGAATTAGGACATTATAATAATGAATGTCAAAAGGAGAAAAAGACGTTTATATTATGGGGGAGAAAATAAGGAAGAAGATCTAGAAAGTATCATAAGTTTTGATAGTGAAATGAGTAGTGTTTATAGTGAAAATGATAATAGTTACTTAGAAAGTGATATAGAATAAGTAAAGTAGGTGAGGAAGGAATGGCGTTTTACGAGATTTGAGTTATTAGTCTTGAGGTCGAGGGATATAGAATGAAAAGTAATTTTGATAACAGAAAATTACAGAAAATCCAGAATCTAAGTTTTGATCTAAAAGCCCCAAGAGAATGATTACTAAGCTATTTAAATAAAAGATATATGCATAGAAAATATAAAATCCATGAATATCAAAAAATAGAAAGAACTATAACAATCAACAAAGTTAAAGAAAATATAAAGCTTAATTTAATGACAAAAGAAACTATAAATGAAACATTAAATAAAATAAAAAATAACAAAATAAGAGAAAATAAAATATGTATACTTAATGAATCTTAACTACAACCTTAATGAATTTGAGGTATTATCCTAGTGAATCTTAAGTACAACTTTAGTTAACCTTTGGATACTACTTTAAAAAATCAGGTAGTACCTATCAGAAGATCCTAGGCTCGAATGAAAACAGAACTTTAATTTGGCTCTTATAGTTTGAGTTACCTGTCAGGCGGACTAACCCCTCAAAATTTCAACCCTAACCAAACATTCTTTTTTTTTTTTTGAATCGAATGTGATTAAGATGTTAGTTTCTAGAGATTTTGAAGATCTGTTTGGTAAGTAGGAAAGGAAAATATCACATGAAAAAGAAGACAACAAAAACTTGAAAAGAAGACCTGATTTTCATCTACGTCGCCAACATTGCATTTCCATTGTCCTTGAATTTCCTTCATCTTAATGATGAATCAGACCAATTATTCCTTGATTTTCGCTTTATCTGATCCCATGGCCATAATAATCGGACTCCATCTTCCTTCAGATTCATGCGCAAACATGAAAATCGAGGACTGTTACATCGTCTCCGGCGACGACTGCATCGCAGTAAAGAGCGGGTGGGACCAGTACGGCGTCAGCTATTGATGTAGCTCGGCTACGTTTAATAATAAAATTAAAAAAGAGAGTAAATAAAATAAACGGAATGAAATTCTCAAGTTTTCAATATTAATCGAAGTCTCTAAGCAAATAACATAAGGTCTTTGTTATAAGCGCGAGACATAATCAAAAATCATAATAGATAAATCAAAAATCACAATAGATAAATCCAATAAAATTAAATAAACCAGTATGGTAATAAAGTCTTCATTGGACTTGGGCTTCTACCTTATCTCGTTTAGGCCTAGATATGGGCCTGCTCCATACCCCATCATTCACTCTGGGTTGAAAAAGCTCATTTCCGAGTGAAAGGAAGGTGGCGATGGCGATGAAGATAGATGGCGAAGGGTCATTAACTCTGTGTCAGTGGCATGGGGTGAGGTGGCCAGTACCATTTGACCGACTTGATGAAACCCGCCATCTCTAGGCTGCGAACTCGTAAATCGAGGATAGTATCCACTTGATCTCCTTAGAAAATGGTAGCGAAGGCATAGTGGGTCTTGTAGTTGCTAACCGCTAAAATTATTTAGAGAGGCAAAGTAGAAGGCTGAAAGTGCCTCGAGTAAGGTAGCAAGTCCTCTACATTAACCAGGCTAATATCCGTAATAGTTAGGCAAATCGAAGATATGCATTAGATCCATTTCTGAATGATAGAATAGAGTGCGTATGGCTCTTGCATAAGTTGCAGCGTTTTAGGTCGTTCGAGGACGAATGCGAACCATAACATAGTCACCAACATTAAATTCTTTAGATCTACGATGTTACATCGTGACCAGTTTATACTCATCATTACTTAGAAATTTTTACTTTAATCTCGGCGTGTAAAAGTCATGGATGTGTTTTGCAAAGTTTTCTACAGGTTCAGATACACGCATGTGAGGTGGTAAAGGAACAATATCAATAGGTGTGCAGGGTGAGTAACCATTAACAATTTGAAAAAGACTTACCGTTGAGCAGTTACTTGAAATTGTTATAAGCAAACTTCATTTGTTGACAAAATTAAATCGAACACCTTGTTTTATCGACCAAACACCTAAGCATATTGCCGGACTACGATTAACAACCTCGGTTGCCCATCGGTCGAGGATGAAAAGGATGAAAATTTAAGAGTGAGTGCCAAACAATCTCCAAAGGGTTTTCCAAAATAGCTAACAAATTTCACATCACATCGGATACAATGGTGGAAGGCAAGCCAGTGCAGATTTAACAACTTCTCTAAAAAACAATTTAGCAACATGTGAAGCATCATTGGTTTTGTTACATGGAATAAAATGTGTCATCTTAGAAAATCTGTCAACAACAACTAAAATATAATCATGTCCTCTAGCGAGTCTAGGCAATCAAGAACAAAGTCCATATAACATCTTTCAAGGTTCGCGAGAGACAGGTAAAAATTATATAAGCGGTGTTTTGTTTTCTTAGCGTAACTATCGACATGTTCTACATTGTGCAACTATCTAGCAACATCCTTTTAGAAGGCCAATAAAACCTATCTTCAACCAATGCAATAGTTTTATCCCTCCCGAAAATGTCCGGCTAAACCACACACGCATGCATCTCCCCAGGCTAATAAATCCTAAATGATGTTAAATTACGCACAATTTAGTCACTTTAAACAAATGCCCATTTCAACAGGAAGTCCAAATACTCTTGACGGTTACCATTACTAACCTCTCATTATAAATAATGCAAAGTCGGGACATGTAGAATACTCATTTTTTCAATCTATCAAACCCAATGACATGAGCACTCGCGTATACGATGAGTGTAGCAGTTAATCGACTAAGTGCATCGGCCGACTTTGTTTTCAATACCGAAACGATGATTAATCACAAAGAATATTCATTCAAAAATTCCAGCCCACTTAGCATGTTGAGCATTCCAATTTCTTTTGTGAGTTTAAATATCTTAAAGCTTGATGGTCGAAAACACGCAAATTCAGTCGGCAACAAATAAAACCTCCAAACGCGATTCTGCTTATTTATTTCATAAATTCTTTATCATATGTAGAATGTCGTCTTTTAGCGTCATTGAGTTTTCACTAAAAGAAATTTATAAGGTGACCTTCTTGACTCGAACACCGCAATACCTACACGATGCATAAACAGCCTCCAAAACTTTAGTAAAATCGGGATATCTCAAAGCTGGTGCCTCGTCATTGACCTTGAATTTCTCTAAATGCACAGCTACTTCGGCATTAGACCATTGAAACTCCTTATTAACTTTTCGCTTGTTCAGTGATAGGAGCCAATAGTGCTAAATCCCCTTATAAATCTCCTATAAAAAGAAGTCAAACCATGAAAACTACGAGTCTCAATGATAGATTGTAGTTCAGGCCACTCCCTAATAACTCTAACCTTTTCGGGATCAGTCGAAATGTCATGTTCAAACACAATAAAGCCTAAGAAAAGCAGATGTGGTTGCATAAAAGAACACTTCTTAAGGTTAACATAAGCTTGGCTGCATGAAGAGTGATCAAAACCTGTCTTAGGTGTGTTAAATGCTCTTAACTGGATTATTTATAGATGATATAATAAACCAGTAGGCATGAGAAATTTAAATCTCGGTACATTAGGACATGGGTCATAACTCTCATGAAAAATAATTCGATCTCGGATTGAAATTAGGCTCTGATACCAAATTGATGTAACTCGGCTACGTTTAATAATAAAATTAAAAAAGAGAGTAAATAAAATAAACGGAATGAAATTCTCAAGTTTTGATATTAATCGGAAGTCTGCAAAAGCGATAACGTAAGTTGTTGTTATAGCGCGAGCAATAATGCAATGGATAATCAAATCGTAATGGATAAATAAAAATCACAATAGATAAATCGAAATCTTATCGGATAAATCAAAAAATAAATTAAATAAATAATTAATAGTAATAAAAGTCTTCATTGGGCAGGAACTTGCATCTCGTTTAGCAGATATGAGACTCTTTATCTCCCCATCAGCTATGGAGTCCCAACCGTTGGTTTAGTGATCAGAAGACTCATCTGCATCTCCCCCGACAGCGCCGCCATCGCTCTCGGCAGCGAAATGTCCGGCGGGATCAGTAACGTCTGGGCAGAAGACATCGTCGCCATAAATACCCAATCCGGCGTCCGGATCAAGACCGGCGTCGGAAGGGGCGGCTATGTCCGAGACATCTACGCCAGAAACATGACGATGAAGACGATGGTGTACGTCTTCTGGATGACCGGAAATTACGGATCGCATCCCGACGACGGATGGGATCGGAATGCGCTTCCAAGGATTTCTAACATCAATTACCGGGACGTCGTCGCCGAGAATGTGACGTATTCTGCAAGACGTGACGGAATTTCCGGCGGGAAGTTCACCGGAATCTGCATATCGGATGTGAAAATTGGGCTAACGGAGAAGCCGAAGAAACCGCAATGGAACTGTAGTAATGTTGAGGGAGTGACGAGCAATGTGAATCCCCAATCTTGTGATCTGCTGCCGCCGTCGAAGGCGCCGTTGCGGTGTGCTTTCCCGGAATATCGGATCCCCATTGAAAATCTTAAATTGAAGATCTGTTCATACAGTGGATCTGCATCTAATAAGAAGATGTAAGATCTGGCATTTGTAATTTGTGAGAACTGAAAGCTGATCCATACTAGTTTCGGTCGTTTCCGTAAGTAATGTTGTTGTTTCCTTTTCTGTTTAAAAAAAAGATTGCATTTAGCTTACACGAAAGTACAACTGTTTGGTTGACGGGAAAATATGAGGAATGGGGGAGAGTGTAAGCCATGAGTTCTGTTTGTCAACGAAATAATAATATCAGTTATCATCACAAGTCATGAAGTCATGGTTGCTTGCCTTTTTGGCGAAATGTTTTCGTGGTTTCAAAGCTAAAATCATCTTAGAAACTCCTCTAATCCAACCAAGCTTTTGGATTCCAGTATTTTTTACGTCATAATTTTTTTTTAACATAAATAACATTTTTTGTATACGATAATTGTGATGCCCGATTTTTTAAAACGGTAAATAAGTAATTTTTTTTAATGAATAGTATATTAGTAATTCATTAAGAGAACCCTAAGTATAAATATCAAGTAAAATAATAAAAAATATATTATTATTTTTTGGGTTCATCTGTTTCTCTAGGCATAGCCACTCCTAAGCATAACAATTCAAGAAGTAGGGTGGGTTTGAATAAAGTTTTCAAGTGATTTCTCCAAGAAAAAAATAATAATATTGTTAATGGTAATAAATACTGTCATTCTTTTCTAGATTGTCATCTTGTTCAAAAAAGATAATGAGAAAACTTAGAACGTTACATATAGGGTTTAAGAAGCAACTCGAAATATAACATCTTTATTATTTATTTTTCTAGATTTTTTTGGTGTGGATTTTCTAATTTTTCTTAAGTTTAGATCAACCATGAAAAGTCAAATTTAGATTTCACTCTATTTTTTTTAAAAATAAAATAAAATTGGTAGGGGACCATCATATGAGTTTCCGAAAAAAAAAAAAAAAAAAGTAATGGAGTGTAAAAAAAATAAAAGAAAAAAAAATGTAGTAACATACTTTGAGATTGTGAATCAATACAAAAAAAAAAATCTAAAGGGAATCTTGTCATGATTTTTTTGTTGGTGCAATTTAAAAGACAAAAATGGACATTTAGCAAAAGGGGCATATTGTTATGGTTAAAATAAATTAGGTCTAAAAGTCTTTCATAAAATAAGCCAAGAAAACTTAAAGTCTAGGTAATGATTGATATTGGAAAAAAAAAAAGTTTCTAGATATTCCAATTATTAAAAAAAAAACTAAAAAGGTAAAGATTTGATAATAAATTCTTAGAGAAAAATAATAAACAAATATAACAAGTTTGGAAGCTAAAGTTTTATAAATATATATGTATTTGATAAATAATTAAGGATATATTTTTGGCAAATAGATATTTGCTATGATTTGAGAATTTAATTAGATAATAGTGTGATTAAGATAAATATTGAGGGATAATATGATATAAAATATACTTGAAATAATTATTTTTAGTAGAATAGGTGAATTAATTAAGAATATAAAATAAATAAATATTTGAAATCATATTTGAAAGGAATTCAACTTTTATAAAAGTTTTGAAACTCATTAATTAAATTATTAATAGTTAGGATGTTTAAAATATTACTAGAATTAATAATATTGACATTATGACATTGTTAGGATTCTCAAACCTATAATTTTATATGAATAATTAATTATGATAGTTTTTCCTTATTATGCTAGGGTGAAATATTCATTCGATTAACTTTTTCAAGATTCTAAAGTACTCATGTGAGGTAAGAGATATTAATATAGTTTTTGCAAAATAAAATTTTTTATATGTTTTTGTGTAAAGATTATCTATATATTTTTTTCAAAAAATATATTTATTTGTGTTTTATGTAATTTGAATGAGGAAAGTTTGATTTGTTTTATTTATTTGATTGTCCATTAATCAAATAGGGATTTTGCATAAAAATATTTTAAGATTTGATTTGTTTTGTTTATGAAAGAAAATGTATAAATATAATGTTTTGAGATTTGAATATTTGAATGAAATATTTGATTTTTGTTAGTTCGGCCCTGTCAACGAGAATAATAATTGATACTATTTGATCCTTGTTAACGGGAATAATAGTTGACTTTTACATTCCTTGTAACAAATGTAATTGATTTGAACTCCAATCTCTAAGGGTTTCGGTTAGAGATTACTAGTACTAGTAGTATTTGGTTTCGTCCACCTTAAAATGAACAATTGTGGCTCACCACCTATTTGAAAGTCTCACATGGCTGGACACCATTTGATATTTGATAAACTTAGAAAAATATATTTAAAATGTATTTGATTTTGGACTTTGATATGAAAGTGATTGAATCGAAATTTGAAATGAAATTGTTTGAATTGAAATTTGAAATGAAATTGTTTAGATCACATTTGATATGAAACTGATTTGAAATATATTTGAGAATGTTTCGAAAGAAAATTTTGAATGTTCCCTTATTTTGGATCAGTTTTGATGAAAAAGCATCTTATTGTTATATGATTAAGCTTTTGATTCGTGAAATTGTATTAGTATTCTTTATTGAACTTTAAGCCGCTCTTACATTAGTTGTATCTTCGATACATTAAATTGTGATGAGAAACTTGTTAGGATAAGAATCATATCATTATTAGGAATTTGATTTTGGAATTCGTTGTGGACCTTGTTTAGTTGATGAGTCTATGTTCATTTGAATTATTTGTTCTCAAAGTTGGTTAGAATGATATGAATATTTGTGTTGTATCATTTATGTTAATTCATACATGAATGTTATGAGTTAAAGAATTTTTGTTATTATGAAATTTTGGATATGAGAATTGGTGATACAGAAAGTTACGCATTACTTTAAATAGATATTTAGTAATTAGACTCAATTTAGTTATAAGAAAGGTTTATGTCTTCAGCTTTGACTTTGAGCATTTAAACTTAGAGTATGAATTAATGATCGTGCTCTTACATATAACTCAGACTCAGGTCGTGACAATAATTCATTGGTGTGGGTCACAAGCCTTCAGTTCAAAGATTTCAAGCCAACTCAAAATTTGTAAAAAAAAACCTCTCCAAGTTCTTTTTTGAAAAGATGATTAATTATAGATAAAAATGTGATTTGTTATTTCATATATTTACATAAATTTGTTTGTAAAAAAGTATTTACATGTATCATTACAAATAAAAAGGTTATTTTTATAAGAAAATAATAAATATATTTTTATCAAAATGATGGCAAAAATTTGATGATGGGTTTTCCAAAATATTTTAATCAAATCACCGAATTCTGTACAGCCTGAGGGATCTTATTGATAATGTACATTTTAGGGCCAATGAGTAATTGATGATGCACATTTTAGGGTAATGAGTAATTGAGAGGTCGACATTAGTCCAATCATGTATCTATATTTAATATACTGGATTTATTATCCTTTGTATGTAGTTATTTAATATACTGGATTTCTTATCCTTAGTATGTGGTTTTTTTTTTTTTTTTTGAAAAATTAATATTAAAATCATTAACTTTTATGACTTTTACATTTAAATAATTAATAAAAATTTTACCTTATAAATATAACAATTTTTATAAATTTTGTTTTTATATTTTAATAAGACTTGAACAAAGGTGTGACAGAAAATAAATTATTTGATGTTATAATTATAATTAAAATGAAAGTTTATGATATAAAAATAAAATTAATGAAAGTTGTTATATTTAAAAAATAAATTTTTTGTTCATAATTTAAATACAAAAATCATGAAAATTTAGAATTTTAATATTAATTTCTTTTTTTTTTTTACAATTAAATATTTTGTTATGATGTATTAAACCTTCTCCATTAGAGCTTGAACCTATACCCCTCCCCCGTCCATGGGCGTCCTACCTTTTTAGTGGATTTCTTCTCCTTTGTATGTAGCTTTTCCTTAGATTTTGCGCATAAATCTTTTTCCTTGTTTTATCTTTTAACAAAAGAAAATTTTTAAATAATAATACTTTGGCTATGTCAGAATTCCCCCCTTTGCATGTTCATCCCATTTACAGCAGGTTTCCCCCCTTTTCTCTCTCTCTCTCTCCTCTGTTCATCATTGTAATTTACATTTTTTCAGTCATATTCATAGTTATTTTTATTTATGTTTCTTGTTGAACTTGAATTTGCAGCAATGTGATAATTCAATGGCTCACAATCATTGCACCAGTGGATTCCCCTAATACAGATGGAATAAATCCAGGTTTGCTTTTGCTTCCTTCCAATCAGGACTCTTGTTTTTGGATTAAAATCTTTGGACAGTAATCAAAATTGGTTATAGGTTGTTAGGTGTTGGGGTTTTGTCCCAATCATATGGATATTGTCGGCTTTGTAACTATTTATATCCAATGATATAGATATTGTCCACTTTTGAAACCAACACTTTTCCCCTTATCTAATGCGGGTCAAATTGAACAAACAAACACCCTATAAGAGTTCTGGATTAGCTCTAATATCAATTGTATCAACACATACCCGAATATATAGATATGGTATGGTTTGAGCCTAAGGGCTCTCATGACTTTACATGTCAAGGGGGGCAATTCGTGTTTATGGGTCGTGTCAATAAGTATTTGCCAACTTGAATATAACACGAATAATAAATGAGCTAAAAATAATAAATTCAAGCACGATCCAATTAGTAATTCAGTAACACGAAACGTATATCTCATTTATTAATTTGATAATTTAAAATGATATAAATTATAATTCATTCATTAATATTTAATATTTAATGCAAATAACATGTAAAATGAGTTCATCTAGGTTAAATATTAATTAACATAACAATTAAAATGATCAATAAGGTCAAGTCGTATTTATGTGTATTGTATGAGAATATAACTTGGATTTTATTAAACAAATTTATGCGAGTCAGCGAATATGGCCAAGCGATTATCTTTCGAAACTCAAGCGCGCTAAAATCGTGTTAAGCTCGAGTCATGGTCGCGGATCATGTCAAATTTTGATAAGCCTATCTACTGGATTAAAAAGAACCTACAGTGTCGTGTCTAAAAGGTTAAGAGAAACTCATACTTACATTCTATCAAAAACTGATATGGAATGTGACAAAATTCCGGAAGTTTTCTTTTATGTTTTGACATGTTATGACACAAGGGTAACAAAGTTTGATATGTCCATTTTCTGTTTCATGCTCTTCAGATTCATGTCAAAACTTTCTAATTGAAGACTGCTAGATAGTCTCTGGGGATGACTGCACTGCAGTAAAGATTGGATGGGATCGGTATGGGATTAAGTTTGGAATGCCAACCCAAGATTTGATCATCAGAAGGCTCACCTGTATATCCCCTGACAGCGCCGTCATCGCTCTTGGCAGCGAGATGTTTGGCGGGATCAAGAAGGTCCGAGCTGAAAACATTACAGCCATGGATTCCCAGTCTGGTGTAAGGATCAAAACAGCAGTAGGAATAGGAGCGTATGTGAAAGATATCTCTGTCAGAAGAATGAATATCAAGACCATGAAGTAGGTTTTCTGGATGACAGGAGCTTATGGATCACATCCAGGCCATGGTTGGGATCCTAAAGCACTTCCCAAGATTGAAAACATCAATTACAGGGACATGGTGGCTGAGAATGTGACATATTCTGCAAGACTCGATGGGATTTCGGGCGATCCGTTTACTGGAATTTGCATATCAAATGTGAAGATTGGACAGACTGAAGAAAAGCCATTGAAACTGCACTAATGTTGAGGGAGTTTCAAGCCAAGTTACCCCTCCTTGTGATTTTCTGAATCCCTCTGAGAAGGTCTTCAATTGTCCATTCCCTGAAGATAAGCTTCCAATTGAAAATGTTCAGATGAAGATTTGTTCAACTTAATGTTGGAAGATACATTTCAATCAGAAATGAGATGAATAAAAGGGGAAAAAAAAAACAAGATTGCAAGTTTTATCTGAATCATCTACACCTTGCTTTGAATTCTTAAATGAATTGAATTTCTCGTCATTTCAAGTTTTTGCCATTAGCATATCTCAATGATCAATGAACATTAATCACTGCTACATCAAGCATCTCTACATAGTAGTGAGCAAGAAAATTCAATCTCTCCCTCTTTCTTCATTACCTGGCTGTGATTGCTGCTGTTTTCCTCATTCTCTTGGAGATGATCAAAGCAAGAACTCTCTGTTTGTATCTGATCGATCTGTACCATATGAAGAATAAAAAGTGTATGATCAAGTTAAAAGGAAGTGACAAATGATCAAATTCAGGAACAAGTGTTCTTACATCAATGAGCAGCAGGTCTCGCGGCTCGAGCATGTGAATAACATCTCCCATTTGAGGCCTACTTTTGGTGTCTGGATCAACACAACGAAGCGCAATCAAAAGAACCCGTTTGAGTTCAATCGAATAAGGCATTTCAGGCAACTTAGGATCGACGACAAAGTCAAGTTTCCAGTCTGAAATCATGGACTTCACCCACTCAACCAGACATGCCTGAAAGGGAAAAATTCAGTATACTTAATGAAACTGGGGAAAATGAGGCTGCTCAAAACAGTATCCAAGAATTCAATAAGACTAATGAATGACCTCTGATTCAGCTTGTCTGTAATCTATGGCTGTTCTTCCAGAGATAATCTCCATGATAAGAACTCCAAAGCTATAGACATCACTCTTTTCTGTCAAAATTCCAGTTGAAGCATATTCTGGTGCCAAATAACTACAAACAGAATTCTGAATTCTGTTACCAAAACAGCTGAAAATTTGAGATCATCATCCAAGCAAGAAAAATGAACAAGAAGTCACCCTGCTGTGCCTGCTATGCCTGCAACATGAGTTATAACCTGACTCCCCTCATCACCAATCAGATTGGCGAAGCCGAAACCGAATATTTTAGGATTCCATTGTTGATCAAGCACAATGTTGCTGGACCTTATGTCTCCATGAATAATCTTCGGTTCGATATCTTCATGCAGGTATGCCAATCTACAGAAATTTAACTTATTTCCATAAAATCCATGGAAAATAGAAAAAAAGGAATTTGGATTTGAGGATATAGTAACATACCCTTTTGCTATTCCCATGATGATTTTCATCCTATTACCCCATGTTAGTGGGCTAACTGATCCTGCATATGCGTGAAGCCACTGATGCAGATTTCCATTGCCTGTATGATCATACACAAACATCCTAGAACACGGAAATAACCATGTCAAGGGTTTGAATGTCTTGATTTTTTAATGTTCATAAATCCGATTTTCGGTATGGTTTATAAGTATTGTTACCTGTGATCTTCTTCAATGCAGTATCCAATCAACTTGACCAGGTTCTTGTGAGTAGCATGCCCTATTGTCTCCATTTCCACCATAAACTCCTCAGGATTTTCACTGATGATCATCCATAAATTTCATAAATAAACTTGAAGCAATGTTAAGAAGATAATCAAATTTTTGTCCGTAAGATTTCTATTCCAAAACCAATAAAACAAATGAGACTAAAAGTTGCTGAAACATAAACCAATCCTTTAATGCAAGGCTATTTCCATCACCTTTCTTCCTTTGTCCTTGCCTTTTCCGAGAACCAAATTGATTCTAAATGCAAAACTGCAATGTCCCAACTTTTCATCAGATATTATCCGGTTTAGGGTTACAAAAGCACACACCTAGCTTCTCACCAGCCCACCTCAATTTTTTTTTTTTTTATGAAGGGAAACTTCGAAGTCACAAAGGCAATTAGATGATGATCCGTAGTAATCTTCAAAACTAATAGTTGTAACATCTTCAGGGAAATTTGACCTGCAATTTCTTTAGTCTATAATACTACAGACATTTCTAAACTAATAGTTGTAGTATCTTAAGGGAAATTTGACTATCAATTTCTTTAGTCTATAATATTAATACATTTCTTAGCAAGACAATCCACAGTTCTATTTTATTATTTCTCTATATGGCCTACACCCTCAACAGCCCTATAACCTGAACCGGATGATATCGGGTGAAAAGTTGGGTCCTTACAAAAATAATCAAATGGGTACCTCTCAAACACCAAGTCTTTCACAGCAACTTGCTTGTTATCCAACAACATCCCTTGATAAACCACCCAATAGTCCCCACTATCAATCACATTCTCAACAGAAAAACCATTGGTAGCCTCTTCAATTTCTTCAAAACAAAACAACTTCCCCCACCCATGATCCAACGCCACACTCCCCATACTGAATCCCACATCGGAATCATTACTACTCTCAAGATCAGTCGTCCCACTTAACAGCCTTCTCTCCATTTTTCCAATGCTGAAATGGGCTGCATGGGATTTTTTCCTTTTATGGGAAATAAAGCAAAGAGAAAAGAAGATGGTGGAGAGAAGAATGAAGGATAGTGCTAGGGAAATGACAATCAAGATCCATAGTTGGAGGTTGAAGAAATTGGGGAGTTTTTGGGAGAGGAATGAAAGATTCAAGAACATGTTTGAAGGGGAAAAAGATGAAGTTCATACAGATATGAAGACTGATGAGACAGAGTATTATGATTAACAAATAACAACAGATTTAATATGAAAAAATAATTTGATGAGGAGTTTTGTTGGGATTAAGATTTGAGATTGAGATTTAGTAGAAAGTCGTTTGAATAGTTCAAATCTTTAATGCCAGCTCATTTACTTGAGTATCACATTTGCCTTTTTCTTTTTTCTGTTTTCTTTTTTCTTTTTTCTTTTTTCTTTTTCTTTGTAGCTAGTATTATTGAAAAGTAAAAATAAAAAAAACCTTGACATTTTCTTTTCCAATTATTTAATATTGTTACTGAATTAAAACTTGTATCTTATACTTTTTTCTTTTGAAATAACTTGTACTTTATACTTGAGACTTCAGAGGATCAAACAAAATTGTAATATCAAATTTAGACTATATTCTTTTCAAATAAAATGATTTTTAAAAAATTGTTTAAAATTTAGGGTTTTAATAATTTTAATAATTTAAATTTTCAAAAGATTAAGAAATCTTTAAGGATCTGTTATAAGTTTAAAATTAAATAAAAAACAAAACCTTAGTAAACGATTATTTATATCTTAAGGTATATCCCATTGTGATAATTTATTTTTTTTAAAAGGTATTTGAAATTTTTTTTTTAAAAACATATTTTTAAAAGCTGAAAAATCATTTGTAATGTTCTCTGAAAAAAAAAAAACATTGTAAACACATTTACTGGAAAAATAAACGTTACAAGTAAAAATACTATACCTGAAAGAATTAGTAAGGAGATAAAAAGAGTAAATCATGAGATCCTGCTAAAATAAAGAATCTGAATTAGAACTCCCATGAGATAAACTTTTATTCTCATTTCTCAACAAGTAATTCAAACTCAAAGTTTCCAAACATGCCCTAATGTTAATTTTTATAATATTAAAACTACCCTATATAATAGTTTATTAATAGTATAATAAATACATTAGTTAAGATTTTAGCTTAAAGAAAAAAAAGTGAGGGTCTGGCTGTGATATAAATTTCAAAACAATTTCCTTCTCATTGTACAGAACAGAGCTAGGCAAGCCAAATAGGACATGATGGCAGTGAAGAAGGATTCTCAGAGCTCTGAACTTTGTGGTTGTTTGTTTGTCATGTCCAGATAGATCTCCTCTACATGTATGGATTTCATTTAAAGAATGGCATCCGAAGGCAAAGCTGCTCGATGACCCCGTCTTCGAACTGTCTGTTCATCCGATGCAACTTGATTTCAAAGAGCTTCGGCCACAATTTTCCGGTCACTGCAAACAAACAGTTGGTAATATGCAATAAGAAAACTGAAACCAAACCATGAAAACATTGATAATGATACCACTAACATACAAGTTGGAAAATGGGCAACAGGAAATAAAGTAAATGATGAAACTTCAGATATGAAAAAACCATTGTTATGTGAAGATTGAAATAACAGAAGGGAAAAAAGGAATTTTGGAAATGGCACAAGAGGTTGCAATAGAATTGTACTGAAAGGAAGCCCTTGGAGTGTCGTTAGTGGTTACCACTGGTATAAAAAGAGTTTGAAATTATACGAGATGATATTGCAACCTAATCAAAATGAATACAATGTTTCGATGAATGATCATCCTTCCAAAAAATATTTACATTTTTATTTTGGAGGATGATTTTGGAAGTGCCCCCACAGGTTCACTATTAAATATGACATAACGGGGATGATTGTTTAGCAGTGTTGAATAGAGAGCTTACCAAAAATGCGTTTCTTTTCACTATCCCACGCTATGCCGTTTAAAACATCAATCTCCTGGAAGACAGTAAAATTCCTATGTGAGTGAATAAGTGAAGGAGAAGGAAATAAGTAATTTTTCAGTATCAGAGTGACTGTGTGAAGGGAGAGAGAAATGTTAAATGCAGCATCTTTTACATTTTCTTTCTTTTCTCTCTTTCTTCCAAAAGAACTAATCATCTATCTACTTGCTTGTTGGAAGTTGTCTCAAATTCCTAATTAGTTTTGTTAAAAAATATTATTAAAATATTTTTTAAGTTAACATATTATTGTAGTATAAGTTTTCCTTACAGAAGAAGGAAAGTTGGTGCGAATGGCTCTATGAATATTCTAAGTCAAGGGTTGAAAAGTTATGAAATGGAACCGACTGTAAGATGGAAATGGGTTTATAAAGTATATCTGTAATTATTTTAGGTCATGAGGAGAAAAGGTTATAAGATGGAAATAGGATTGTAAAGTGGATCAAAACATGAGGAATAATGGGAGATACCAATGGAGTAAGGGGGCTTAGAGTGTAGATACTAGGAGTAGAGAAACATGAGTTTTTTTTTTTTTTTTGATGGGTAATTTTTTTCTTTTTTCATTCTTTGTCTCCACTGGGGCTCGAATATAGGCCTCAATGGCCATGTGATGTATTGGGAACTCAATATATAGTTCTATCCTCTATAATATTCTTTATGATATGGTGAAATGATTTTCTCTAATCCATGGATGTAAACATGATTCACGAAACCATGTTAAAACCTCATTGTGTGGTTATTCCATCTTTGTGTTCTTAAATTAATATTGTTTCATTAAAGCTTCCAATAGCACAACATGCTTCACAGGCCAAGGCATATTTCTATTAGGGTCTCAATGCTACAATTGTGCAAGGAGAATCAGTCTTAATTGCTTCACAGACTACATTTGCAAAAGGCAAAGCGTTTTTAGTAGGTTTCAATACTTACTCTTGCTCCAGCTTTAGGCAATCTTTCCCTATTAAGGACAAAAAATAAAAAGTGAATTAATCGATTTAAGAAAAGTGAAATAGCGTAACTCTCTGATAATTAACTATCAGCAACTGGTTACAAAGAAAATGGAACATAAAGAAAAACCTTAAATTGTTAAGGAGAATCCATCCACGCACAGTGCTATCTTCAGGTGATATTCTGGCAATGCACTCAGTCTACAAATTAGCAATGCATCGACTTTAGATTTTAGACGTAACCAATGCTACAAAAGAACATTTGTTGATCTATGTTGTATCATCTAATGCATGATAACAAAAAGGAGGGCACAAAAAATTGAATAGTAAAAAACATAAGTAACAAAAATATTTAAACCAGCAACAGGCTAACACAAAGAAGATCTTTCTAAACAGGACTACAGGACACCATATCAATTAAATGAGGCTCATTCAATATAAAACAAACAGGATTGAAAACATCAATATTGCATACAGAGAGGTGTTCCTTTTGTTAAAAAAGAAGGTTAATCATATCAAGGGTCTCCACAGGGTAACATTCATGTGATTTTCTAGCCCTTTTCCCAGTAAAGGCAAAAGAAAAGCCAATGACTTTTCAAGGTCTACAGTAATCTGTCATAAGAAGTAAAATTACAAGATGCAAAACAATACAAACATATATTCCCAAGGTTGATAAGGTGGGAAATAGCTAATGAAGTTGCTATTTTGGAAAATTGGAATTTTTTTACATGATATGGCCCATCACAACTTTACCATCCACAACTGAAGTACTGCAAAAAATACAGAACCCATAAATATACTGTGAAAAGTTGGAGGAAACCTGCCAAACATTTGCCCAAACTTCACCATCTATAAACTCCAGTTCATTGAGGTTGTGTACTTCATGACCTTTGTATTTGACAATATGTTCCCCTATGACTGCATTTGTAATAAAAAATATCATTTTAGACGGAACAAAAATGTAAAATGGCGGGGGGAAAAAAAAAAAAAAAAACCCCACTGAAGGCCCATGTTCCATTCACATGAAGTAGCAAATGTAAAATGTCTAAGATAGAACGCATCACAAGTAATTTAAGAAATTTAACTAGAGCACCCTCCATCCCAAAAAGAGAGGAAAAATTGCAGCCTCTACCTCAGAAATAAATTGTTAGAAAAAAGTGTTGGAAATGACAGAATTAGCATAAATTTAAAAGGACCTTTCATTGATTGAGGATCAATCTGATACAGTGTTGAAGTTCCATCACTTCCAAACAAAACTTCCCCATTAGTTGCCAGTCCCCAACCATCCCGCATATTATGAGTAAACGTCTCAAACTGCACGGAGAATAAAAGGGTGAATGCTGTTACAGATCTTGCCAAGCAACTAATTGGATACTTCATAAACAATGGATCTGATTCCAAAAAAGCACACCGAGAAGAAACAAAATGTAGGCTGTAAAAAGCATGGCAAGACCACATTAGTCATATCATAATGTCCAGGATGTTTTGAAGACCAATGCATCAATGCTGGGACAATAAAACATTAGACATGATAATGGAGTTCTTTTCATGACAAAAGATTCTACAATATTGGAATAAGTAGAAGTCAGTTGTTGCTCTTTCTATTTTCTATAATTCCACTTAATTTAAATCATGAAAGAAACACGCTGCAAATTGACAACCATAACAAAAATAAATAAGTAGATCAGATGAAGCACAAACTTTGCTAAAATCATTCCGATCGTAAATGAAACCAGTTTTCTTCAACCAAGTTACTTGGAACAACCTACAAAAGACACACAAGATTAGTACATTGGAATCAACAGAAAATTTGGATTTCATTCTACTACACTAATTAGCGCAATTAAGAAGCCAAACAAACAAAATACCAAGCATAAAGGAACTGGTTAATCTTACTCGAGGGAAAGCACAAAAGATTAAGCATTAGTAGATTAAGCTTTATAAAAATTTATCCTGTTTCAAATATTTAATGGATTCACATTTAACACCTTAATGTTTTTCATATGGACATTTCTAGCAATTATCACCTTGTCTCACTGAACAAGGCCCCAAACAACACAGGGTCCCAAATTCCCAAGGGGTCAAGAGGCAATTATTGCCTTCTACATCTCCCATGATAATTCTTTTTGTCATTATATGGACTAAGAATGGCTACAAAAGCAAATGGTCTAAGTGCCAAACTGATTAGAATCAATCACACTGAAAGATAGGGAACAAGCTAACTGTAATATAAACAAAAAAGTTCTTATCCAACAGTTCCAACAATATAACCTAAATTGTATTTACTAAATTCGATATATAACAGATTAAAAAGAAGCAACTCCAGATTAACGCTGAACATTTATACACCAACTAATTTTTGAGAATGGAAATTGACTCTGATAATCTTGCAGATTTTGCAGCTCCAACCACAACCCCCCACACCAAATGATAGACAAAAAAAGAACCAACAAAGTGCCAATCCCAAAAGAAGCAAAGTTAATTGTCTCATAATTACAGTTTTATCTCAGTTTGCTAAATCAGCAAGATAACTCAACTGAAACTAGTACGATTTTCAAAAATAATATTTCACAAACCTTTCTCCAAGAAGAGTTAAGCCCTCTCCAAAGTAAGAATTGTCCATTTTCTGAAGAGCCTCAACCTGTACATACAGAGAGAAAGAAACTTTTAGATAAAAACAGCTGGGAAACAGTATATGTTCTCAAGAAATTCTCAGTGACTATAAACATCACAAAAATTATTAATGAAAGGGTTTCTGCTGACGAATATTTTCACCATAGAATCAATAGAATGTCCTTTAAAAAGTTACAATAATTTAGAGTTGTATGTATATTATCAAAAGTAACTTACTTTACAGGATAAAAATAATTTTTTAATCCTACCGCTGACAAGCCCACTTAAAAAGCATAACTATCCATAAACTAAACACTTGAAGCATTAGATGCAGGAAAAATCATTGCTGAGGAGATAACTTAGATCATGATGACAAGCATTGGATTAAATATGGGGCATATGAAACCAAGTTATTCAGTGATAACAATGTAAATGGGCAGCATTTCAAAATTGAAATTTTTTAGACACAAATTTACATGGAAATACTTTTTGGAAGTTTTTCATGCTAAGGTAACAGATAGAAATGGATGTTTACTTGAGCAGATACAAATCATGCACCATTATAAAGCTGTAAAGTGAAATAAAAATGGCGCTACAATGAATGCAGCACACTAGCTCAGAAAAATTTCTATCCCACACATTTATGGAAAAAAGCCAATAGATAGACATGAAATATAGTGCACAGTAATCATCCCTAGGGACACAATAAAGTGGACAAAAAATTTGTGGGAATTGATAGTTCCAGCAAAAACCAGCAAAGAGCATTGAGAATCTACATATCAAGTATAATTTAGTATCCTATTAGCCTACAAACAACTCTATAATTTTGCGCTTCTAGTTCTAAAATTGATAATTTATCAATCTGGCTGTGCTATACACATAAATCAAGATTTGTGATAATAGATTCAGAGTCATTCTTATTACCATGTGTTGAGAGAAAAGGAATACTCTAATTCTCATTAAATTACAAAGGAGGAAACATACATATTTAGACTCTAGTGTTAGGGCAAAAAAGGAAACAAAGTTAGAGTCTAATTAGGAGACTAAAGAGAGAAGGAAAAGAATCCTAAATGGATTAGGAAACTAATCGCCAACACTCTCTCAAGCCGGGAGCATATAGGTCAAAAGCACCAAGCTTGTCATACATATCTTTGTATCGAGGACCTCTAAAGTCTTAGTGAAGATATTTCAGTTGGTCATTAAAGAGTTGACAAAACTAGTAGTCATGCCTCGATGCAATGCCTACCGATAAATGTGATGCCGATGAGCTTGGTCCTCTCATGGGAAACTGGGTTAGATGAAATATGCAAGGCAGTTTGATTATCACATATAAGCTTCATCTATTCATCCTTCCCAAATCTTAGCTCTTGGAGGAGATGCTTCAACCATATGAGTTCACATGTTGCTAAGGTCATAGCTCGATGCTTGGCTTGACACTAGATACGGCTACTACATCTTGTTTTTGCGCCGGGATGCGGGTTACCTCGATGCACGCCTGATACTGTAATATTAGGCGTCTATCTTTGGATGAGCACTGCGATCTGCGCATCCTTTTGTAGTATGATTTGGGTATGACTTTCTGATACCATCTGACACCCCTTGACACTAGTATTATTTTGGTATAGCGAATACGGCGTAGCATCCCAATGGCTATCACAAGGTGATTGTAGGAACTAACTAACTACGCTCACAGGAAAAGAAATGTCAAGCTGAGTGATTGTGAAATAGTTCAATTTACCTACAAGTTGTTGATATCTCCCTTTTAGAAATACCAAATAAAGCGTTCCCGGAGCGATACAAGTTTGACATTTGGATCCATAAGAGTGTCTACACGCTTACGATACACATACCCGAGTGTACGCGCTTGATATATCAAATAACTACTTGAAATTAAGTGAGCTACCTCGATACCTAAATGAGTTTCCCAAGAGTCTTTTGTCTGAAAGTGGTGAAGAGGTGTTATTTAAGTTCTGAATACCATCTGATCATTTCACTTATGTGTGATATCATCCCATGTAATCAATTAAATCTGATGTCTAGTAGAGGTATGAAGATAAAAAACGGAATGGTCTGTTGTACTTCGAATCATGCCAAACTCTTGAACCACTGAGCTAAACCAACTAAACTAAGCTCGAGGAGACTGTTTCAGATCATAGAAGGAACGACATAGCTTGCATATCAAACCGGCCTCCCCCTAAGCAACAAAACAAGGCAGTTGCTCCATATAGACCTCCTCGGCGAGATCACCATGAAGGAAGGCATTCTTGATATCCAACTGAAAAATGGGCCATGAACGCATAGCAGCCATAGAAAGAAGCAAGCGAACAGAGGCAATCTTGTCTATCGGAGAAAAAGTATCATAATAGTCCAAGCCATATTGTTGAGTGTACCCCTTGGCAACCAAACGGGTCTTAAGACGATCAACCTGGTCATCAGGTCCCACCTTCATTGTATAAACCCAACGACAACCAACAGGAGACTTGCCAGGAGGAAGAGAGACAAGCTCCTATGTGCCATTGGAGTAAAGAGCATCCATTTCCTCAGTCATTGCCTGTTTCCAACCCGGATGAGAGAGAGCCTTACTAGTGCTTTTAGGGGTGGAGACATAAGACAAGGTGGAAACAAAGGCAAAGTAGGGTAAATATAAACGGTGAAAATTGAGAAAATTATAAACAGGATATGGGTTAGAAGTAAAGCGAGTACCTTTCCAAATGGCAATAGGTAGATCATCAAAAGGTTGCGAAACCGGAGTAGGAGATGACCGTGGCATAGAAGATAATTCAACAAGAGGCCCTGTAGGAGGACGAGGACGACAAGTATAAACTTGAAGTGGTCGAGTCACAGCATCCATAGGTGAAGAAGGGAAATATGGAGATGGTAAGACAAGAGGAATAGATAAGACATCCGAAACAGGAGGACGCGCTGCAGAGGAGAAGAAGGAGGAATCCTTAAAGAATGTGACATCATCAAAGATGAAGTAGCAATTAATGTCGGGAGAATAACAACGATAATGAAGGCGAGAATAACCCAAGAAGACACACTTCGTGGCTTTGGCTGAGAGTTTGTCTTGCCTAGGAGTAAGAATATGAAACAGAAACAAACCTGACCAAAGACCTTGAGGAGGGAGCAAAGAGAATGATTAGATAGCAAGGCAGGAATGAGGATCGATGATCTGAAAACAAATGATGGCATACGATTAATCCAAATAATATACGTAAGATAGCATCCCTGGCATTGAGGAACCTTGTGATGAAGGAGGAGAGTGTGGAGTTGTCTCCAACTAAATGGCGGTTGCTACGAGCATTGTTTCGAATTACGTTGGGGAGTGTAAGCATAAGAGGATTGGTGAAGAATCCCATGCGAAGACATATAAGAAGAGCATGGCATAGAGAAATATTCTTTTACATTATCACTTCTTAAAATACGAATAGACGTAACGAATTGACTGCGAATTTTAGCATGAAATTTTTTAAAGAAAGAAATAACTCAACTCGAGTTTTCATTAAAAAAAACCAAATACATCGAGAATAATCGTCTATAAAAGTAACAAAGTAACGAAATCCTAAAGTAGATGCAAACCTAGAAGGACCCCAAACATCAATGTGGACAAGCTCAAAATGAGACTTTATCCGAGGATCTAAACGCTTTGGGAATGAGACACGAGTATGTTTCCCAAATTGACATGATTCACACTCGAATGAGCTAAACCAAAATGAGAATCAGCACGAAACTTGGAGAGGCTTGGATGGCCAGAGATGGTATGAAGGAAGAGCTTATGGAAGTGCGGCTTGATGGAGCAATGAGCTCGGGTGAGACCTTGTGACTCATGTCTATGTCAATCGTCTTCCCAGGTACTCCGATCTGCAAGGTTCTGAGTTGTGTGAAAAGTAAGTACCTGATGAAGGTGGTAAATGCTACTTGTGGAAATAAGATTAAAGGAAGAAATAGAAAACATAAAGTAGAGGTAAGGGTCGAGGAAGGGAGGAGAAGTCGAACCCAATTAACTTGCAGCTATGGTTTGAGAACCATTAGCTAAGGTAATAATGGGTAAAGGAGATGGAAAGGTAAGAGAAAAAAAAATGTCTTTATTACTAGAGATATGATCAAAGGCTCCAATATCCAGGATCCAAGGTGCAGATAAATGTGTAAAGCAAGCAGAGACATTACCGGTCTAGGCAACAAAAACAATAAAGGAAGATTTGGTTGCTTGAGTGAGACGAAGGTACTCCTCATATTCACCGGGCGTAAGAATGACACCCTGAGGTGTGGATGAGCTCCCTGAGACGAAGCTCGAACTCGCTGAATGATCAAAAGTCTGAGCCAAATGAGTAGTATGGGGAGGTCGGCCATGTAACTAATAGCATCAATCCAACCCTATGACAGTATGTGCATTGAGGACGTTGTCCTCTACCTCGGTTGCTACCACGTCCACCTTTGGAATCATTTCGAGAATGAGACTAAGAGACAGACCATCACAGAAGTGTCCAGTGTAATCTCAGATCGCATGGATTGAGTGGCAATGGAGGTATAGCGAAGTAACCGAGCAAGAGCCTCATCAAAGTTTGGAATAACTACTCTAGTAAGTATTTGTTCCCAGAAGTTCTCAAAATCTGACCCGAGGTTAAGCAGAAGAATGATCATAAAGACTCGATCCATCTATAATTGTGAAGTCTCAGCATTAGTAGACATTGGTAAGATAGATACAAGTTCATCCTTAAGGGCAGACATTCGTCCACCATAAGAAGATATATTCATACTGAGCTGTTTCAAATTAGTAATGGAGAATATTACCCGGTAGAGAAGTTGAATATCATTAGTGTATGGTCTCTTCACCTGATTCTAGTGAGTGTAGCAAGTTTTATAGGCCTTAATATTATATAGAGTCTTTGCATCAATAGATTGCCAAAGAATATTGCATAGTAAAGCATCGATTTTTTCGCGAAATACGTTTATCTTCGAGAACATGTGTGATAGTAAGATGATCGCCATGGCCAGGTACAAATAAACCAAGGTCCTGAGTCGCCATGGCGATAATTTCGCCCCAGTGAATTCATCGAGGTAATCATAGGAGTTCGGATACAAAATAATTAAAAAGTCTAACCTTTTGACCATAAGGCGTCTTTTCAGCCATAGAGACGCCTTTTTCGATACATAGAGATGATGTCAGAGAAGAAGGTCAATAGAATCAGCGAAACAACTCCGAGGTCACGAGGTGTCGTAGAGCTTGAGAAAACAAAAGAAGGTCGAGGCTGTGAATAGCTGAGCTTGATCATCAAAAGAGAAAAAGGAAATGAGGCTTTCCGATGTGGCGGGCGCATAGAGTGGCTAGATAGGCTCATCGGCCGAAGCGACCTTTGTTGGAGGAGCGCGTGTGAGAAGCAGTGCCTGGCATCAACAGCGTGAATTTGTCGGGCCCGGAATCGATGCGTGTCGGCATGTGGAGAAGTGTTTTCCAGCGAGGCTTCTACCAAAGGGTAGATCGGAGAGAGACGCTCTAGTTGGTGTGCTCATCATCTGGAATGGAGGTCGCCGAAAAAAGTTGTCGGCGGCAAGGTGTTCCGACGGCGGTTGTGGCTTTCATGAGGCTTCGTGACGACTATAACACGATCGGAGTGTGACACAGTCATTGGATGGTTTGCCGGAATTGACCACATAGCGAAACCCTAACCCTAGTATTCTCAAACTCTTATATGGCTTGGATACCATGTTGAGAGAAAATGAATACTTTGATTCTCATTAAATTACAAAGGAGGAAACATACATATTTATACTCTAGTGTTATGGCAAAAAAGGAAACAAAGTTAGAGTCTAATTAAGAGACTAAAGAGAGAAGGAAAAGAATCCTAAATGGATTAGGAGACTAATCCTTAACACCATGAAATAGAATTTACTCTCCTTCGACATTATGTCACCAATACATTTAAGTGAACAAACAATTTTTTCACAAGTATAGATATTTTTATGAACCAGATCAATGTAAAACATATTTTTATGACAAGTAAAGAACCATGAAAGAGGTTGATCTCTACCTTCCCAGTCTGAAGAGCGACCTTCCGAACTGATGACTGAAATAATAAGTATAAGAAGGTCAGGTGAGGAAAGACAAAAATCAAATGCTAAATACTTGGGGATCAAGCCAAAACATGCAAACTATTTCAGAAAAATTACAACAGCAAATAACTGTGGGAATAAACTGCAAAATCAGGCTGCCGAACTGCAGCCATAAGGTCTAGAGCATAGAACGATGAAGGGATTATAGATATAAATTCTATGAATTACATAAGAATAAAATGAGAAGACAAAAATCATTAAATTCTAGTTTCAATTAAGGCTATCAAACCAATATGAAGGCTTGATCTTTCACTCATAATTCACGTTGCAGCTCCTAGGGCTCAATCTACTTCATTATAGATTTTTTCTTTTTTTTTTCTGAGTAGTAGTCTACTTCATTATAGAATAGAGCAGCAACAATCAAATTCCAGATAAAGTAAAATTTTGTGATCCTCATTAAGAATACAAAATTTTAAGAAAAGGAAGCCACCTTATGAAAGAGTGAAGAGTAGGAAATGGACTTCCGAAATTTTTGTGTAAGTTACTTTAAATACAAATGAAAATCATCCATATCAGATCCTAACTACAGGCCTTTAGAGCTGCATTATTGCTCACTAGGACATGACAACAAATAAAGTAAAATCCCTCTTCTTTATATTAAAACACCCACATGAGTAATGAGAATGTAGTCCTAATTTTGAGCACTTGTCACTTTAGAGGAGCTAGACATATTGGAATCCAATGGAAAAAAAATACTAGGGAAGTATATAAGGTGGTTTTAATGATTCCAATCGTTTGAGATCCGAACAAAGAAATGCGGCAATAACTTGCCTATTAAAAGGAGAAAATAAAAAATGCAGCTATAAACCACCTAGAACCTTGTGCCACAACCTATTAAGGAGATAACAACATATAGACTATCCAGTCATTATGGAAAAAGCATAAGCCTTTAAGCCTACAACAAAATGTCAAAAGGTTGTGGAAGTTGACATATTGCAAATGTTACATCACAAGTTATTCACAGATGACTGGGTTTCGTATTCCTCAAAGAAATAATGGCAAAGTCCGAAATGTTTTTTTCAGACCAAAAGAATGTAGACAACAAGATTTGGGCACCAAAACCCCAGTGTGTATCATAACAAAAAGGGTTAAAAGAAAAAGGTAATAAATAAATCACAAAACAAACTCACCCTTTCATATAGACCAGTTGATTCAAACAAGGTATCATTCCCTCCATATAAAAGCCCCTGAAAGCAAACAAGCTTTGAAAAAACACCAACTAAACAGAGCATGTATGCAATTTGAATTCCGTGCAGGGAAAGAAAACCTGGATCTAAAACTGTTCTGCAAAGCAATTTCAACAGGTCTCTCTTACTCTCTCTCATTATATAAGCTACATTGCGCACTGTGGTGCTACTGAGACGCTGATCATTGAGATGAAATGGGAACAGACAACCCCTTTTTAACATCTTAAAGATAGGAGAATTTTGTTGGTTTTCGTTTCTCCTAAAGGTGATGAAATAAAGAAGTTCCTCATCATATATTCAATACCATACGAGCTGTTCAAAAATCAAATAAATTCCAGTCTCTATATCTCCTACGTAGCGCCCACTTCGACTGAATGGTACCATCACTCCGACTAAATTCCAATCCTCAGACCATAAAATCAAGGAATAACCAAAATCCATCATACCATATACAAGTTACAAAGCATCGACATTTCAAGATTAAATTACAACATCCCAAAACCATCCCAAAAAACCCAGATAATTAAATAAAAAAATAACCTAAATTACTCAAGATTAGTTTTCAAAAACCCATAAATCGAATATTTTAATTAATTAGAGAGAGAATAAATCATATCCTTACTCGATCACAACACTCACAGAAGACTAGATAGCCAAATCAGCAAAGAACCCACAAAAACCCGAGAACAGAATACAAAAATCAACAAAAGGGATTACCTGAGTAAACGCATATGGGTCGTGATGAAACTCATTGACGACTTCAACTGAATAAACTTGAGTTGAATCTGGGCTGAATCGGAGCTTGTTCAGAGTCTTTGACGGTAAGACAAAAAAGATAATTACAGATGAGGCCACTAAAAGAGAAATTAAAATATAAATTTTAGTGTAACTGAGGGGAGAATACTTTAAAGCCATGGGAGGGTAGAGTTTGAGATCGGATTTCCTCTTCTTCTTCAGTGACCTACCCGCCATCAACGCCCAGTTCCAAATGGCATGCGGACTGAAAAGAAAAAAAAAAGTATTAAAATAAGGGCCCATGTTAGGTGGAACCGGAATTAAAAATTTTCATTTTTTTGAAAACTATAAAAATTCACTAAACTTTAAAATAACTTTTGAAACTAACTACTATGACTTTTTTTTACATATTTTAAATAAAAATATTCCATGATATTGTAAAATAATCATTTCTTTTATAAGACATATATGAATACATAAAAGCACGAAAGATATTTTTATCTAAACAAAGTTATTTTTCAAGTAAAAAAACATGGAAAATGATAGATTTATAAATTTTGATTTATTTGATGTTTTTTAACCAAAATTTTTTATTAAAATATATTATGAAAATCAATTTTAGAAATTTAATCTGAGGTTAATTTTGGTTTTATTTATTATTCTATTACTGTAAAATAAATAATATATTGAAGGAAATAGTTTATAAATACATGAAATAAAAAAAAATGTATTTTTATCCAAAATAGGTCAAAGACAAAACATGGGAAGATTCACAAATCTTTTAACCAATTTTTTTTTGTTCACTTTATTACAAATAAAACAAAAAAAAAAAAAAAAGAATCGCCAAATTACATGATTGGAATAAGTTGTTCAACAACAAGTATCATATGGTCGTGGCAAAGGGCGTTATTTAATGATTACTAATAGAAATCCAGTGCATTGGAGCATCCTCTTTTCGTAGGTGTGGGGGATCGTCATGCGTGGTGTGTGTGGTAAAAGTAAAGCCTTACAGAACTTCATCAATCCAAGAAACAAAGTGTTTATTTCTGTTTTGTTTCACATGGTGAATGATTATCAGACACTTAACTGAAAGATTCAAATCTTTTAAATATATACATATAAAAATATGGATAAAATCAAGATTCTAAAACTGTGATCCGGAACCAACCACCTACCCAATCGATCAGATCGCCGACCATGACCTTTTTATCCCTGCTAACTGGATTTGACCATTGGCTTAACCTAAACTTAATCTAATAACTTTTTCGATTTAATCACCAGTCCAATTTTTAAAATATTTGATAAAATACGATAATTTGTAAGACAAGTTAAGCTTCCCACATGGCGGAGTTCTTATACAGTTCTTATTTCTAAAAGGGTGATTTTATTAAATTTTTTGTATGATTTTCATGAAAATAATTTTTTTTTTTTTTTGTTACAAAAATAACCAATTTTTAAGAGGCAATATAAATACATGAAAAAAAAGGACATTTCTATCTATAATAAGTTATTTTTTAAGAAAAAAAAATGAAAAATATTAGATTATATTTAATTTCTTTTAACCAAATATTTCTTTCTAAAAACCACTTTAAACTTATGCACCAAATTAGAACCTCCGATTATGAGGCCCATTCTATGGAAAGAGGGAGGCTTCCCTCCCTAGTCCCTTCCTCACTTCCTATATCGAACAAAGCCACCAAAAAATAAAATATCCCCGTCTATAGACATTTCTTAAAATATAAAAGAAATCATTTTCCTTTTATATAAAAGAAAGAAAATAAAAATACAACTTTTCTTAGAAATTATTGAGGAAAATAAGAGTTAATGAAATAAAAGTCTATATATATATATATATATATATATATATATATATACTTTTTATCCCTTTATATTCTTTTTTTTAAAGAATAAATTTATTGATTCAAATGGTTAATAGCAAAAAAAATGGACTTAAGACTTACACATTTTATGATCCAAAAAAGTTTAGAATATTTAAGTTTTCATATCTATAGCATACCGACGAATATGATATAATTACATTTTTTCGATCAAATTTTCATTACGAACCTACCAACACGAACCCAGTACAAGAATTAATCATTAACAAATGCCACAATTACTGACAATGTTTCAACACAAAATGACGCTACATCGGGCCAGAACAAAATACTACAAAAAAGATAAAAGGAAACTGAATCGAGATTAGATAATTTATTAGAAAAAAAAACTTATATGAAGAAAGCGGTGGAATTAATGATTTGAGCAAAATAATAAAAAAATCACTCTTTTCATTGCCGAAAGATAAAAGGTTTGGATTGATTAAAGGGGCTTTTAGTGAAACCAATTTCAAATTTTTTTGGTATACTCCCATATTCTCCATGGAATTTAATTTCAGGACAATAAAATAGGATTAGATCATCTCATCCCATACCTGCCCTTCTTATTTTAACGGTATGCTCATAAATATCTTTATAAAATCGCAACTAATAATATTGTTTTGTGTCCTAATCTCCTTTTTATATTTGGGTTATATAAATTTATTTTGTTATTTGTATTTTCATCTAATGGTTCAGATTTCAGAGTTACGGGTCAAATTAATCTTTCTTAAAAATCTTTAAAAGTAAATATACCTTTTCCAAACTTATTTTTAAACCAACGCTTTTTTTTTTTTTTTTTTCTCCATGACAAACCCTAAGAAAATGCCTGACCATTTCTCCTTTCAAGCACCCTCTCTCGCTCTCGCACCATAAGTACCTTTTGCTATCTCTGAAAACCCTAAGCATCCTTCATCCTTCCCATACGTCTCGTAGTGAGAGATAATGTGAAGTTAACTTGGAGGGCTCAAAAATATGGAGTAAGAGTTTCTCTTATCTTTTCATTTTCTTTTGTTTATTTCTAACTCTTTCTTTCTTTTTAAACCGTTTAGTGAGCTTGGGAAAATGGGAGTTCATCCAGCTCCACTGACCAATGCCAAATCCTCTCCCTCCATTGAAGCGATCACATAAGATTCAGGCAGCAGGTGCTTCCTTCTTCTTCTTCTACAAAGCAAATCAGGGAATCGGCGGTGACTCCGGCCCATTGCGCCATTCAACGGCTGGGTTTGCTGGTGTTCTTCGATGACATCATGAAGCCAAGGCTTTAAGAAGATGTTTTGTGTTTGCGTGAATCAAAATGGAAGCAAAAACCAAAGTTGTTATAACGTTGAAGAAACGACTTCTAGGAGTTGGACTAACAACATCACAGAAATAAGAGCCCGAACGAGATATAAATTCAAGATGAGCATCAAGCGAATCGTTAAAGCCAAAGTGCCGAATTAAAACTACCGTTTTATTGTTTAGCCATACATGCATTGATCGATGCGACAATCTCCAGCATCCTCCTTCGACACAAAGATGCCAAGATTATTGTGTTTCAAATAACTGGAATCTGAAATCCAGAGTCTCCACAACATATCGTTTTGGAAATTCTTGACGGAAACCGAGAATTTCACTTTTCTCATATCGAATTCTAGAAACAAAGCAGAAGAAAGAAATAGGCCGAATCCGATTACCACCCGAAGTCGCCAGTTGAAAAAGTGCTTAGTGGGTCCGTTTGGTGAGGATTCGAGTTTGTTGTCTGAGAGGAGACCTAGCAGTGACGGAAGAGTCAGGTCAGTTTAAGCCCTGGAGGCGGAAAGGCTTTTTGGGTTTGAAATATGGTGTAGGAAGTAAATTGTAAACACAAAGATGCGATTACCCACCTGCAGTATTTTGGTTTTAAGAAGGGGTTTCTCTCAATTAGTTTTTAGAATTTTTTTTTTAGAAAGAGGTTTAGAAAAGATTGGAGTTTTCTCATGGCCATTAAAATAACATATTTTTTTTTGTTTGTATCATTGAGGAAGCCAAATGGAAACTTTTTATTTTTTTCTTTTTTGCTGGGTTTTGTTTATTTAAATTTTTTTTTTTTTTGAAGAGTTTCTGATTCGTCATTGGACCTGAACTCTCACGCTGTGATCAGTGTCAGAGTGGCCACTATTTTGGTTTCTTCTTGAGAAGAAGTTCAAAGGTTAATACTTTGTGCCCAGGAGTGGTTGCATCAAATGTTTAGTGCTTAGTATCAAAATTTATTTCTGTTTCTTGCTTTTTGTAGGAGAAAAAGCAATTTCCTTTATTTTATGGTATGAAATGCAAGTAAAACTTTTAGATAAAAAGAAAATAAGAAAAAAACACTCTTTGAGAAATAAGCTGACCCCACATTTTAGCTAGAGTTTAAAAAAAACTGGGGATCCTATTTATTCATGGAGACTTAAAGAATGTGGGACTTGCTCCTAGGACTTAGAAAAAACTTTGGAAGGGGATCTTGTTTATTTAAAGCGTCTATTTATTGCTTAAACGATACTTCAGAACATGGTTTGGAAATTTTTATTAGATCTATTCGAAGAGAGGGTGTTTTAAAGTCGGACGATCTTTATTTTTATTTTTATTTTTTGGTAAGCATTGAATAAATTAAAGTTATTATTCAGTAGTATTATCTTAATGATATTATGATGATGGAGTGTGTTTTGAAGTGGAGATAATTAAAGGTACCTTGTGAATTTGAGATAAAAAAGTTTGAGGAAACGATAATTTCAATTCTTAAAAAGTATGAGGTATGAATCATTTGATAAGTACTTATAACAAAAGAACATATAATAACTTCCATATTACTTGGATTTGTGAAACATGAACAAAAAGACCCTTAGGTGTTTGGGAAGTATTTGACGCTGACCCTATTCATAATGAAGGTACTTGAATTTTTAGAAGATAATATATAAGCTGCATCAAAGTGCACACAACATAATGTAAGATTAGAAAAGTCATTAGTTTCAAAAGTCAAATTTTCATTCAAAATACTTTCTGTTTTTCCTTTTCCCACTGTAGTTTATTTGGCACAATAAAATTTGGCTAGAAAGTGGGAAAGTGATAGGATTAGTGTAGTGTATGGGTCTTCATTTAATGATGTGACTCAATTCTTTTTCCATACACTTTATAAACATAATCTATTTACTTGATTTGTTAAAATCTATTTGAAAACTTGTCGCAATCATTACTAAATCACTCTCGCTTTTCTGTGTAAAATTATTATTCATATTAAGAAAAATTTGTTTATATTTGAATATTAGTTGTGCTCATTTATTTGTTTTGGGTTTTGTTGATTAAGCTTATTGTTGATCATTTTATTATTATTTGTAGAAGGCAAATATGTTGCAGTTCTCATTGTGGATAATATTATGTTATTGGAATGGAACAATTTTGAGAATGGCTCGGTGAGATATATCGGAAAGGATGTGGAGGTTGTACCATAGTGTACCTGTTTCAGCGACTTTATTTATGAATTGTTGATCATGATATATGATATTTTTGGGTGTTGGCAGCGAAGAATCTCGGTGATATTAAAATGTCATTATCCATCTGGAGTAAACAAATTTCAACCACTAGTGGTTAGAAATGATCAAACGTTATATACGATATGGTAGCGGTGTCATTGGGAATTTACCGATGAATTATTATATATATACCAGTGTCATTTGAATATTGAAAATGATCATTCCATCGTTTATCACATAAGCGATATTACATTAGTGATGAAATGAGTAGAAGACAAAGGAAGATGACATACGTGATGCTTAAGTCGTACTGATGAGGTTATTTTGCCTATAATGAGTATGGATGAATGTTTGACAACCGAAGAGGAAAGAAGCTGATTTGATGTTGAGTCAAACAGGTTATGGAATCTAAAAGTACAAGATCCGTGAACTTTGAAGTTCAGTGCTAGGTCAGTGATCTGTGTTGAAGTGAGGTTGAAAATACATCACCAGTTGTCACCCATGGAACCGTCAATATCCTTCATGACAGTGAGCCAACAGTTGCCTCTTTCATCACCATATGCCACCTACACCACAATTTTTAATGGATGGGTAATTCTAATTGTGGTATAAGTGAGTTCCCAGGACTGTAGAAAAGCCCAACACAGGAAATGTGGGTGGAGAGTTGTCAATTGGCCGGATATTTCCCTCAGCCCATATTGCAGCATGTTGTAAAGATGTAATTGTGAGGTCCACCATGAGTTTTAATGTTTGCAAATCAAATCACAAATGTATTGGTTCTCAAAATGTAAAAAAGCGAAATCAATTGTCGATGACTGAAATTTGATGATGTGAAGATACAGCCCATGTTTAAAGTCTCATAAGTATCTTGATCTCATATATGATAAATCATGCATTGATAAGATAAGTACTTAGTTAAGGTTAAGCTTTCAGCATAAGGTTGGTTGAAACATTGGAGCAAGCCTGAAAATGAGCCTATACCGTTGCTATGATCGCTGTCAAAATTCAACACGACACGATTAACTTGCTGTTCAAACAAGGTTTGAACAGAGACTAAGAGTTTGGGTGTCAGCAGATTAACGTTTAGCAGTTTAATAAGCGAGTCGTGTTCGGGTGAGACATGCTAACCACATAACCCGTTAGTTTAACATTGTTTCCCTCTTTGCCATTTGTTGAGGTGCAGCGACTAGGCTGTCAAATTCAGCGTTGCGATTAATGAGCCGATTAACGTTTGCAGTTAGCGGGTTTGGGTGAGGACCCCTAGGCGAGTTCGGGGTGATGGCAGTTAACCCATTTAACCGTTTAATCGCGGATTGCGTGTTCGAGGGTTTACATGTTTTCACTAGTTTAACGTAACCTTTTAGCCCAATGCGACCGTTTGACATACCGGCTATGATTGCATTTGTTGTTGTAGAACAATTTGGTTAATATCCCATTTCATATCAAAAATGATGAAAGCAAAAGAAAGCAATGGCGCGATTATTTGTTGATTGATATCAAGTCGCCATCTCTCTGGGGAGTTACTGTTTTCGCGCTGAAACAGTCAAATCCTGGATGCTGTGTATCGCCAAGGAACGATTGCCGACGAGCCCGGCTGAAGAAGACACTTTCGTAGTGTTTTTTGGGCGTTCTCTCCATCATTCAGGCTTTGCAGCAGCCGACCAGCGTATTGATGGAACATATGTATGGGAGAAAATGCAAAGGGACACGTGAGTGATTGCTATGGGTTGTGATGGTAATAATCGATTATTTCCTCTTGCTTTTTTGCAGTGAAAATCTGAATGGATTGGGAGTTGGTTTTGTGCCATTAGGGGGTTCACGGTGTGACCACGAAAAGGAGAGGAAACATGTTTGATCATCTGATGGTAATCTGACATCATAAATTCTTGTGATGACACTCATTGGGATGGATGAGCTGGGTGTATCATAAGACCAGTATCCGTCGTTGGCCGGGTAACCTAACACCGGGTTCAACATAAGACTTTAAAGGATCCTCTTGTGTAGGGTGTTTGCAATGGAAACAAAGTTGAGTTGCGCTCATGGATCTGATTGAGCGGATAAATGTTGGTGCTAGAGTGGATTGGGCGAGTTCCTCTTGAAAAATATGGGCTGCATGATGAGAGGAGATATGGGATTATGACAGCTAACATGTACGAGTTTTTAATGGTGTCACTTAAAGGTGCAGCCAGCACCAATAACAGCTTTGGTCCGTGTAACTTTTATCGGGTTAATAACTACTTCACCACGGTCCAGTGAGCATGAGGTGAAGCGAGCTGCTTCACAGTGAAGAATTCATTCCATATATTGTGACCAAATAAAGGCTAAGGTTGTTAAAGGAACAGTTGCATGGTGCTTTGTATGATCATGTGCAAGGACTTTGCACTCATGTTAAAACAAGAGCTTTGTTATTTGAAGATAATCTGTAGAAGGCCTGCGCCATCGTGATAACCTTCAGGGCGGGTCCTTTACACATGTACCAAAACTCTTTTGTTGAACTCCATGTTTCACATGATTCTGGCTGTATGGAGTATAGTTCAGGTTTAGATCTGACATGTGTGGGATATTACCACTATAAAATCATTTATTTACCTTAGACATATCACATGTAGGAGCATAAGTGGAGGGATGTATCAAAGTGTGTGAATCAGCTCTCTCAGTATATCATGGGCATTCTCTGGAGATGGAGTTTGATGACAGCGAATAAGCAAAAAGGTTTGTGGTAAATCTTAATTTTACAGGAATATTCGTGATGCATGATGTTTGATGTATTGACAATGATGTGGTTAAAGCATATATACATGCTAAGAACTGAGGAATATAACAATTATTGGCGACCATAGATGATCTGTACTAGCATCACTCTTAGGAGATTTTTGTTTAATTGATCAAGATATTTGGCGAATAATGTCACCACTAATATTTTTTGATATTGTTGAGTGGCATCGTCCTGAGCGTGTGTTACGACAATTTGGACTTATGCAGGGTATTCCACCGACATGCTCCATAGATATTGAGCTTCACTCCACAGATCGACGTGGTCGACCTCAGCATGATTGGAGGTTGCATCATGAACATTATGTGGAATTATGGAATACTAGGACGAGCGATCGCCACCGGCAGATCCTATGTAGCCTCATATAGACTATCATGCTCCATACATGATATGGTATCGTCAGACACACGCCGCTTTATCACCCTACGACTGGGCTGACCTATGCGATACCGTAGCTACGCCTTATCTACTACCCACCGTTTGTAATACTTTAATGTTATTTATGGTTGCAAATAATATTTATTTTAACAACAAATTATATACATTTCAGGTGGCGTGCTGAAACCATGACATCGATCGTATCTCGAGGGACGCCATGCACAGCGATTCTAACGATGATGCTTGTCGCAGTGGTATGCTGATATTATTCGCATGGCTTACTCTGACATGTTCTATGCATTATTCGGCAGATTATCGCCTTCCACCATCGTTGCAACCTCCTCGTCTTTCTCGGTACCTACCATCAGTGCAACCTCCTACCTTTTTAGTACAGCCTCCTAGTCGTACCTTTTTAGATTCACCTTTAGTGCAACCTCCTATCTTTTCAAACCCATCATCAGTGCAACTTTCTACATTTTCAGACCTTTAAAGTCTATCCCTGTACTTATAGAGACTGTCATATCTACTTAGTTAGATTTACCTCCAATCGTTCCGAGAGGTAGACATGGACTACGTCGACCTAAATTGTTGCCTCCACCACCTTTATTTCTAGTTCCATCACATGTAATACCAAGCATGTAGCTAGGATAACAGAGCGACCAAAAAGGAAGAGAGTACCGCTTATACATGTTCTCTCCATGCGATAAGATTCGGTATTATATATATTTTGTTATATAAATGTGGAAGGGTAATTTTTTGTTACTTTATGAAACTATTGATATCATATTTTTGTAGTGAAATTTTGTAATTAACTTCATTAACCACTTCAAAATGTTCTTTATTTTATGTTGTGTGTATGAATATTGACTTTTTAACATGAAATTATAAACATGTCTTACAATAGTTAAAACTCTTAATATGGAAACTTGAGAATATAATGTTAGTTTGATCTAAGGATTAAAATATTTCCAGAACACTCCGATATATCGGTAATTGGATTTTTTTACTTGATATAATAAAATATCTAGAATATCGTATGAATATTTTTACAAAAAATATCGATTTAATTAAAATTATATATATATATATATATATATATATATATATATATATATATATATATATATATATATATATATATATATATATATATATATATATATATATATATATATTAAATTTTAACATTTACGTTTCATTTAATATTATTAATAAATTTGTAAATAAGATTAAAATTTTAAAATTAAATTACTATTAAAATGAAACAAAACAACAAATATTAAAATCAATGGGTAACGTTTTATAATTACTAAATTAAATATATAATTTAATATTTTTCTTAGAATTAATGAGTTTTTATTTTAATTTGTACACTTATAATAATTCTATATGAATATTATTTATATGGATAATGAAAATAATTTATATCTTAATTACATAGATTAAAATCAAATGGATTCAATAACTATTAAATTAAAATGTTATATTTACAAATTATTAAGATATTATGATGTTAAAGATATATTATTAAGATATTACAAATATTAAGTTGATAATGAAAAGATTCTATATTATAATATTAACTTTTTAAATGAGATATTATTTTATTTGTTTTCCTTATCAAATTAATTTTTGATTTAAATATTGTAAATTTATTGATGATTTTAAAATTTTAATTTTTTTGAAAAGGTGAAAGGATTTTATGAAAAAAATAAAATGAAGGTTAATATTAAACAATAATGTAAAATAGTAAAAAATATTCATAAAAGAATAAAAGAATATAACAAATATTTCAGACCGTATATAATAAGAACTGCTGGTTCGATGGTCGCGACGTTCCTCACTTTTTAGGCGGTTCAAACTCCCCAACCGCATAAAAATCAAAACAATATTTTGGTAATAGGAACAAGTGGGTTGGGCTGAAATATCTGGCTTAAAATATGATAAATCAACGAAATATTCGCACATATCCTATCCACTTCCACCGATAACCAAAATATCATGAGCCGAAATTTTGGTCCTCAGTTTGACGGGGCTTAATTTTTATTTATTAAAAAATGTTAATCAAATAATGATTTCATGTAATCATAAATCCTATATTTTAAATTAATATATTGTTTGATTTTAAATCATATTTGATTATGTTTCTAAAATTAATAAATATATATTTAATTTTGTTATTTTCATTTATTAGAAATTTATTTAATTGAAGTAATACTAAATCCTTAAAATAATTTATTATTATAATTAGAATTTATTTTAAATTTTACCAAATTATTATTATTAAAGAATTTATTTTAAATTTTAAATGAAAGTCGCAATGGGATCATGCATGGTGATATATATTAAAAGTCGGTCGGTGAATCATGCGCTTTAGTACAAATATGAAAGCCACAGTTGGGAACTACGGCTTTTGTGCAAATATTAAAAGTCGCAGTTCCCAACTACAACATCGGTTCAAATATTAAAAAGTCGCAGTTCCCAATCGCGCTTGGTACAATATGAAAGCTCGCAGCCGGTAACCGCGGCCGGCTCAAATATTAAAAGCCGCACTCAACCACGCTGTACCAAAACGGCACTCTCTCTTACGTAGTCATCTCTACATGGCATCAAACGGTCAACCAACAAAAGTTTGAAAAATGGGTTTAAATCAATTATTTTTTTAAATTAAGGGTTATTTTGACACAAAACTCCAGATTTCATCACATATCTTCGCCGGCAGTTGGTTCCGCAAAATCGATATCCAACATTTTATTCTTTTAAAAAAATCTGAATATTCTAGAATTAACGGCTAGAATTCAAAACCTGGTTACCGCGGCAAATTTGTCGAGAGACAAACCAAACGACGCCGTTTCGAAGAACTAACACATCATCGTCCAAATCACACGACGTCGTTTTGATGATGTCCAGACTATGGTGGAAGAATCCAGAAAAGGAGAAGACGAAAGATTTTTGCTTCCTTGTTTATCGAGAAATCGCTGGAAAGGGAAGTCACCAGAACCTATCTTCCATATAAATATCCTCAAATGGCTCACCTGCATTCATCGATTAAGTTGCAATTCGACAAGAAAAAATCCGGAGATTTTCGTTCACTTTCCCGTTCCCTAAACAAGTGTTTCTGCGTTGCTTCTGAATGGCAGATGTGCAGATGGGTGAGGCCGAAACCTTCGCATTCCAGGCCGAGATCAATCAGCTTCTGAGTCTCATCATCAATACTTTCTACAGCAACAAAGAGATCTTCCTTCGTGAACTCATCAGCAACTCCTCTGATGTAAGTTCCATTCTCTGAAACTCTGTATTTTCAACTTTAAAACTCTACGTATTGATAGAATTGTATGTATTTGAGTTGATTCTGGGTTCTGAATGATGTTTGGGATGTGGTTGCAGGCCTTGGATAAGATTCGGTTCGAGAGCTTGACGGACAAGAGCAAATTGGATGCGCAGCCAGAGCTGTTCATCCGGATTGTGCCAGACAAAGTGAATAAGACCCTCTCTATTATTGACAGTGGCATTGGAATGACCAAAGCTGGTAGATATTTGGACTAAAATTTTTTAGTTTTTCCCGCCCCTGTTTGGCTGCGGAGAAAATTGAGCTTTAGAAAGATGAAACTGTGAAATACTCTGTTCATCTAAAATAACTTTGAAATCATCTGTTTATCTAAAATGCTTCACATGTTAAGAGTTAGCGTTTCTTCTTCAAGGAAGAAACCTAATAGCCAAATTTGTTTTACTTCATTAATATTCCCAAAATTTTCGTTCTTCAGTTTCAATGCTGGAAAAGTAGAGGAAATCAAGAAAAAGAACACAAGAAATCTAGTTCTATGGCTATAATTTAATTTTTCTTTCAAAAAAAATTATGGCCTGATACAGCATCAGTGGATATGTTCCTGTTTCAAGGTCATTGCTCAATTTGATTGATTCATTTTTTTTAATTATTACATAGATCTGGTGAACAATTTGGGAACAATTGCGAGGTCTGGAACCAAGGAATTCATGGAGGCGCTGCAGGCCGGAGCAGATGTGAGCATGATAGGCCAATTCGGTGTAGGGTTTTACTCAGCGTACCTAGTTGCAGAGAAGGTCATTGTGACAACAAAGCACAATGATGACGAGCAGTACGTCTGGGAGTCCCAAGCCGGCGGGTCATTCACTGTTACCAGGGACGTTTCTGGAGAGCAACTTGGGAGAGGAACCAAGATTACCCTCTTCCTCAAGGATGACCAGGTATGACCTCAATTCTCCTAAACCCTGTTTGGATGCTTAGAAAATTGAGGGGATAATGGGTAGGGATTCTGATTTGTGATAATACGTGCAGCTGGAGTACTTGGAAGAAAGGAGAATTAAAGACCTTGTGAAGAAGCATTCTGAATTTATCAGCTACCCAATCTACCTCTGGACCGAGAAAACAACTGAGAAAGAGATCAGTGATGATGAAGATGATGAGGCCAAGAAGGAAGAGGAAGGTGATGTTGAGGAAGTTGATGAGGATAAAGAGAAGAAATCAAAGAAGAAGAAGATCAAGGAGGTTTCACATGAATGGCAGCTCATCAACAAACAGAAGCCTATCTGGCTGCGCAAGCCGGAAGAGATCACCAAGGAGGAATATGCCTCGTTCTATAAGAGCCTGACCAATGATTGGGAGGACCATCTGGCTGTTAAACACTTCTCGGTAGAGGGACAATTGGAGTTCAAAGCTATACTTTTCGTCCCGAAGAGAGCCCCATTCGATCTGTTCGACACCAGGAAGAAGATGAACAACATCAAGCTTTATGTGAGGAGGGTGTTCATTATGGACAACTGCGAGGAACTCATCCCGGAGTACCTCGGATTTGTGAAGGGTGTTGTTGATTCTGATGACTTGCCACTCAACATATCTCGTGAGATGCTGCAGCAGAACAAGATTCTGAAGGTGATCAGGAAGAATTTGGTGAAGAAATGTATAGAGATGTTCAATGAGATTGCAGAGAACAAGGAAGATTACAACAAGTTCTATGATGCTTTCTCCAAGAACTTGAAACTGGGAATTCATGAGGACAGCCAAAACAGAGCTAAACTAGCTGAGCTACTTCGGTATTGCTCAACCAAAAGCGGTGACGAGATGACAAGCTTGAAGGATTATGTAACCAGGATGAAGGAAGGCCAGAAGGACATCTACTACATCGCTGGTGAGAGCAAGAAGGCAGTCGAGAATTCCCCATTCTTGGAACGGCTGAAGAAGAAAGGATACGAAGTCTTATTCATGGTAGATGCCATTGATGAGTATGCTGTTGGACAATTGAAGGAATACGATGGGAAGAAGTTGGTTTCTGCAACAAAAGAAGGGTTGAAGCTTGATGAAGAGAGTGAGGAAGAGAAGAAGAAGAGGGAGGAGAAGAAGAAGTCCTTTGAGAATCTCTGCAAGACAATCAAGGAAATTTTGGGAGACAAGGTAGAAAAAGTTGTGGTCTCTGACAGAATTGTAGACTCTCCATGTTGCTTGGTAACAGGAGAGTATGGATGGACAGCAAACATGGAGAGGATAATGAAGGCTCAGGCATTGAGGGACAGCAGCATGGGTGCTTACATGAGTAGCAAGAAAACAATGGAGATCAACCCGGATAATGGAATCATGGAGGAGCTGAGGAAGAGGGCTGAGGCCGACAAGAACGACAAATCGGTTAAGGATCTTGTGATGCTGCTGTTTGAGACTGCTTTGTTAACTTCCGGTTTCAGTTTGGATGATCCAAACACATTTGCTGCTAGAATTCACAGGATGCTGAAGCTGGGTCTTAACATTGAGGAGGGGGACGAAGCTGGGGAGGATGATGTTGATATGCCGCCATTGGAGGAGGATGGCGATGGGGAGAGCAAGATGGAAGAGGTCGACTGAGTGATTTCCAAGATTGGAAGTCTTACCCTTTCTTGTAGAATATCCTCCTCCCATATGGAATAAAAAACTAAACAGAAATGAGATTGAGATCGTGGGGTTGTCAAAAATGTAGTAGTGTTTTTTTAGTCAGGTTCCCTCTTCTGTTTATGATGTTAGCTTGTTTTTTAATTTTTGGTGTTGGGTTTAAGAGTCTTACCCGTCGCATAACATGAATGTTTGTATCAATATTCAATACTACCACCCTTACAAAGTAAATATAAAATATGGTTTTTTAATTTTGTGTTGGCCCATGGTTTTTCGTTTCAAGTATTCAATTTCTTAAAATCGAGTCTAATGGCCATTAGACTCTTAAACCCCACTTGTTTAAGAAGTCGTAGATGCCATATATACAAGATGGGCATTTCCCCATCTTCACTATCGTAGTAGCATGTTTCAGAAGGACTCGTAGATCATAATGCCCAACTTGTTTGGTCACGGTTTTTTTAAAACAGAGACACAGTTTGGTTCTTTTGAATAAAAAAAGGAAACACACACACACACACAAAACACTAAATTTAAATGACAATAACATCAGTTTTCAAAAAACACCCAAATGGTTTTCAATGTTTTTAAAAACTATTCCCAAAAACAATTTTAAAAAATAATAATAAATGAGAACCCCATTTGTATCTTCCATTGGGAAAGAAGGAAACACCCAATTGGCGATGAACTCCAGGGTTTTCCTTTCAATATAACAGAGCACGATCTCTCGTCCAAAATGTTATTCTTTTCAAGAAAAAACATAAAGAAGATCAGTTTTGAAAACATTAAATAACCTTAAATTTGCGAATCAAATCTCACCCATGTATTTTTTTAAAAACTAACTCATTTTGAACAAAAAATACCCTTCTTTATTCCATATAATTACATTGTCTTTTACAAGAAAAGAATACTTTTGTCAAAAAAATTAAAGGTATTATTATCAAAATTAAGCCAAATATTTTAGAAAGGTTAAATTTCAGAAATAAGGTTTTTCAAAGTTCTTTTAAACAAATCATCCTATTTCTAAAGATAGTGCCACACAACACAGGCTGGGCATGTGACCAAGTCATTGGAAACTAATGGGTAAGTAAAATCCCAAAGTAACCAAATTAACTAATCAATGGCTTGCAGACTGATTTAGGAATTTCATATCCACCTTCAATAATTGCCACGTGAGGTGTAGAGAAGTTATGTTTCCATCAACAACCCAAAAACTTATATATCTCATAGTAGGCTCAATCTCAACAATGTACTTCGGATCTAACACCAAACAAAATTCAACAAGAGAATCGCATAGGTCTTTAAATTTTAAGTTTTAACAACTAAAAATTTCAAAGTTATGATACTTAAGAAGGCGGCAGCAACAATTTTCAAAAGTTTGAGCTTGATGATGGTGGTGCTGCACCGAAACCTCCACCTCCGCGTCCAAAGCCAGGTCTTCCACCAGAAGACTGCAGTGATAAAATAAGCAAATTAAAACGCAGATACAAGCCTGAATCCTTCAAAGATGGGATGCTTTTATTGGCACAAAACCAATACGGAGAAAACAATGCCTTTCAGATATACAAATAGCAATAGATAATAAAAGCCTCAGATACTGAGACCTTTTTCCCTGTTCAACTCACTGATTGAAAGAAAGCTAATACCCCTTTAAAAACAATTCCAAGGCATAACCATAACCATAACTTGGGGGTAAAAACAATAAAAACACACAAATATGAAACTTGTACGATGCAGAGAAGCAAGTACAACATTTTGATGTCTTCAAGGTTAATAATGGTCTTCCAGAACCTAACCCTACAACTCTTGAACTATGTAATTGGTAATTTCTACAAAACACCGGTCACATGATGGATGAATCATAGGTATGGTCCAACACACTTCAATGGATAGTTAAACTAGTGTGCACAAAAGCACCTTTTAAGTCACCACCAAGTGTGCTTGAAGCCCCTTCACAATTTAACATAAGGGTATTTTGTTGAATGAGTTCCATCAACAAGAGTGCGCTGTCTCTCTATGTGGCATTCCCAATTTAGTTATGTCCCCTTGAACCATACAATAGCACCCAAAGCAGGTTTAAGTAGCATCATGCATCTCATTATTCCAAAAAAAACCACTCAAATAACCATGAACATAAAATCATGGGCAAATTGGAGACTAATAAGATTACAACCACCATATGAAGCACATAAAACCTTGAAATGGACATATTATCCAAGACAAGGGATTGATGATCTACAGTAACAACAATTAAAGAAGAACCAGTGCATTGCAGAAAATTACACCCTCGTGGGAGAGAAATTACCCTAAACGAAGGCTGGAAGTCAGCGGGAGCTCCCCCCTTCTCACCAGCAAACTCGCCTGGAGGGCCACGAGGGCCTCCGCGATACCCATCACGATCACCAAATCTGGGCCGGTCCCCATCAAAGCGAGGTGGGCCACTAAAAGTTCAAAACAATGGAACACATTAATCAAAATTCTGAGTTTAAAAAATCCAAATAACCCTACATTAAGAATGAGATATAGAATTACCGTGGGCGGTCACCAGGCGGGCCACCCATTGGCCGACCAGGGGGCTTCACAGACTTCTTCAAGGTGGCAGGCACAATCTCTGATGGGAGATTGAGGTAAGTCCTCAGAAACTCAATCCCATCGTTAGTGAGGTACCAGTAGTAGTGCATCCAAGCAAATGTCTCTCTTACATATTCTTTTGACTTAAAGCTCTGCATCAACTTAATCACCTGTAGATTTGGAACATCGATTTCTGGGTGTTTTGCAAGATTGTAGTCCTTCTTTGCAAAGCAGACTCCCTCTGTACAGGTACAAGACATCACATGTAAGAAATAGTTGAAAGACCATCATATGTTTCATTGCCAATAAACTATAGATGCAGAAAACAAATGAAATGGTGGATTGGACAGAATATTGGATCAGGATATTTTTTTGATCTCTCAACTAGCATTTCATGATGCCTGCAGAATTCCTCAATGATCCAAAACAATAAAATTGTTTAGGGTGAATTTGTTTTGGGAATATGGCAAGAGAAAAAACTCTATAATCCGCTAAACTTCAGACTACCTATGATGCAATCGAAGGCCAGTTTGGTAGCAAACAATTGAACTTTGCTTTCTGAAAATTAGTCAAGTTTCCCAAAAGAGTGTGTGTGTGTATATACACACATACACACGATGAACAAGATTATAATATTTTCTCAAAATGTTATATCCTCCTGTATATGCTTATCCAAACAGTTTCAGACAAGGAACAACTAAACATATTTTCCATGACATTCAAAATTTTCCGTTTGGCATCTCCACGGTCACAGAAGAAGCAATATTTTTCTAAGGGTTTCCCTTACCCTTCATGTACGTGGATCCAAACAACCCCTTAACTTTTCAAAATTTTGGATCCCTAGGAAGCAACGTCTCACTAACGCATGCCTAAAACTACTGTATAACCTAATTGAACTAAGCCTTTCAGCTTTTCCGAACAAATCAATAAAAGAAACATAAGATCTCAGAATCTCGAATCTTCTTTTCTACAGTTTCTCGATGCAAAAACAAATCAAACAAACGCAGGTTTAAGGACTAAGACAAACCCTGAAAGAGGTACTTGGAGATCTCCCTCCGATTCTTCTCAGGAATAATCTGCAAAATCGAATTAATAAAACAGTCACTTTAAAAGACAGAGATTCGCAAAGAGAATAAGGATCGAAAAGCAGAGGGGGACTCGCCATGGCTGCGGTGAAGCTGCGAAAGAGAAGAATAACAAGAGCTAGGGCTTCGCTCGCAGTTCCAAGGGAGAAGCCGAACCCTTAGAAAACGAGATATTTATCTGTGAGTTTTTGGAGCCCAGCCTAACCCTAGGTCCCCTGGATTGGGCTCAGCCGGCCCAATATAGATGAATTGGGCTGGATCACAACCAGTCGGGTCACAAACACGGTACAATTGGTAGAATCTACATTATATGATTGAAATATCTTGTTAAAAGACATTAAATAATCATAAATATGTGAATTTAATCTTTATCATGTTTTCTTTTGAAAATAATTTTTTTAAACAAAAATACCCTTCTCAAGTTTATATATTTACATTATATCTTAAAAGAATATATGTTTTTGCAAAAAAAAAGAAGGCATTTTGGTCAAAATCAAGCCAAATTTTGATGCTAGGTCAAATTTTCGAAATTGGGTTTTCAAATCGTCTTTTAATTGAATCATCCTTTGATTGAAATATTTGGTTAAGAAACATCAAATAACCTTAAATTTGTTAATGTAATCTTTCTCCTTTTTTTAAAAAAAAAAACCAATTTTTAACAAATATACCCTTCTCAATTTCATATATTTATATTGTTTCTTAAAAAAATATGTTGTTTTTGGCAAAAAAAAAAAAAAAAAAAGGGGGTATTTTGGTCAAAATCAAGAAAATTTCAATGATGGGTCAAATTTTCAAAATTGAGTTTTCAAATGGTATTTTAATCAAATTGTCCTATTAGATTCTACTTGAATCAAAATTATAATCAAATTTGGATTAATTCGATTTTGTTTATAAATCTTCTTTTTAGGTGACTAAAATAATTTGATTTTGAAGTTTATTTTAAAGTTAAAATTTGTAATTTAAAATATTGATGATGCTTTTTCAACCGAAGCTGGGTTAGAGCGTGCTGGAATTGCTGGGCCGATCCGCTTTCTCTGGACGTTAGGCTCCTCTGCAAAAACAAGAAACAAAAAGGACTCCAAGCAGAGGCCTCGCCTGCCTCCGATGCCTGTCGCTCTTTCGAGGAAGAGAAGATCAACCGCTAGTGGGAATGAATTTTAATGCGTATGTCCCAGATACCTTCAATCGACGTGGTACTTCTGATTTATAATGGATGATCAAATGATAATTTTCCCGCTGGGGACGACGACACATAATAAAGATATTTCCTCGTCGGCAAATCTACACGCACAATATCTTCCTCGCTGTATGACGATTACTGTATCAGTATCTTCATCGTAAACCAATTAATACGATAATTGATCAGCAAATACCAAAGAAATATACTACTTTCCCGGAACAAGAGATCGAAAGCTCTAATACGGATTCGGGCTACCGCCTTTAGTGCGGGCGAGTTAGCCCCCTCGCTTCGAGCCGCATTTAGTGGGAGGCCTGCTAAGGCTTATCACTTTAGTACTGGCCCGCTTTAATCCCGACGCTGGGGCCCCGCGTCTGGGCCCGGAGCCGCTTATTATTTCAAACCCACTACCGTCACCTCGAGACCAAAGCGAGCGCAGTAAAGGTCATCGCTTCTGGACGTGCATGATACCCACGCGGCTACTTTCAGAACGCTTGATTAGTATTTGTCACGCCCAACGCTTCCGCGATAACGATACCGATTGCCATTCTCGTGCCAAGAGCCTTACCTTCCTTAAAAATCCGACCGCTTGCACTTCACTCCCGTTCGCTTTTGCCTCGCAAGCCTCGGGCTTCCTTCGACCGCCTAATTATTGCCCGTGATCGGCCACTCGGTCCCCGACATCCGTCAGGTTGGCGTCCCTGCCTTGCTTCGGTCTTGTACGGTCTTTCTTCTTCTTTGTCCTTGGTTTTGAAGTCTTCATGAGGCCTCTGTGGCGTGCCTTGGCCAGGGCTCCCCGCATTTTCTTCGATTTCCCCCATTTTTCTTACTTCTAGCCCTACGCACTCCACGTGGTCTCTGGGCCGCCTCCTGCTTTTTACAAGATAGGGAGTAATCACGCTCGAGGCGTCTAGTCTGCAGCGCGATCGCGGAAGTCCGATAGCTCGACCGTGGTGGTTCACCGTCGTCTCCGGGAGCCTCCTTTCCCTCGATAAGGGCAAGGGCAAAATTAATGAAATCCTAAGATTCTAGCCATCCGAATATCTGAGGTCCTAAGATACAAATGCCGAGGCCATGTCCTTAGCTACCGCTTCCTTTATATGGTGAGATCTTTGCGTACTGCAGATGGGCCCCCCATTCCGGGATCCGTGCCTGTGCCCTGACGTGTTGACACCTACGTAGTCCAAGTGCCCAAGATGGTGTGCTTTTTCGAGGTGACATTCAAGAATGGTCTCTGCTTCCCTTTGCATCCCTTTATAAAAAGGTTCCGCAAAGATTAATGTCTCCGCTTCACTTCCCCACCCTCGTGGGTGCTCTTGGTGGGGTCATAGTCATTTTGTGTGACGTAGCCCGGGTGTTCCTAAAGACGTCGCTTCTTAGACTCTTTCACGTGAAAGGAGGCCGCCAAGGCTTTATATCTCCAAGCGCCGCTGCTGATTATTTCGACCTTCCATCTTCGCATGCGCCAGAAGGAATGTTATTTCTTTGTCGCTGGCCGTCATCGGGAGTACAACTCTCATCGATGACTCACTGGGCGCTCCTACCGCTTGGACTACTCCCCGAGAACCTACGCGCGGAGCTCTCTTTTCGCTTGGTTTATCCTGCTTCGTTATAGGATATTTCTGATATTGCTTTGGTCGCGTGGCCTTTAGGTGCTAGGCCCGATCTCAGCCCTGAAGACGTGGAGGTGAAGCGGAAGCTAGTTAAGTGCGGCCCACGTGCCTACTCCAAGCTTATTAGGTCGGATATTCCTGGACCTGCCCGACTTCCTTTCCTGAGGTCTTCTTCCATTTCCGTCATGAAGCCTCTTATCTCCAGGTCCTCCTCACCTTCTGTTTCGGAGCCCCTTATCGCAAAGCCTACACGAGGAGATCTTCTGGCTCGCTTGGAGGTGCTGGCAAAGAAGAAGAGGAGCGTGAAACGGAGGCCTCAGACCTTGCCAGAGGGTTACCCCCTTACTCGGGGTAAGATCCTAAAGGTGGGAGCTTCTTCCTCGCCTTCGTCCGCCGCCTGGCCGGAGCCCTTCGCACCGAGCCCCGAGGTTCTTCCTATTTCCCCGGTCTGTAGTCCACGTCATGGCGCCGCGCCCCTCCCGCAATGCCTGATGAGGTGACGGGGAATCGCGACGCCCAGGCCATAGGAGTGAAGACTTCGCTTCCTCACGCGAGCTCGCTGTCGGGTCGCTTCCTCCATCCTGAGCGACACCGACCTCAGGAAGGTGGATGCCCTATCCGTCGAGGACGCTCTGGCTCTTCTGCTTCAAGGAACCGCTGTTGTACGTCCAAGTTCTTTTGTCGATCTTTTTCTTTATTGTTTCGCTATGCTCACGAACTTTTGTTGTTTTTTTTTTTCGCGTGTGGCCACTTGCGCAAAGGTCGCAAAGAGGGCTAGCCTTATCGGTGGCTCCGCCAGTAGCGGTCTTTACAGCTAAGGGTTGCTTCCTCGACTCCCGAGAGGGCCATCTTCAAGCCCAAATAAAGGACTTGACTGAGGAGCTCGTGGAACGCAGTCCGAATTCGAAGCATGCTTCACCTGGCGAGGGCGGGCCGAGGATACAGAGAAAAGGAGGCCTGTATGACACGAAGGTCGCCGAAGATGAGTCATGCACGGCCAGAGAGGAGTCAGCCGTCAAGGGTGACCCGCGGGCCAAGATAAAGGGCAATGAAGAGGACCGCCAAGGGGCCTGCAGGCGGGCAACTCCAAGGGAAGCCGACGAGGAGCCCGACAGCTCCCTGACGGACCTCAAGTAGGTAGGAGGCTTTAGCCGGCTCTGAGGGGCGGCGATAGTGGAGTTTAAAGATGCAGGCCCGCACCCAATGGGCTTCCCCGTGGTCAGCTTTCAACGCCGAGCGCCCCAGCTCCTGCACTCCTGAGTTCAACATCTGCCTTCCGATGAGGAGGTCAAGATCCGCTCTCCCAGGCCGAGGTCGATGCACGCCGGTGTGCCTCTGTACCGACCGGCTCCGTGCTTCGGTGGTCCCTGGCCCTCCATTGGGCCAGTTTTCCTCGTCTCGCGCCCGTCCGCCACTTCTACTGCAGCTCCGGGCCCGACGCCGCCCAGCTTTTTCGACCTGCCTTATCCCGCCAGCCTAGGATTTTTGTATTGCTTATGATCTTGACTTTTCGTTGATATATTAAGATTCATCGATTAATTTCTTCACTCTTTCTTGCTCTCATTTACTGAGTCGCCGTTCCTAGGCCACGAGGTCTTCCTCGAAAGGGCTATGGACCAGGATCCAGCCACCCGCCCCTAGGCACTAAGGCCTCTTTGAGCAATATGCTCCATGAGTCACTGGCTCTTGGGCGCTACATCCTCCTAAGTCGCAGCTCAAAATTTAGCTGTTGGGCTCCCGGGCGCTAAGACCCTCCTAAACTGTTAAGCTCTAAAAATTGAGCTACTAGGCTCTTGGGCGCTAAGGCCCTCCTGAGCTGTTAAGCTCTCAAAACCGAGCCATCGCTCCCGCGCCGAGGCCTCTTGAGTCGTTGCTTTGCAAACTCGAGCTACCGAGCCCCGCGCTAAGACCTTCCCCAGTCGCTAAGCCCGCACACCGAGCTACCGGCTTAAGACCCTCCCGAAGCCATGTTCGCCAACCGAAGCACAGCTCCCGCCACAGCACCATCCCGGAAGTTGTTAAGCTTTGCAACCGGTTACCGCTCTGGCGTTAAGACCCTCCTGAGTCGTTATCTGTATTGAGATAATCGGGCTCCGGGCGCTAAGACCTTTACTACAGCCCGCGAATCGAAGCATCGCTCCCGCGCTTAAGACCCTTCGAAGGCAGCTCCACATATCAGCTATCGGGCTCGGGCACCTGGGCACCCTCCCGAGCCGCAAGCTCGCAGTTACCGGGCTCTTGGGCGCCAAGACCCTCCCCGAGTCGTTAAGCTCCGAACCGGAGCCACGACTCGCTAAGACCCTCTCGAAATGCTGTTTCTTGAAAACTCGAGCTACCGAAGCTCCTCGGGAGCCAAGACCTTTCGCCTTCTCCTTCCTCGAAAAAGCAGCGCGGCTTTACCGCGGATCTATGGAGAATCGGGATGATCATGACTTCCCAAGCCGGCCATAGCTTCCTTTATATATAGCGATCCCTCCGTGGTGGTGCTGGCGCTCCAACTCGGTCTCCTTTCTTTCGCGTAGCTCTGAACCGCTGCGATGATGAAGCCGGCTCGTCATCACCGCATGGGGTCTGTCCGGTGATCGTGGGCCGGCGTTTGGTGTCAATGGTCTACCACTTAGAGCTGTTTTTTCCATAGTTCCTCCCAGCCAGGTTGTTCCCTAGCTATGTCCATTGATGGGACTGTGCTAGGGAACGTATTCGGAGGGGGCGATGTGCTTCAAAGAAAAACTTTTAAGCACCGCTTTCTCTTTTTTTTCTTTCCTCTTTCTTCTTTTCTTTCTCTTTCTTCTTCTCTTTCTCTCTCTCCCTCTCCCCTTCTCTTTCGCAATCTCTCTTCCTCCTCTCTTTCTTTCCTTTCTTCTTTGCGGGTTTTCGCTCGACAGGTGTTAGCCGATGTGAAGAACAGTTTTCGCTAACTGTAATTTTTGAGATGTAAAGAAAGATTTTGTAATCTTATGAGGTGGATGTAACCTCCATGTAATGAAATTTTGCATTTAACCGGTAGTCTTGAAATAAAGAACACCTGCGGGACCACGCTTCTTCCGTCCGTAATTTCTTCAAGTCGAGCTTCGCTTTATCAATATAACTTATCAAGCCGACATACCATAACATTAAACAGCCTTAAAATGGACATAGTGTTATTCAAAATCAAGACAAGTGGATCTTTACATGTGCTACGCCCGAGGTTCATTGTAGAACCGTTTGAGGTGTTCAAATGGCCCATGAGTGGGGCGGTTTTTCCTTCTTCCGTTGGGAGTTCATAGTCAAGCAGTTCTGATTATGCGAGATACGATGTAGGGCCCTTCCCAATTAGGTCCCAGCTTCCCATGATGGGGTCCTTCCTCATTCGCGTGTTTTTAAAACCGTGTCGCCCTCGGCTTGTAACTCCCCCCGGGATCGACCGGGTCATAATATTCGCTCTTTCTGATAGTCCTCCATTCACTCTCAGACCTCGCTTCACGTTTTCTTCTAGAGATCCATGCTTTCAGCGAAGGGCCTCTCGCCAGGTTCGATGTTTGCTAGTTCAACTCTCAAGTGATTTTAGTCCAACCTTGTAAAACCCGAGAAAAATTCATTCTTTTTCTCTAAAAAGGTAAAACGGCCTCGTTGAAAACTGAAATTCTCTAGATCTCTGATGATCGAAACAGACTGCGTCAAGCAACTCGCCTCGTGAAATCTGAAGTGACCTAGAAAATTTCACTTAATTACGGTATACGTAATATTTTGCCAATTTCTCGATAAATCGTCAAATGATTTCGCCACGTAGATTTTTACGAAAATCTCGAAGTCGTTGTCATTGGATGTGTTTTATTTTTACAATAAAAGTTGAACTGAAAAGAATAAATTTTTCGGTGACAAAACTGATCCGACAAAAAGAATATTAACTACGAATATCAAATAATAATATAATAATAATAAGAAAATAAAATAATAAAGATAAAAACAAAAGACAAAAAGCATGAGGCATTTTCGTTGGGAGGGAGAGAGAGCGTGGGTGATGAGAGATTTTTTTTATTTTTTTTCTTTTTCTTGTTTCTTTCTCAGATTTACAAAATCGATCGCAGTTTTCGTTTGATCGGGCCGCAGTGCCGATCTACGCAAGAGAGCTACACAGATGAACAAAATCTTTGAAGCCACAAACTCCGGCGTATAATTTATTCTACTTTGAGTTTTATTAATTTTATTTAATGTTTTATAATGTTTCGATCGGATCGAGGCTCACAAAGACCGGCCCCAAAACTCTTGTGACCGAATGGTCAGAATTTTTGAAGCCTAAATCAGGCAAATTACAATGAGCACACTGCTCACGCTGATTGTGCTTTGTCAAATAAATCATGTGTCAGTTTGTATGAGCCGGAATGACCACAAATCGTTCGCAAAGTGAACCCATGATCGGGTGACTGCCGAACAAGAACCCCAGGTTACATCGTTCATATATAAATTGTGTTCAGCCAAAATATTTTTGTGAAATAATGCTTTTGTCGAGTAATTCAAATCGACCGATCATGGCCAGAATTAAATTTTAATGCTACCTAATTTTTGGTGATAATGGAATGAAATTGCATACATGCTTCTCAGGTGATTTAAAATTATGAATATATTCATGATTTTATATTTACACGTGTTATATAATTATATTGAATTGACATCATGCATTCCATATGCACTGCAAGCACTCCTGTAACAATGATGAAGGTATGATACATTCTTTGAGAGGCGGTTTCTGAGGGTCGACTAAAAAAATAATAATAATTATCTGAGGGTAGTCCATATAAGATATCAATCGCCTGAGTTTCAATTGATATACATCTGAGGGTTGTCCACTAAATATAACACTCCGAAATGGGTCCACTACTTATACTTCCGAGGGTTGTCCATAAATAAAACAAACATCTTTGTTGAAAATAAGGCTCTCATACGTGGCTTAAAGTAAGGCGAGGAGTCGGCAGGAGCACTCGGATATGAGTTGATCGATGTAGACATTCAAGTAGGATCACGCATTTACTTGAATGTATGTTTTCATTGAGCATTGCATATGCACTTAAGTGAGAGTAGCTCAATTAGAGTGATTCCACTATCGGTTAATAGCTCACCCCGTCGGTAGATATTATTTTCAGTACGTGGAGCGACTTGCGAGACTCGCCATCATGTATAGCCGCTTGTAAGAAAATGGCCATGGGCTTTGGCTTTATTACGTATACATGTATTAGAATTCCTGTAATTTTGATTATGTCAGGATAAGAGTGAATTATCAACTCGAACCATGAGATATGTATTCGTCAGATATATTGGTCGAGTGATGATGCAGCCCAAGTGGGCCATTATTTCCTCATTCGACACTATATGGTCGTTTGGATGTGTCGACAGTTATGTACTAAGGGTAAAGCCCCGTACAAAGGAGACTCGCCCGATTTTCGCTGGTAGACGCTTCGGGTCACCCGACATTCACGAAGAGCCTGCGGGTCGACGGTAGTCAACCCGACCGGATTCTGGGCGCCTCGCCGCTGCATCGCAGCCAAGGCATACGACACCAGAGCGTCGGGCATGGGCCTAGGATATGCGCCAGTGTAGTGCCCTGCCAGATTAATTGGCGCTTGAAATCCACACTAGTCACGTACCAAGATCGCAGTTACAAACGACACTGGGAGCTCCTGGGTGGGTGTAGTTATAAGTTTAGTCCTCGACACGCCTTACAAATTGGTATCGTGAGCCAAACGACACCTAGGAGCTCCTAGCTTAGGGTATCCATAAGTTTAGTCCTCGATACAAGCTTCACAAATTATATCGCAGTAGGTATATGACTCAGACTTGTGGACATGGGCTAGGCCGGCTATCAGGGTGAAATCGATACCAACATCATAGTCAGACGAGTTTAGGTACACGAATACCTGGGGAGTTCATGGATCGCTTGTAATTAACGCATGCATGGTTTCATGTTGTGTTCGACATGTGTTCCATGTTTGTGACGTTGATCAGGTGTTACATTATCATATGGAAAACTTATACACGGTATGATGTATATGGGAAATGTGATTGCGCGGGAAAATTATATGCATGTCATAATGTATATAGGAATGAATGTGAAATGCTAAGGTTAGGAACTATAACCTTAGGGGTTTGGAAAATGAAATGAACCTGAAAGTGTTGAATTTTAGTGAAATAAATAAAAGGAGTGGTTGGCAAGTAGCACCACTTAGGCAATGAACTGGTAAGTTAATGGTTGTTAAGTCTATTAGTAATGGCATGTGCATTACTAGTTAGACTAAATGATTAAATAAAGTTTGCTGCCATTTGACATGTGTAAGATGGCTAGTCGAGGCATGGTCGCAGAGTATTGCCTATATGGCGCACAAATAAACACCACTAAGATTCTGACCACAGCCTCATGAGGTCAGTTGCTGCAAACCGCTACCATTGCACAAAGCTAGTGCAAATTTAAAATAGGTCGTGGAGGTCCGAGGTCGGCTGATCGTGACCCGAGGCGGTTATCATACTTCACACGTCTTGGAGTTGTAGAAGGTAGCATATGCATGTGAGTGATGCAAGATAAAAGTGAATTTCCTGGGACTAAATCGCATGTGAGAATGAAACCCGAGAAAATTCATTTTTCCGTAAATGCAGTAAACCACAATTTACTGAAAATCGTGAAATTCTCTAGATCTCGATGACTAAACTAGACAAGGCCTGCTAAATTGCCTTCAAATCTAGCACTATAAAAATCATTGAATTCTCAGACGCTGAATATTTTGCACTGTGGTGATAATCGCCGTTAGCCATTGCATTTTTAATAATAAAATCTGCCGTGTCGCCGATTTAAGTTCCATTTAATAAATAAAGTGAACTGAAAAGAAATAAATTTTCTATTAAACTAATCTAATAAAGTAATATGAACTATGAATATCAAATAATACATTGATTAATAATATGATATAATATAGTTAATAATAATAATAATAAAACACAAAGATAAAAAACAAAATATTGTATAGAGGGTGATTTTGTTAGGAGGAGAGAGAGTGTGGGTGATGATTTTATTTTTTTCTCTGTTTCTTTCTTCTTAAAATCTACTAAAATTGGGACCGTAGGTTTTTATCTAGATCACAAGAATGATCTACGTTAGAGCAAGAGTTACAGGACACCAAATCTCAGCTTCGACAAACTCCGCTTATGCAGTTGTATTTATTCTACTGGGTTTTACACTTTATTTAAGTGTTTATAATGTTTATTATTTAGCTTTTGAACGACCGCTAATCTACCTCAAGAATGATTGTGGCTTCAAGCCTAGCCTGTGAAGTCCGTGATCGAGTAACGACCGGTTGGGTCATGGATTGCGCTTTTGTCAAATAAATCATGTCGTTTGTATGAGGCCGAAATTCCGGCCATGGAAATTCGGCCCGTTAAAGTGAACCGATGATCAGACTTGTTTGAATAAAGAATCCTAGGGTTACACTGCTCATATAAATTCATCAAAATATTTTTGGTGAAGAATATGGTTTTTTGGCTTGAAGATCTAATCAATTGTTGCGGTTGCAAATTACCACGTTAGCTAATTTTTAGATATGGAATGTGAAATCGTATAACATGTTTAGTGATGAATTGTGGAATATAGTTTATGATTTTAGGCATGTGTAGATAATGAGATATTAGAATTGGCATCATGTATCCCAGATGGCACTGGGGGCAAGCACCCTGTAACAATAACAAAGAGAAATGAATTATGGTGCCGATTTCGGTAGAATGAGTCAAGTGTTTCCACTAAAAAAAAAAAAAATTATCTGAGGGTAGTCCATATAAGATATCAATCGTCTGAGCCTACTAATTGATATATTTGACTATTGTCCACTAAATATAACATCTGAGTCGGTCCACCACTACTTATACTCAGAGGGTTGTCCATAAATAAAAAAACAAACATCTTATGGAAAATAAGGTTTCATACGTGGTTTAGTAAGTTATGGTGAGCCTGAGGACTACCCTAGTATGAGTCGATCATGTAGACATTCACAGATCACACATTTAATTAACGTATACAGAATAATTCCCAAGATACTCCTGAAGAGTTTTCACACGCTTAAGTGATTGTAAAGATAATTTTAAAATGTTTCTGGAGTTAAATGCCAAACATGGAAACGAGAGACCTTAAATTTACAAGACTGGGGCTGATGAAATTCTGGGATTTCACTAAAAAGGACTAAGTCATAAGTTAACAAGAATTGAAGCCAAAATGAAATGCGGGAAATCGAATACTAATGATCAAAGTTGGAGGACCAAAAGGACAATAACATAAAGTTTGTTTATAAACAGAAGAGGAGACCAAAAATTGATTATTTTTGCCTCCAAACAAGGGCCAATGATGGAGCAAAAGGGAAGGAGAGGAAGAGGAAGAAGAGAAGAAAGAGAAATCAAATAAAGGTATGAACTAACTCAGAGTATTCTATGATTTTGCATTGAGCATTAGTACTAGCAAGCGATCATAATGATTTAGATGGACTTAAGGATCACATGGATTTCTTGTAATGGTTGTTAATGTTTTGGTTAAATGTAAGAAGCCTAACCTCATAATACCCTGGGACTGGGAGTATGAATCTTTCCTTTTCGAGGTCAGGATTCATGGTTTAAGTCTGGCAATCAGGAAGTTGTATTTATGTATAGACTTAAATTATACCCTAAACGCTTTATAACATGTTTAGAGTATAATAAAAGTATAGTATATATCACGTTAATAAAAATAAAAATAAAAACAAAAGAGTAATACAAGATATGTTAAATTAAAATAATAAAGAAGATTCGATACATTGTAAAAATATAAATTGAATTTCAAATAGAAGAGTCAGATGCACCAAAATATAATAAAAAAGAAAAGACAGCTGGGGAACAAATACAAGTTAGTGTCATGAAGAGATGTTTTAAACAGTTGTTATGTTAAGCTTCCTCCTTCTACCAAACAGTTTGTTGGTTTATTATTTAAAATAATGATCTCCATTTCGCCTCTGAGAAATATATAACAAATACTTAAATAAGAGAGAAGAGAGAAGAGAAGTTGAAAAAGAAGCGTTACAAGATTGTTATATTAAAACTACTTCAACGGAGATGATACATGTCTGTCAGATGAATTCAATATGGATACATGTCTGGTTGTAAGGATTTGGCGTTGCTTTGGCCTGTAGAAAAGGCAGATATTACAGTTTAACCCAGATCTTGTGTATGGTTTAGAGTTTGAAACTCCTAATCTCATTTCTGTTAGATTTAGTTGAGAAGAGCCTAAGGATCCAGATATGTGTTTTTGTAGCTGTCTAGTTGCAAGTTTGTAACCACAAGAAAATTCCCTATTTTACCTATATATGCAAGATCCTAGACTAGAAACGAGTTTTTGGACAGGAAAGGTGGGAATCTGGAATTAAGTCCTTCTGATAATTGTAGCCACATCAATGAAATTGATGTTAGGTTTTTTGAATCTTCACAATTTGACCTCGTAGACTAAGTTATACCCTTATCAGAGGTCATCCTAAACAACTGCCTGGCCGCTCCGCCACTCCGGCCTAACTTTAGTCAGGACCTTAGAACGGTTTTTGAGCAAGAAATGCAGAACGGCAGTAAGTCCTTCTGTTAAATTGTAGCCACATCATTGAACTTGATGTTAGGCTTTGAATTTCTCAATTGACTCTTGTAGACCAATAGGCCTTACTCGAACAACAAACGAAGTAGAGGTCAACAGAGCGTAGAGGTCAGTCTGGTCAGAGGCCAAGCACTTCATGCAGCAGGTCAGCACACCTGATGCAGCAGAGGCCACACACCTCATGCAATGTAGGTCAGCACACTCATCCCGTAGAGGCCGCAGACTGTCCCGTAGAGGCCGCTGTCGCTCAGCCGCCGTCTCTGCCGACTACGCATGACCTCCAACTTCGAAGGTCATATCTCCTTCGCTGAACCTCATCTGGGGTTTCGACTCTGTGGAAAGCCCATTGAGTCAAGAATACATTCATATGCCTGAGGAGTGATATTAGATGTCAGAATGAGGGGGTGTTAGATTATGTTGTCCAGGCCAGGCTTCGCTGTCGGGCTCAGTCACTTGTCCGTTGATCACACGATGACCTCCAACTTCGAAAGTCATATCCCTTCAACAACTCCGGGATTGGGTGTTCGACTCATGGAAAGCCCATTGAGTCAAGAGGTCACATTCATATGCCTGAGATATTATATGTCAGACCATGTGCAGATCTGAGCCATCCAGGTCAGGTCAGTCATTGCTCGGCCAAAGGTCACTGGTCTGCTACTGATCACAGATGACCTCCAGAACTTCTAAGGTCATATCTCCTTCAGCTTGAACTCCGACATTCAAAAGCCTCATTCTAAGAAAGCCATCAGCTTGAGTCAAGAATACATTCATATTCCTGGAGGAGACAGATGTCACTGAGGTGTTAGACTGCCTGGTCCATAGGCTTCAGGTCATCAGCTCGTCGGTCAGCTCACAGTTCAAGACTACGCATGACCCTCCAACTAAGGTCATATCTCCTTCGTCCGAACTCCGATTCGTGTTCTTCAGACCATGGAACCATTTGAGCCATAATACAGCCACAAGATATTAGATAAATTGGAATTCATATTAGTTATAGAAATCATGAAAAAAGCAGTCTCACAGTAACCATGTTTATTCATATTATGACCATAAGAGTTTATACACACATGGTCAAAGATAATATTTACTATTACAACGAGATACTAAAAACGCAAAAAGATATGAATAAACGATCGATATATATATATCCATATGATCAATATCAATAATTATCTCAGTATGGTATATATCGAACATAAAATACATATTGATCATTCAAGAACCCGTAGAAGAGACGCATGATATTAGGAAAAACAAGTTCATAAAGATAAGCAGTTCTGAGACATATCGAGGCCCCGTTGTCACAGATCCCGTTTGATCATTATATTCAAAAGGTCACCACAATGTGTCTCAATATTTCATCACTGCTCTCATATTGAAAATGCATGATACACTCCTCTGGGAGAAGATATAGGGCAGCTTCCACATGTTCTCATTAATTTAATGCTTCACAGAAGATACAACAGCTCCTTCCGCCCTCTACAAATACCTTCCAAAGATCAACCTGAAGGTCATTGTCTGAAAGATAAAGAAAATAATGTAGATAAAAAAAGCAATGAACGTTATAAAACACAGGTTAAAGCACTTATGAGTTGATAATACGTAAAAAGCGTCGTTCAAATACAAGATGACATGAAAAGTATATGATTACGATATAAGAAATGAACCGTTATGATAAGTAGATATATATACAGTAGAAACAGATAAGAATCTCAGAATCATATATGTAATATACATTTGTGATGGCTGCAGACCTTAGTAGAGTAACATCCATATGTACACTCCCACTTAAAAGTAAAGCTTCTAGTACTATGTGTTCAATCCAGGTGCGGAGAGGAAGCCAGAGACCCCATACTAACATCGCAAGGCCACACATCAATAGGTGTCAATGAAGACCCAGTTCATCGCCAGAGAGAAATTTTCAGAAACAATGCAAGATAGAATGTTAAACACTTCATAGTATGAGCTGTGAGATATAAGAGCTTGTAATCCATTGCTACATAATATAATACAAGTTAAATGTTTAAACATTATAAGAGAATATGCAGCAAAGGTTATGTTAAAAAGAAAAAGAAAAAAAGAGCGACTCCTCATCACACTCACGAGTTCATAAACATGCTGAATAACCTAACAAATTGGTGTTTATTTTGTAATGGTGGTTATGACCTAATATATATTGTTTGGGAATATTCTATAAAAGTTAAGAAACATAGTGTATTGAAAGGATTTGGAGAATTAGAGGTTACAAGATGACATGGTTATAAAACCACAATTTCAAGATGAATTTGAGTGGTTTTGATGTGTATATGGTATATCAGGCTGATTCGGGGTATCAACATATAGAAAATGAAGAAAACACAGACGTTGTATGGACTCACTGCACAAAGCCGTAGATGCTCGTGAGTGTATGCCTGCTTTTTTCATTTTCTTGGACTAGCGCCTATTTTAGCCACTGTCATTTATGATCCGATTTAAGATATTCAAGATGATAAGTTAAATAGACTTCATGAGAACTAAACATCCTGTAAATAGGTAACTCGACCAACACACTCTATGTGGCCCAAAATTCACTATAAATTATATTATAACCCAAGCCACCCTCGCTTCCAAGAACATGATACCACATAGGATTGTAACTGAGTTTTTATATGTCCCACGACTGGGTGATTCTGGGGCTGAGACTGAACTTAGTACCTTAGTTCTTAAAATGAATACAAAGAACTAAAGGTCAGTATGAAGGTTTCTCTGAAAAATAGAAATTCAGACTGTTCACTTAGTGGTGATTCAGTGTGAAACCTGAATTAGTTCGAATGAAATGTCATAACTTTAGTTCTGATGATTCAATTGAAATGATTCCAATTTCTAAGAAAATAGATGTATCAGTACAAGAACAAGACACCCACGTGCAGGGCTCATATCAAGAGGTTCGTATATATAGCGAAATACAATATGTATAGGATATGTCAAGAAAAACAGAGGAATTTGATATGTGAACATATGAAATTATAAGAATCAAATATGAATAATAAATATTAAATACGGTGTAATGACGTCATGATCACAAAATGACAAGAACAGTAAGTTCGGAAGACATATCGTCATATCACCATGACCTGAATAAATGAATGAAATGACGCCCCGCAGAAGCTTTCTTTCTTCTTTCTGACTACAAAAGCACAAGACTCATGCCATGCGGGTATCCACGCCCCGACGTGGGCGCTTCCTAAGATTCTGGTGGCTACAAAGACTTGCCAAGGTAAGCGCAGAGCACGCCCCGACGCAGAAGCCAGAGACCCGGTGCTATGACACTCGCTGGGCGCTGGCAGCACGTCCCGTGACGGCAGTTACGTATTAATTCTCAAGATCGTATCAGATTTCGGTATTCGCATATGTCAAGGCCCTACTCATTTCTATGATTGGTCCGTAGTCAAACAAGCTTATACGACAAGACTCGAATAAAGAACAAAGAGTAAAGATCCTAACGCATTCCTCCAGATCCGCTACAGACCGCACGCACCACGCATCCGACAATCCGCAGCATTCATGTAAGTACCGCAGATCAAGAAAACAAGCGTTCCGCCAGAATCTACGCATTTTCGCACGCGCGTCAGCGCGCTCCCGCCGTTATGATCCGAGCACCCGCCGCATCCGCCGACGGCGTGCCAAAGATCCCGGCACAGCGTCCGCGAAGGTTCGCCGCACCAAAGATAACGAACCGCCAGAGTACCGCTTCGGCGCGGGGAGAAGAATGGCTCAGGAGCCTGGCAACTCTATCGAGATCCGCCGATGCCGGAGAGAGTAGTTCGTTATAATCATAAAAAATCGTATAAGCTCCAAAGATGATTATGATATAAACCACAACTTTGTTTGTTTTAGATATGTTCAATCAGATAAACCTCGGTATATACGATTCGATGTGAGATTCAGATTTATTATTTATTCAATGTCCGTATCCGCATAAGTCTTGAGAGTGACTAGAGATGATATAGATTCTGATATGTTTCGACTTCTATCGTACCTACGTACCTTCAAGACAAGAATAAGATCCGTAAGACAAGAATAAGTTCAGAATACGTTATAAGATTCGAAATACAAAGATAACAAGTTGTAAATAATTAGGTATATACAAGTTCCAGAAGAATTTGATATGTTTAGGTACAAGCATAAGATAATGAAGTACCAATATAAGTTTTAGTACTTAAGAGTACTTCAGATAAGAATAAGTCTACGCAATACCAAAGATACGTCCACATATCTCTCGCAGTACCTACGGTACCCGAACAAAGTGTAAACTCCCAGAATATAAGTATAAGTAGATTTGTAGTACCCATGGTAGCTCCTCTGTGATAAGCATAAGTCTGGCCAACTCCCATGGGAGATCCGAGATAAATATAAGTACCCGGCAAGACGTGCATAAGATCTCCGCATAAGCATAAGCTCAGAACTCCTACTGAGCCCAACCAAAAAGATAATGGAGAGATGTATATGAGTAAATGCGATGCGACTCCGTCTAAACATATGTATGTTCAAAGACCGCTTATAAAGCGAACTACAAGTATGCAAGCCCACTTGCTTTATATCTAATAAGAATAAGTCTCATGAAAAGATTCGAGTAAGTATAAGATCGTAATGTTATAGGTATGTTCAATAAGAATAAGTCCGCTTATGACATATAAGACCCATGTTATAAGTATAAGTCCGAATTAAGCATGTTCGTATAAGCATAAGTAATCAGATAAGTTCATTATGATGGAATGTCAAATTTCATATATGGTGTTATTGTTTTATGCTTTAAACATAAACAAAAACGCACTTCACCAAACACACAATAAATAAATACAGGAGTTTCAGATAAGATATGTTTCCCACTAAGCGTAGAAAGCTTAGCACGGGCTTAATCCGTGGCAGTAATAAGAGAGAAAACGTCCGAAAGCTTCAGATACCGCCAATAGCACACTAAAGAGGGTTCATCACGCAGAGTTTCAAGGTCAATATGTAATCAGAATTAAAAAGGCGCCAGAAGGTAAAACGGGACCTCTGTAAATGTATAGATTTCGATGGACACCACTCTGGTAGTTCGAGGCGTATATGATATATTCGACATATATAAAGAAAAATCGTAAAGAGTCCCACCTTGCCTCGCCTCGAACCTTGTTGGGATCTCATAATCTGCCTGACGAATCAAGAGCGATAAGCCATCGAGCACAGATTATGCACTTAAGCAGAGGCTTCAACGAATGATCACGCATCGGAAAGGATGAGCTCACCTCAATGAGATATTATTTTCAGCATGAGCGCATCAGGAGACGCCTCACTATAGGTCATGAGGAAGAAAAACTGGTCTGGCCTGGGTTTGAAGTATGACATATGGGTTGAATTTTAGTTTCTTGATATATGTTTTTGTAGAGTTATAATTATCAACTCAGAACCACAGATAGGTATTTAGTCGGGATATATTTATTGAGAGATGCAGTAGACCAAATGGCTATTATTTACTCTCATTCGACCTCATGTGGTCAGTTGGATGTGTGGGACAAAGCATGTGACTAAGTGCAGAGCTCCCGTACAAAGGAGACTCGCTCGATTCGTGAGAGATGCCTGGCCAATCTTACATTCACGAGTGTTTCACGGCCGACGCAATTTCAAACCCGACCCCTGATTCGGGGGCCTCGCACTTAACGATTTACTACTTCTGGCAAGCCAAATGAGCTTAACCCGGCTTTGATTTGTCACCACGCGTAGTTCCTCAGATGCCCATAGCACCGAGGAGGTAATTCTACCCATTTTCCTTTAGATTGCTCAACTGCTTTAAGGTCGCTTAGAGTCCTTATACACTCGTCGCCCATCGGACTCAGAACTGAGTCGACTCCAGCAGTAGTTCGATTCAGCTCAAGGCAAAAATTCCTGAACTTAGGATTATCGAATTGTTTCTCATTATCGCACACGGCGGTTCTCTAGCGATCCCGAACTCCGCATATTATGTAACTCTACCTAAGCCGCTGAGACCTTCCAGGATCGCCGCAGGTCTGCCTTTTCCGCCATCTGGTAAAAATAGTCCACCACCACAATGATAATTCGCATCAGCCCTTCCAACTGTGGCAATCTCAATACGCCAAATTTCGGTTATTATGCCGTACCAGATCGACGCCGCCATCATGCTAGACGTAGATCTCGCATGCCTCGAAGTTGCTGATTTTCTGAACCGCTCGCCGCCTTCGAGCATCGTGGGCCAGTAGTATCCCCCGTCTCATTGAGTTTCGCCACACCAAGTCCGCTGGTGGCTACACATGCCCTGTGGGTACTTCAGCATAGTCGCGCTTCCTTCCCACGCACCCCAAGAAACGAGAAGCCGCCGCTTATGCTGAACCTCCGATGAACTGAACTGGCCACCTCGCGATGAGTTCGACGGCCGCCTTCTGGTCGCCAGCAGAACGGTACCAGGTACTCGCTAATCCCGCACGGGCCCATCCAGCCGTTCTGACATCAGCGTGAGACTTCTCCGCCGATGCACGAGGGTCTCAGCGTGCTCGAAGCGTATCAATCGCCAGTCTTCAGGAGCCGTCGCTGCCAAGGCATTACAGTCAGAATCTTCGCTTCGTACATGTTTGATCCGAACTCTGATGAACTTCAAGAACTTTGTAATTTTTAAGATATAAGATCATCTTTCACCTCCGGGCCCGTAGGAGTCTTCTATCCGCTTTTACCACCGAGTCGCTACTCACTCCAACTCCATCTCGCTTCCATGAAGCGAGGCTGAATTCAATTATGGATTTAGCCAGGACTCTTTTACCCGACCGACCCGTTGGGCGGATCCGGTCTGAGTCCGGATGCCACTAAAATCACCAATCACCAAAAAATCATATAAATCATATCTTTCATGGGGTTTATTTCAAATTCCGGGCAAAGCCAATAAACATTTAACTTTTAACAAAAATACATTTACAATGAAGGGCATTCGTGCCTTTTCAAAATGATTTGTAAAACATGTTCGTAGTTTAAATTGAGCCTTACATAATATCAATATCCAAAAGAAAACATGAAATGAATGCTATGCCTGAAAGACATCAAATTTCCTTCTTATGACTCGACGCTCCTCGATCTTCGTCCGCCGATCACCATTCCTCCATCACTGCACCGCATTTAGAAATATCATTGCCAAGATTTTCATGCTTAGTGGTTCTATACAAATTATTCTCGCTCCAGCTACTTAAATCAATTCATGCAATTTAATAATTCAGACCTTCAATCTTCGATGGATCAATATAAATACAATTAGTTATATACTTTCTGCTATATATATACAATAAATTATAGTTCATCGATCATCCCATAAATACATTTCATAATCACATTTAATCTCAAATCAACTAATTAGAACATATTAACCAAAGGTCAGTCAGTAAATCAATTCAATATGAAATTCAATTCATTTCCAGCAGATCACCCACATATGCAAATCCGACCGGGGCCAAAAGAAGAAATCACATGGTCATCACTCTTAACAAATTTAACCTATAGTCTTCGACATATACAAAGGATATCAGTCACCCGCACTCCGGCCCCGCCGGTCAGCAGCCTAAGACAGCAGCGCCATGCAGAACACATGGCCTCGCCGGGCCGGGCCGACTACAGGCAACAATCATGGGAATGACTACCGATAATTGCCCCAGCTGGCCGTTGACTTAGCTGACATCAATAGCTCCGCAGATTTTAATATTCGAATCTCTATTAGTATACTAATTCATCCTTAATGCGAAATGAAGGTTAACATTCTATTATACGCCCAAATCCTTAGCGCTGTAACATGCACAACATGTATGTCAGATAAAAAGTTTATTTTCAATACTCATAAATTTTTATATGCAAACATTTCACAATCACTTTTCTCAAATCATCAATTAAATCAATTCAATATGCTTTAGAACAAACATGCAAAAGTTGAAACGAGGAATAGAGCCTAGAACAAACCCAAAAATCTTGCACTCATTCCAACTTTGGAATCTAAATCTCAGTTCGCTTCTCCTCCTCGTCAGGGCCTCATTCCAAATATTAAAGAACATATTCACATGCAGTACTAGTAGTTTTGGTTAGACGCCTTTGAGGTTAATATGAGTTCTAAATTCAATAGATATAGAAATGATTCCTGACTAACGGCTTTCCATAGAGTCCAAACACCCGAATCGGAGTTCGGACGAAGGAGCAGTGACCTTCCGAATAAGCCCAGGTCATACGCACTAAATCATTCAACTGACGAGCTAACCCGACCCGACGAGCTCGATCTATCACCATGGTCAAACATCTTCATCCTCTCACAGGTATACGAAAAGCATTCTCGACTAACGATCGTCATAAATCAGTTAACACCAAACGGAGCCTGACGGCTAGCAGGTGGACCTTCCGGTCGGGTGGTCGCGCAGTCAACCCGACGAAGTCACCCGAACCGACGAGCTGACCTGTCCTGATGAGCCAATCTAATATTCGGTCTGACATCTAATATCCTCTCGTGCATATGAATGTATTCCTCGACTCACCGGCTTTCCATACAGTCCAAGAACACTCAAATCGGAGCCTAAACGGCGAGACATTGCACCTTCCGGTCGAGGTCATATAGTCAATCCCCACAGTCAATCTCCGAATCGACGAGCATTTCATCTAGGTAAATCCTGGTCTATCACCGGTCTGGACATTTAATATCCTACTTCAGGCGAATGTATTCATCAATGGTTTTCCAGTTCAAGAACACCGAATCGAGTTCAAACGCGATAGATATGACCTTCCGTCGAGGTCGCGTGAGTCAATCCATGGTTAATGAGTTGACCTGAACTGACGAGGTGAGATGACCTCGGTAAACTTGGTCTATCACCTCGGTATGACATCTACTAGCCTACTCATGCATATGAATGTATTCTTGGATCTAAACGGGCTTCCATGTAGTCTAGCAACACCGACCCAGCTCAAACGGCGAGAGGCATGACCTTCGTTTCGGAGTGTCGCGCGTAGTCAACCCAGATTGAGTTGACTCGAATCGACTGGCCCTGACGCAGCCGAGCTTCACGTGACGGCCAGCTCTACAGACGAGCCGAGCTCACAGACGAGCTGAGTTTCCACAGACGGCGCTCGCCGACCTCTTTCGCATGAGTTCTTCACTTTCTGACAAGAAACCACTCACGGCGAGGATCGCCAACTCGCTTTTGGATTTATCTTATGATCGATCCCACTTTGATCCCAAAGAGCAAAGATTTCATAACTCATTTGAGAAATTGCTACATCAACAGCCTGAGCTATACTTCGGGAGGCAGAATATCGCTTGAGTCTTTATTCAGACTCAACCCATCCATTATTGACCTGACCAAAGAATCAACTGGATTAGATTACATTGATCTAGTTACAAAGGGATCTATAACTAATCTACAGATCCAATCGAGAGATTCAAAAGCCCAACATCGTCTACTACGTGGCCAACTTACCAGAAGGACTCACTACCCGATTCTTTATTTCTTACCCAAAATTCAGCTCTATGGTCCGGCCACACTCATCACAATGCCGCAGCCATGTGTAAAACCCACCAAAGAGTGAAGACTCACTTGAGTTCGTCGAAACTCCCCGATCTCAGCCCACTAGCCTTGTCACGATAAGATCTCTTCCCTTGCTCGCCTGGGACCTATGGTCCCGATCGCGAAATCTGCAGAAGTTGGGCTTAGAGCTTCTCACCTAAATAAAACATTTTTCTATTTTCCTTTTCTTGGTGACTCACTGCAAATCGTATTTTAAAAAAGTGGAGGTAAACTTCCTCCCACTTTCCTACATGCCATGCCCTTCCTTGATTTTTTTTTCTTTCTTTTCTTTATTTCTTTTATATTTAGTCCCCTATTTCTATTATTCTTCATTTGAGCTCTATTTTCAACAATTAGTATTATTAAGTAAACTTATTTACACCGACCTATAGGTCCCCATTTACAATTTCATATTTTCTTTTCACTGGGTTTATTTCGGATTCAATAATCATTGATCTGACATTCACGAAATTTAAAATACCATAAGTTGCCTTATACCCTAATATAAAGAATTTTATTATGGTAATTTTAGTGGTATTTTGGGCGTTACTTCCCCCACTTAATAAAATTTCGTCTGAATTACCTTAGTCAACAAATAAGGAGCATCGTGATCGTCTCACTTCTTTCCAAGTGGCTGGGCCTTATGAAGTTTTTCCACAAAGACCTGACTAACTAATCTTCTTATTCCATAATTCCTTTCACTTCACTACAAAATTCATATCGGGCTCTTCTTCATACGCAAATCCGCCTCAAATTTCAATCAGTTCGAAG